>MU223353.1:441457-478742 GCA_018584345.1 Thuja plicata | reverse complement strand
CCAAGAGGAGTTTGTGAACTCAGAGAGCTAAAAGGACAAGGAGTAGTAAGTGGACATGCTGATGATTTTGCACAGTCCATGAAGGAGATACATGATCAAGTGAAAAAGAATCTGATTGAGTCAAATCGGAAATTGAAAGAAAAAGTAGATGAAGGAAGGAGAGAAGTCCAATTTCAGATTGGAGATCTGGTAATGGTACATATGAACAAAGCTAGATTACAGAAGGGGATACCTACTAAGTTACAAATGAGGAGAATAGGTCCCTACAAAATATTGGGAAAATATGGGCAGAATGCCTATAAAATTGATTTACCTAACCATTTGGATATATCACCTATTTTTAATGTGCAGGATTTGATTCCTAACAGAGGACCAGTGATATCTGAAAGCATTCAGTAGAAGGAGATAGGACACGATGTTCAAGACATCCAGATGAAGCCTAAGTCCAAGTTGCAGGCAGAGAAAATTATGGATTCCAGAATTCAGAAGACAACCAGGCATCGGGTATACAGAGAATACCTAGTAAAGTGGTTAGGATTACCAGAGGCAGAAGCTACCTGGTTGGATGAAGAAGAATGAAGAAGATAGGGAATTAGTTCAGCATTGCTGCTGACTAGTTCAAGCTGAATTTTTTTTTGCCGTCTCAGAGAGGGGGGGAGTGTGGTGCAGAGCACCCTAGGGTTTAGCTCAAAACCCTAGCCCCAACAATTTTGAACAAGTTTTGATACAAGCCTTCTAACAAGAAAGTCATGTTTTGGATTATCGCTCAGTTGCAGAGCCAGCAACGAGCAGAAAAGTAATGCATTGCACACTCACGATGCTAGTTAAAATTTAAGTCTTATAGTGAGAGAATGCGTGATGAGGAGCTCATCACAAGCTCGTGAGTCAATTCACAGTCAGTGAAAACCCGGTGCGACAATGTGATGAGCATTGGATCACTCAGTCGCAAGGCAAAGGTCAGCTCGGGGAAGCGCATAGTGGGTACGCGACGGGTGATCATCGCTCAGTCGTAGAAGAAAAGTCAGCTCGTCTCCAGACAGTGCGATAGCGTGACTAACATGCATCGCAGACTCGCTAAGTGAGTAGCAGCTTGGGAAAAAGAAATGCGGGAGTGCAACGAGTATGTCATCGCTCAGTCATAGATCAAGACATAAAGAGTAAATATAGTTCGCGACTATGTAATGAACAGAAAAGACAGTTAAGAGAGTCAGCAGGCTGACATGTCAACTAGAGAAGACATTGAAAAGTCTTAACCACCAAATAGAAAAGAGAATGACATGAAGGAAAAGAGCCATGTACAGAGTGTCAACCATGCAAAGAAAGTGATGACAGGTTGCAGACGAAGATGGAGAACAGAGAACAGCTAGAAAGCTGAGATCGACAGGTAACCACCAGGGTTACAGAATCAAGGAGAAGCCAGAGATAAAACAAAGAAGAAGAATCTGTGAAAGGGTTCAAATAGTTCAGATTTTAGTTAAGTTGAAGAGTTAGTTAGTTGCAGAGAGTAGACTAGCAGAGAGTTGTAATCTTTTGTATAATCAATAAAGAGAAGTTTTGTCTATATTTTGCGTGTTCTGTTGTTCTGAGTAGATTTCTATAAAGTGCTATTTTGTTTCCATTAGATAATATGGGTGCTTCTTGACTCTGATAATCTGTTCCATGGATTGTGACAGTCAAGAAGCATCCTCCATGTATATTATTCTTGTTTCTATATTTTTGTTGGATGAGAATCTAGTCAAGAGGTCAGACAAGTCCTAGGCGAGCCTATGGTCCGGCTAGAGAACTTGTAGGAAAGATAGATAAGTAAGAAGGTGCAGGACTATATTGATTCAGTCATGAAGAGTGAGAGACAGTGAGGAGTAAAGATATTCGGTGGGTAGGGAACCTAGGAGAGAGGGAATAGAAAAGTCCTTCTAGTTAGGGTCTAAGAGTATCCCTAAGAGACTCAAGTGTGAGTCTAGAGAGAGTCCTGAATTGAATAGGATTCCAGGTGAGATTCCTAGAAGAGAGTAGGAATTTCAGAGAGTTAGGTGACCTCCCCATCAAGTAGCAATGGTGATTGCTTGGTGATTGGTATGTGCCAATCAATGATAGATGAGTGTAGGGGAATGTAATATAGACTTGCTAATGGGAGGATAAGTTTAGAGGATCTCATTAGATCATTTAAAGAAAGTAAAGAAACCAGACTAGTATTCATGCACTAAAAACCCTCAATTTTAGGGGTTTGGTGAAAATCCACTGTACGGACAAGGTGGGAAGTTAAAAAATATCTAAGGTTAGGAAAAACAAAAAATGAATATGTAATTTTATTCCAGGGGTGTTAAGGGATTTTGAGATAAAATCCATCTTTTCACTATTTTGGAGGGCTAATAGGCCTAAAAGGCCTACAAGGCCTAGAAGACAAGAATCTTGCCCTCGATTGGAAATTGGGTGAAAGATCCTCAAGATTGGATCAAGAAGTGTTGAGAGAGATTAGAAAGGAGTCAAGAATCCAACTCACAAGAAGGAGAGTCAATTGGAAGGTAAGATGACCAAAGTAAGTCATGAAAGTGTGAAGCTATGGTGAAGGGTTTTAGTGAAGGATTGAACTTGGTGGAGAGCTCCTAGTGTGGTAGTGGATCAAATTAGGATCCCTTTGTTAGGGTAGTGAATGAGACCCTAAGAAAGACCAAGAGAAGGTCTAGGAGAGAGAAAGGAAGCTCTAGGAGAGGGAGCTCCCCATCAATAACTGATGATGAGATAAACTTTAGTGTATGTGTTCTAGGATATAAATTCTTCCAAGCAAGCAGGTTGAACAACATAGCATCAGGTGCAATAGACATAGCCTACAAAATTATGAAGAAGGGAACACAATTGGATTTATTTGAGTTACTCCTGAATCAGTTGAAAGATAATTTAAAGACTATCAGGAATGCAAAGTCAAACACATGCAAGTTTGGCTCACTCATAATGTCTATTTTCTTCTACTTTCAAGAAACATTCCCATTGGTAGATGTGAAATGGGATAGCACCAAACCAGTCACCATGCAGATTAGTGAACTTATAGCTTCAATGGGAGAAAATTTTGAGATATTCATGGATGAATACTTCATTGTATTCAAAGACCGAATGCAAAAGAGGGTAAGGAACCCTGAGTAACTCATTAAGAAGTATAAAGATGAGAGATGCTTGATGGTTGATATAGATAATACATATATGAATCCTGTTGTACTGATGACAACATGGTTACAACCATTGGAGTATGAAATAAACATTGATCTTGCAACTAAGGTAATTTTTGCCTTGATTAATGAACCATTGGATAAGAAACAACCCATGTTTGGAGCATATGAGGAGGCCAAGACAAGAATAAAATTTAGCCTAGTTGTTAAGAAAATTGTCAGGAAGAAGGAAAAGATGGTAAAGAATCTCAAGAAAATATTGTCAGCAACTAAAGAAGAAACTAAACAGGATGAAGAAGTTGAACATGAGGAAGAAACTGAAGAAAAGTTATATATCGATAAAATAGAGGAAAAGGATGAATCCAAGGAAACAAAGTCAGATTGACCACCTCCTCCACCAATTAAGAAGCCAAGGACAATAACCACTTCTAGAACAAGAAGCCAAACATCAAAGGATTCTACTCCTTCACCTTTGAAGAAAGGAAAGGTAAGGACATACAAGAGGAAAGCTACCACACCGAAGAGAGGGAAAATAAAAGATGAAGGAAGCTCATCAGAACCTGAGAAGATATTGAAGACATCACCTAGGATTAAGCTATAGAGGGAGAAAGTATCAAGGTAAAATCTCCAGAATCTATTGATGATATTTGTAAATCTATTTCAAATTCTTGATCTATTACAGATTCAAAGATTAGAAAATGGTTGAAATTAGATCCAAAAGATCAGAATAAAATAGAGAATGCCATTATAGCACAAATGTACAAGTTCAAATATGTACCAGTGCAATTTGAAGGCAGTTTGGTACCAAGGGAACTATTAGACAGACTATATGCAAGATGGTCATTTGTATTGAAGAATGATTAAGAAATAAGAGAAAGAGTACTTGTCACTCTCATGCCACCTGAATCCAAGAAGGTAGAAATAGATGAAATGATGGAGAAGTACAAAAAGGATTTCTCACTGAACTTCAGAGCATATAAATTTCTTGAAGGAAAGCTTATAGAGATTGAGCATGATAGCCATAAGAAATGGTGTAAGATTATAAATAGACCTTCTAAGGAGGAAAACCCCAACAAAGACCTACAATAACAAGATGTTGATAAGGAAAATCAATATGACATATCTATAGAGTTAGACAAGGAAGAAGATGATAGAATTGACAACAAGAATGTAGATGTTGTAGATGAATCATGGCCAGAAACCACAAATGATAACATTGTGGATACTAACATCATTGACATTACCAATGACCCAATAGGGGAAGTTAATAAAGATGAAGATCTCACTATTAAAAAGGACACAACTGATGACAAGGGCACAAAATTTGATACTGCACAAGTAGACATTCCAGGCAACATGCCAATATTGATACAAGATATCAATATTATACAAGAGAAGGACAAGTCACTAGAAAAATACACTCCTGAGGATATAGGAGAAGAGGAGAACAAAGACAACACCAATGATCAAAAGGACATCAAGGAAACTCAAACATTAACCAATATTGATAAGGTTACAGGAGGAGATATAGAAAAGGATGTAGATACAATAGATAAGAATGCAGAAACAAAGAATGATGAAGCTAAGGACATCGATGAAGTAGACAAACCTAAAGATGGTACTTTGAGGAAACTAAAAAATGTGCTACCAATGATGTGAAGGTGAATGTGGAGATGTCAACAGACAACTAAAAAGATGAAACCAACACTAGGAAGCAAAAAGAAGCACAACTAAGAAAGCCGAGAAATTGGCAATGGTTTTACACTCAAGTGACTCACAAAAGAAGAAGAAGAAATCAAAGAAGAATAAGTTGGAAGTCATGTTGGATGAACTTATTGAAATATCAAAGTGTGACCCATCTAGACTTGATTTTAAAGCATTACAAAAATATGGTGAAATATGCCAAAGGAAGGCATTACAAGAGAAGCTGAAGAAACAACACAGGGAATCCATGGTACTAGAGACAACACGAGACATATTACATCAAATTGTGCTCGATGTTGATATTGATCAGAACAAGACCATTCTAGCTCAATTATCCACTCTAACCAATGCAATAACAACTCAAAATATCAATGTAGAAAAGGCAATTGAGGAGAGAGCTAATCAAAGGTACCAGAAGAAGCTAATGTCATCCAAGAAGTGGCAGTCAATAAGGTAAATCTATAAAAATTCATTACTAAATTAGATCCAATCATAATTGAAGCTATAACCTTAATTCAATAACTAAGCATGATAGAAAATTTCACTAAAGAGAATAGTGACAATATTGTAAAGCTGGATACAAATCTAGCTAACAGTGCAAAAAGCTTAACCACCGATGGAGACAATACAATTAAGTTGCATTATGAGAAAATCATTGAGATCAAAAGTTTAAGGTGCAAACTATGGGAAGCAGAGACACTTTAGGGAAGAAGTAACTAAGCTCCAAGCTCAACTTCTACCAAACCTTGCAATGCTTCAAAGACATATCAGTTCAGCAAGCCAACTAATAGCAACTCCTGATATGTCTGCAGCCGACAACATCTATGACATGCACTCAAAGATCACACTTGAGCACATGGCTCTGGGGAACCTAAAATAACAATGGGAGAAAATGATGGAATACATGAAGTCTTCACACTCCCACAATTTTTATAAGCTCTAAGGTATAGACCTTTTCCCTTAATATCAAAAAAGGGGGAAAATGATATGAGTACAAAAACAAAAACAAAAAGGGAAAATAATATGTATTAATTCATTCATATGGGAAAATGGTAAATATGTATATGTATATTCATAGGGAAAATGATATATATATATATATATAGATGGAAAATTATATGTATAAGGAAAGATATCATATGTATAGATATACCAGCATATACATAGGGGGAGTCATGAAATGACTAAGGATTCTATATATTGTAAATACATAACATTTTGTTAGTATTTTGCACATATCATTTTTTGATACTAATGTCAAAGGGGGAGATTAATGACATTAATTTGCCATTAGTATGCAAAAAAAACTTTTAGTAAGTATACACCAAAGGACAGGACAAAGAAAACTGAAGATCAGTAGAAAGAGATCACTGAATATGACTAAGGGCAAAGAGAACCGATGACACAACTTAGTGTGTAAACTGAAAATGCAAAGACAAAAAGATAAAGAGGAACCTGATAGAGGAACCCGACATGCAGGATAAAGTGTAAACAGATGAGACGGTTAAATAAAAATGGACAGAATAAAACTGAAAGACAGTTAGAGAATAACTGATAGACAGAAAGTGAAAGTCAATTGTACCCCGCAAAAAGTGGATCTGACATCCACGTCAGATAAAGCAATATTATTCTATTTATTGGATATTGATTTGTTTTAAGTTCATTTATTTAGGGACAAGAAACATGAATGTAAGTTCTTTAATCAATCTAACTTATTTAAAACACATAGACTAGGAGATCAAGGTACAAATTGTAAACCTAATCTTAGCTTAACATTGTTTTTCTCAAAACTTGATTATGTCAATCCATAATATAAATAGATGATGAAATCTTTCATTAACATGGATGAAAAAAGGATGTGAATAGAGAAGAGATGATGAATGAAGCCAATGAGAACATCTATGGATCAGATTGAGATTTTCAAGAACAAGAACAACATAAGGTAAATTTGGTTATCAAAACCAAGAGCAGAGGATACCAAGAATCAGAGGTATTATTCAATCACAATAAGGTGATAATATTTTTCATGTAAACTAAATTGGATCTGTATTTGCAATAGCATATTTCATTTACCAGGTCAATTTGTAATTTACCATCATTCTAACTAGTGGAGAAAACTGTAAAAATCCTTTCAAGGAAGGTGGATTTAACATTCCAACTATAAATATCTTAACCGAGTGCACACTCAATAGTGTTGCTAAAGCTCCTAACAGAGTAGAATTTAACAGGTCTCCAAAAATACTCTTAACAAGGTAGATCATTAGAATTGATCAAATTGTAAGCCTTAACTGTCCTCTTGCAATCTATAGATAGTGAAGACTTTGTGGGTATCATCCCCACCGTAGTTTTTACTTCCTAACAGGAGTTTTCTATGATATCATATCTATTAAAAACAATGAGAGGGGGGGGGGGTGAATCAGTGTTTGTTAATTAATTATATTTCAGCACTTTAAACATAAATCAAACATACATTCAATGAAGCTTAATACAAGAACTTATAACACATGATATGATTACGAGGAAACCTTGATCAGAGGAAAACCCCAGTGGGAATTAGTACCCACAAATGTTGCACTAGTATAATGAACCTTTTAAAGTTCCTTTTCCCTGTTAGGAGAAGTCTTTACAATCCAAGTACAATGACCCTATTAGGAGTCTATTATAAAACCTTGTTAAAGGTTTATGGCTGACTGCCCAATAAGATGAAGGCTAAAACCTTCTGATAGTTGATATACACTATATAAAAAATGAGCTGCTGTGATGACACTGTTGTCTGATCAGTTTTGTTTATGCGTTGATGCTCTTTCTCTCTTAAAGAGCTTTATCTCATACTGACTTCACTATACTAATCTTCGATGTCTTTCTTATGCATTTTCTTTGACACTTGTAATATACATTTACATTACATATTTATATGTTCATGTCTGAATAGACGCGACCCAAAACAAGACTATAGTCGGCCCTAAAAACATAATACACAACGCTTCCAAACAAATTGGCTTAAGCATGTTTACAAAAAGACTAAAGAAAATATTACAAACATATAATCAAAGGCGCTTAGCCTTTAAAAAACAAAACAATTCACGTGGATCCAAAAACCTAAGTCAGCTCCATGCTCTATTTTCTGAACTGTAGTAGTACTTTTCTTCCTGTAGCTTATCCATACTATCATTCTGTACCATGCGTTTCTGGACTTAGTATGTATAGATGTCATATAATATATATCTGAGTGTGCATATTCTGATTTGATCTCTTACATGTGCGCTGATGTGTTGATTGTTGTATATCTCTATTTGCCCTATTTTCCATACTCAGTCATTTTGTCTTTCTTGACAGTAACTTAATATGACTTTGTTTCCATAATGAAAACACAAAATAAGTCATATATCCTCTGGGAGTCAACTTGCCAACAATATCTTGTGTTATGTGTCAATTAATTTCATGAATTATTATATGAATGTTCACATGTATGTTAATGTTATAAATTGATATAAATCACATCAATATAGTATACATCAGATTGAATGGATATACAAATTGATTACAAAGGTTAATTGATTAAAGGATACAAATATTTTAGAGGTACTAATTCACCCCTCCCCTCTCAGTACATACTTCTCATTAATCCCAACACTTATATCCCTAAAGATTATGAAATCCAATTTCATAAGAGAAGACAAGGTTTGAGATAGAAGGACCTAGATGTAAACTCCTATATTGAAGATTTTTAGAGACTTTTCATGAGATCTAGAGTTGTAGAGGATTAGAAGGTTAAGGTAGAAAGATACCTTAATGGGCTAAAGTGGACCATACAAGATGAAATCAGTCTTTTGACTCCAAACACCATTCAAAAGTGCCACCAAATTTCCATCAAAGTTGAAGAGAAGTTGAGGAAAAAACAAGACTCTAGTACTACCAGAGGAAGAGGTAGAGGAAGAGACACTAGAGAACAGAGAGGTGGATATGGTGGAAAGAGTTATGAACCAAAGAATCAAGGGGAGACTAAATTTATTGAAAATCAAGAAGGAAACTCCAACAAAGGGAGTTCAAATAGAGGAAGGAGCTCTAGTAGCAGAGGAAGAAACACCAACCATGGTAGGGATAACTACTTTGCTAACATGAAGTCTTACCACTGCAACCAGATGGGACATCCTACATATAGATGTCCAAAGAAGGTTGCTACTTCTTAAGGAAGTGATAAAAGGGTGAATTATGTCCAAGAAGAGACTAGTGGTGAACAAAAACACCTTGAGATTCCCTTAGAGTCAGAGGAAGGTGATAATTTAATGATGAGGAGAACTCTTATTAAGGAGCCAGTAAAAGAAGAGCCTAGTCAGAGGAGGGCACTGTTTAGAGTGAAATGTAAAATGATGGGAAAGGTGTGTAGAGTCATCATCAACTTAGGGTCTCCTGACAATATAGTGTCAGAGGGAGCAGTCAATAATTTGAAAATGAATAGGATAACCCACACCAATCCTTATAAAGTCACCTAGCTAAACAAAGGAAAACATGTCCTTGTCAATGAACAAGCTTGGGTAGAGTTTTCAATTGGGAGTTATAAGGACAAGGTATTATCTGATGTACTTCCTATGGACACATTTCACCTACTCCTAGGTAGACCATAGAAATTTGACAAACATGCCATGCATGATGGTGCAAAGAATTCATATTCTTTCAAGAAGGACAATGTGACATTCAAAATATAGTCAGTATTGGTGGATGTAGAAGTGAAGTCATCTGGCCCCAATGTTCTCATGGTGAGTGAGAAAGAGTTCTTAGAAGCATTAGAGGAAGGAGAGGGAGTTGCTTTTGCACTGGTGTTGAAACCAAAGGAAGAAAGTATAGACAGAGTAGTCAAGAATACAAAGTTGCCAAAAGAGGTGTAAGAGTTTCTGCAGAAGTATGAAGGCATTGTTAGTGATGGACAACCATCATCCCTACCACCTAAGAGGTCTATAATCCACCAAATAGACCTTATTCATGGAGCTACCCTTCCCAATAAGGCTGCATATAAGATGAATCCTCAACAAAATGACGAAATAGCTAGACAGATTCAAGAACTCCTAAGCCAAGGTCTGATTAGGAAAAGTATTAGCCCTTGTGCCATACCTACTATCTTAGCCCCTAAAAAAGGAAGAAAATGGAGGTTATGTACTAACTATAGAGAAATAAACAAAATAACCATTAGGTATAGCTTCCCTATCCCTAGGATAGAAGACCTAATGGACTGTCTAGGTGAAGCAAAAATTTTCACAAAAATTTACTTGAAGAGTGGATACCACCAAATCAGAGTCAATGAGGGGGATGAATGGAAAACAACCTAGAAGACCACAGAAGGACTATATGAGTGGCTTTTCATGCCATTTGGGTTATCCAATGCCCTATACACATTTATGAGACTCGTGAATGAAGTCCTAAAAGACTACATAGGCAAATTTGTGGTAGTCTACTTGGATGATATACTCATCTATAGTAAGACAAGAGAAGAACACCTCAGACATCTACAAATAGTCTTTAATAAGCTGCATAAAGAGAAGTTTATGATCAACTTGGAGAAATGTGAATTCATGAAACAAGAGCTAGTGTACCTTAGGTTTTTGTTATCTCAAGGTAACCTAAAGATGGATCCAATCAAACTGGAAGCCATCATCAACTAGCCTAATCCAAGAAAAGCGACTAAGGTAAGAATTTTTCATGGCTTAGCATAGTACTATCGAAAGTTTATAAAACAATTATGTGCAATTTTTTCTCCTATGCTTGATACTATCAAGGGTGGGATGAAAACTATATTTGGATGGAATGAACAAGCTAACCATGGGTTTGAGTTGTTAAAGAAAATGATTTCTACCCAACCAATCCTTTTTTTCCAAGCTTTGAAAAGCTATTCACAATGGAATGTGATGCTAGTAATGTAGCCATTGGTGTAGTCTTGATTCAAGAGGGAAGACCAGTGGCCTTTCACTCTGAGAAATTAAGTGAAGCTGAGAAGAAATACTCTTCTTATGACCTAGAGATGTATGCTCTAGTCCAAGCACTGAGAAAGTGTAGGCATTATTTTATTCCAAAGGAGTTCATAGTCTATTCAAACAATCAAGAATTAATTTTCTTGAACTCTCAAGATAAACTCAGTCACAAGAATATGAAGTTAGTTGAGTACCTGCAAGCCTACACCTTCAACATAAAAAAAAAAATAAGGGATTGCAGAATGAGGTAGCATATGCCTTAAGTAGAAGAGCCCTGAAAATTCAAGAGATACAACTATAGAGCATGGGGATAGACAAATCCAAAGACCTATATGGAGAAGATAAAGACTTTGCAGACATTTACAAGGTATGCCAAGAATATAAGAATCACTTTCATAATCAATTCACTAAATTTACCTTACTGAGTGGTCTATTGTTTGAATGGATTCAATTTTTTTTCTCTAGGGGGTGTATAAAGGAGAATATAATCCAGCAGAAACATAATGGTGCACTTAGTGGCCATTTTGGTGTCAATAAGACACAAGAATTAGTTAAAATATTTACTTTTGGCCCAAGATGAATTTGGATGTTAAGAAACATGTAGAAAGTTGTGTTATCTATCAAACGGAAAAAGGTACATTGACTAATGCAGGCCTATACCAGCCTCTACCCATTCTAACCAGACCATGGAAATGTCTGAGCATGGATTTTGTAGTGGGATTGCCCATGAAAAAACAAGGAATGGATATCATTTGTGTTATTGTAGATAGGTTTAGTAAGATGGCACACTTTGTACCTTGCAAGATAACACATGATGCAAGTTAGATAGCTTCCCTATTCTTCAAGGAGGTAGTCAGAATACATGGTGTTCCATTGAGTATAGTGTCAGATAGAGACACAAAGTTTATGAGTCTTTTTTGGAAGACTAACTGACAGAAGCTAGGAACCAACTTGTCTTTTGGATCTGCATACCATCCTCAGTCTAATGGCCAAACATAGGTAGTAAATAGGAGTCTTGGAAATCTCCTAAGGTGTTTAACTAAGGAGTATGGTAAAACTTGGCACCAACTCATTGGGAAAGCAGAATATGCCTATTATGAAATAGTGAATAGGACTACTGGTGAGTGTCCTTTTGAAATAGTTTATGGCCTTCATCCAAGAGGCATATATGAACTCAGGGATCTAAAGGATGGAATAAGGGGAAGTGGCTATGCAGATGAATTTTCACATTCTATGCAATAATTCCATGAGATAGTGAGGAAGACACTCATTGAAAATACAGAGAATCTTAAGAGAAAAGTGGATGAGAGGAAAAGAGATGTCCAATTCAAAGTTGGCGATCTAGTGATGGTTCACCTTAACAAAGAAAGATTAAAAAAATGAATACCACATAAGATTCAGATGAGAATAATTGGCCCATGTATCATACTGGCCAAATATGGGGAAAATTCCTACAAGGTGGAACTTCCAGAGGATATGGGTCTCTCTGGTGTTTAATGTTGCAGAATTAGTTTTATACAAAGGCTCAATCCTAGATCTAGATCAGAGTTTGACAGAATTTATACAGGAGGTGGAGGAACTCAACTTACCATCTTCACAAATCAAAAAGGTAGAACACATACTGGATTCCAAAGTCTACAAGAAGAAAATAAAGAAGGAATACCAAAAACACTTAGTGAAGTGGCATGGACAAATAGATGCAAATGCAGTTTGGGTAAAGGAAATAGAGTTCAACAATTTGGGCATTGACCCAAAATTAGTGAATCCAAGGGTGGTTTGAAGCTTTATCATTTAGGGAGGATGGTGTAGGAGCACCTAGGAAAACTCCCAATGCTTAGTCAATTTTTTCTTGTAACTGACTCTATCCAAGTCAGTGTTTTTAGTTTTGACCTTAGAAGGTCTTGCAAGGTGTGTGACTAGATGGACTAGTAGTTAGTACTAATCCAATCTAGTTTTGTTAGTTTTTCTTAATTGTTTGTTTTGGCTTAGATTAGGGAAAATGAATCTAAATGAATCGTAGACTTAGATGAGAAGTGGAAAGTGCTGAAAAAGGCTTTAATGATGTGTATTCATCGAATGAAGAAGGATAGAGGTCCTAAAAGATAGTTATGAGTATTTAGGCAAAAGATGCTAAATGTTGTAATGACAACATTTTTCAAGATTGTAAATGTTGCATGCAACATAGAAATTTTTTTGATTCCTTTCAAAATGGAGGAAGGCCATATATGATAGTGGCCTAAAATGATGGAAGAAGCATCTTAAGATACTCCAAGGATCATTTCCCGAGGAGAGATGATTGTAATGAAGTTTTGAATAGCAATAGAGCTCTGGTTTTTGGTTTTCTACAACAGTTGAATTATTTTGAGTTAATAAGTGTTCTAATTGATTGAACTGACAAATCTAATGTTGGATATGTGTTGAGTGGAAGTTTTAAGATTTTTTCATTTAGTGATCAAGTTTCCTAGAGTAGATTATACTTATTTTGTAAATTGTTTAGGAACTAGCACTGTTGCTGAGGTAGACAAAGTAGTTTTTAGTTTCATGGGTCCCCTATAGAATCCAACCATGAGATACTTCTAGTTTTGGATGAATATGTTAGGGGAGCCTATGTAAATTTTAAATCTAAAAGGAGGAGTTAGGATTATTCAAGTAGGTATTTTGAAAGTTATGCCCTAGGCGAGAAATGCCTGTCCAGCTAGGTGTAAAATAGAGAAAGATTTGGGTGCCATTGCAAGGGTCTATTTAAAAAAAGAAAAATAAGTGTATGTTTGGGAGAATTAGGGTCTAATAGAACCTTTCTAAGAGCTGAGGTCCTTACCAATCCATCTGGATATATTTCCAGATAGAAATCAAATGACTATAACTAATACACAAAAATAGCCCTATTTGACCTATCTTTCAGGATAGTAGTGTACGGATGACTTAGGGATCTAAAACCTTGAAAATATTTAAGGTCTTTGAAAAGGGTGTCTAAATCCTAAGCTTCTTTTAGTTTTTTTTGATATTTTTTAGCAAGAATCAAGAAAAATCCTCTGCATGGAGCTAATTGGGCAATTACGCCTATTAGGACCAAAAGTAATGTGAATTTGGAACTCGACTGTTTTGAGTTTGAAGACCGATTAAAATGGGATAGATAGGATTTAAAATGGATGTCTTGGTGATGAACATATCCTTTGTAGCACTAATGAGAAATTTTTTAGCAGTTTGAGCTTGGAATCTTCCAATAGAGTATAGTAACAAGGAGTAATTTCAATGTTGGAAATCTTTCAAGGTTAAGCACAAGGGAAATAAATCTTATAATTAAGTTAAAATAGTAATAGGCTTGGATAATTGAGACTATTATAGAAGATAAGTAGGGATCCTAAGAAGACTAGGACAAGCAAAGTCCTAAGTTGAGCAAGTGCAAAGCAAACCTTGGAGCATTTCCATCATTAGGTCATTAGAATTTAGATGTGGTGGTTGTTGACACCATACATTTGGTAGGTGAATGCCTTTCCATTCTTGGATAATAGAACTATCCCAATTAGACATGACTGGATTGCATTTTAGTTTTGAGTGGCCAGCATTCACTATTTCTAAGATTGTTCTTTCAAAATCTATAAGTACGACTTCAATGGAAGAGGTGACTTTTTGAAAAATTATTTTGTTGCATTCCCACCGTATTTACCATAATACCAATGCAAGTATACATTTATGCAATCCATTAAATAAGGAGTTTGTGTACAGTTTTGGCCATGACTGAAATAGATCCCATAATTTATTGGGGAGAGGAGTGAAGTAATGGAGTTTTCCAAGTACAAACCACCAACATTGTTGTGGAAAAGGACAACTTAAGAATAGGTGATCCAAATATTCATTCAATAAGTCACACATCCTATAATTAAAAGGTTTTGAAATCTGATATTTATGTATCTGATCACTTTTTAGAGCCCTCTTTTTCAATGCAATCCAAGAAAAGCATCCAACCTTAAGAAGGGTAACATGATTCCAAAAGAATGAGAAAGGATGAGAAGGAGTTGAATTAGCATCATGCTGATATATAAGTCTATATCCTTCTATAATAGAGTATTTTCCATCTTTCTCTGGAGCCAAAAACAACCTATCCTCTAATCCTTACAAATTGACCACTTTTTCTGACAGATTTTTTCCATTTGCTTGTTGTCCTGGGGAGAGAAGCAGTTCACTTGGGTCTTTCCAAATCAGTATCGGAGAGAATAATCCTATTGTTGAAACATAATCCACTAAGTAATGTCCCTAGATGTTTTCCGTTGTTAAGGCAATGTTATCTATTACTTCTAATTTGTGCTAGAGGGTCCACCATTCCATGAGTCCCACCAAAACTTAATTTGTTCACCATTATTCACTTCCCAATAAATATACTTAGTTAATATCTCTCTTGAGGAAATCATGAAGTCCTAGATAACTGATCCTTTAGGAGGGTCTAAAATAGTAAATATACGTGATGGGAAATTTTTATCTAAATACTTTTGTTGCATACTTTTGCACCAAATATTATGTGTTTTGGTCTACATTTGCCATACTAATTTACCATGAAAAGCTTTATTTCATTTTTGCAAGTCATGAAGTCCCACTACATCTAGTTTTTTGACCTATTCCATGTTGTTAAGAGAGACTAAAGGGATTTTTTTTGCCTGATTCATGTTTCCATTCCATAAGAATTCTCTCAATAACTTCTGAATAGTTTGAATTACTAAAGCAGGTGCTTTTAGAACTGATAAATAGTAATTGGGAATAGCTAAAAGTACTTTTTTAATAAGAAAATTTTTGTCTAATAATGATAGACATCTTTCTTTGTAGGCCACTATTCTTGATTTGATTCATTTGATGATGGTCATCTAGTAGATTTTTTTGTTTGCCCCTATACAAAGGGAATGCCAAGATATATAGATTGTAGGAAATCTACTGAGAATCCTAGGATATTGACAATCCTATTGGAGACTTTATGACTGGTGTTAAACAAATGGATTTTTTATTTGTGAGGATTAAATTTTTGACCTGAGGCTAAAGTATACAAGTCCAGAGTTTGTTTAATTTTCCTGGCTTCAATAACATTCACTATTCTAAAGAGCAATGTGTCATCTACAAATAGGGAATGTGTAACTAAAATTTATGTATCCCCAATTTTCACTCCTTTCCACCAACCTAGTGCCTATTGTTTTTGGATATGTCTGCTAAAAATTCTCATCCATAAGAATGAAGAGAATTGGTGACAAAGGATCACCTTGTCAGATCCCTTATGTTGATGAAAATAAGCCTATCGGCACCCCATTTATCAATACTAAAAACCATGCACTCAAAATATAGGCTTTAACCCATTTGTGCCACCCATTAGCAAATGCAAACTTACGTAGTACTTTAAACAAAAAGCTCCAACATACTCTATCATATGCTTTCATCATATCCAATTTAATGACAAAGTTTGAAGATTTATTGTGATTAATTGAATGAAGGGTTCATGAACCACTAATGCCCCTTCCATTGTTTCTCGACTAGGGAAAAATCCTCCTTGTGGTTGTGATACAAGACTTGGGATCAGATACTGCATTCTCATGTTTATAACCTTCACAATTATCTTGTAAACAATATTACATAAAGAGACAGGGTGAAATTATGTGAAAGTCTTGGGTGACTTAATTTTAGGTATGATAGCTATGTTAGCCATATTGAAGTATTTAAACATGGATTTACTTTTCCCAGATTCTTCTATTACACCCAACAAATCCCAACCAATAAAATTGCAACATTCATGGAAGAACACTGTTCTAAATCTATCTAGACTAGGTGCTTTATCTAGCGGTAATAAGAATACTACCTTCCTAAGTTCCTGGATTATGAAAGGAGCCATTAATCCCAAGTTATGAGATTCTTTCACTATTGTTGGAATAGCATCAAGTAGGTTGAGAAGTAGAGGGTGTTAGGTCTTTTTCTTGAAGAATCTTGATACAATATGAATTCTTAAACCTTATACTTCCAATTTCTAACTCATGCAAGAAAAATCCTAATTTATGAGGACTAATTCCTCCTGCTACTTTGATATCCACAAGCTTAGGTAGGTGTACCTTCAATAGATTACTGATTCTCAATATCTGTAATAGTGGATTAGGGCTTTCACTGATTGGCTAATTGTCTTTTACTGTATCAACTGATAAAACACCTTTTAGATCACAATAATTTTAACTTAATACAGAGCTTTACAAGCCAAATGAAGATCATAACAATAAAAAACATCAATGAGATAAGGATTCTCATCCTTCTTCCTTTTGGATTTATTTTAACTCAGGAGGGTTAACCTAGTGATTCACTCTTTAAGGAATCGATAAACTAAATTGTATTCTCTAATACAATTACTTAAACATATATATTCTTTGTAATTGAAAAGTGAATGATTGATTTCATTAATATTTGATTATGATTAACTACTTGCGAAATCATAAATCAGTGCCTAATTCTTGGGCAAAGAGTCAATATGAAATATAAATCCATAGTAAACTAATTGATTAAAACACATGTAGTTTAGATAGAATTCCTTAAAATCTACCTTTTCACTCCCACAGCCCTATATCAGATCCTTACACCAATGTTTAACTAACTGGAATCAATTTTAAGAATTACTCTCTCCTTGAAAGAAACTTACAAGTAATTGTACAATCACTTTGTAATTGGTATATTTAAAATGCCTTACAAATTAAACATACAAGAGCTTAAAGAGAAATATAAAGAGTCAAAAAATGATATAGACCAAAAACTGCAATGTATTTTATTAATATGTTACTACTTCAATACATTCAAAAGACTGAAATCACAAAACTCAGACAAATTGAGAAGTCTGCCTTGTAGCTGTATATTTCACCATCCTTACAATTATGTTCTCTCTTTCTATGTATAGAGTCTTAGCCATCTTGGAGTCCTTAAAGACTAAGCATGAAACAAGCTTTGGTTGGCTTAGACCTAACCCTAAAATATAATAGAAGACAAAATACAATAAGAGCTTAAGCGACAGAAAGAAAAAATAGGAAAACAATCAGATTTTTATCTTCAAATCTTTGATAACTGGCACCTTTGTCTGTAGATATTCTGGATAGCCTCAAATAGTTATTGCGAGATCTAGTGACCATCAATACAGGCTAACCTACACTAGTTGTTTTGATGACTAACCTCCCTATGATCATAGACCAAGTGCCAGGTAGCCAAACCATGAACTTAACAAGAGATATTATTAGTGTAATAAGGACATTCATCCTTCTTCTTTTTATAGTAAAAGACTTAGGAAGCATAACCTAATGATTCTCTCTTCAAGAAATCACCATAATTAACTATATTTCTCAATACAATTAACTAGACATACATGTTCGTAATAAAATAAGTTAAATATTTTGTTTATGATTGATTGATTAATGATAAGAACTACTTGGAAAAGACTTGACCGATGCCTAATCCCAGGAAAAGAGTGATAATGGAAAATATATTCACCAAGAAAACAATTAATTAGAATACAAATATAATCCCAGATAGAATGTCTTAAAAACTATCCTCTCATTCTCACACCTCTGTATCAAATTCTTGCATAAAACCCTAACCCTCTGGAAATATTTGCAAGGTTTAAACTCTCCTTGAAATAAACTCACAAATACTAACATAGTTACCTTATAACTAGTACATTTAACATGTCTTACAAATTAAACATACAAGAGTTGAAACATAAATGCAAAAAGACATCAAAGATTTGAAACAGGGAATTCCACTGCATTTTAATAATAATTTTTTGATTCCATACATTCAAATAGACTGAAAACCTTTTGAAAACTAGACACGATACAAAAGTCTACCTCGTAGTTTTGATTTTACCATCCCTTACAATATCTTGTTACTTTCTATATATAGGAAGCATTAGAAATCTTGGAATCCTGAAGCATCAAGGATGAAATAAGATTTGGATGACTAAGCTAATCCTCAAAACATTAAAAGACAAAAATTACAATTAGTCCTATGAATAGTGGAAAGAAAATATTTGTTGACAAAAAAATTTGATCGTCATTCTTCAATAGCTGGCACCTTTGTCTATTGATATTCTGCATAACTTCATGTAGTTTTAACAAGACCTAGTGACTGCCATTTTAGGTTAAATTACACTAGTCTTGAAGATAATTATCCTCCCTTTGCTTAGAGCTCAGGATCCAAGTGTCCTCTTTACTCTTCATCTAATATGTCCAGGTCAATTCTTGCAGCCTTCTTCTGCTTGGGCTTGGTGAGAATATCCCATGTTGTTACCTATGCCTCTATAGGCCAATTAAAGCTCTGAGTGTTATGAATTTGTGTCTTTTTCTTCTCCCATATAGCACCTTTTATCATCTTAACATCAGTTACAAACTTTTTAAATTATGTTTCAGCTTTGAAGGGCTCATCCAAAATCTTGTTGAACCTTTCCATGTCCAAGGTCCCATTATTTGAAATGAATGCCTCTTTATTACGTAGTAAGGTGTCAAACTCACATTTCCATACTTTTATTTCTTTAATTTGATCATCCTCCCCCTTTATTGGAGGATTGAACCTATTATACTCAGGTCCAAACAAACTAATTCCTATCTGATTTACCTTACCTTTGAAGAAAGACAGGCTAGCACTAATCTGATCTATTTCTTCTCCCTCTTGGAACACAATCTTAGGGAGGTCTACCCTAAGAGGCTGAAAAGATGCTAATCTTTCAAAAATATGGGTCCGAACTGACCATGTTGCAAAATAACGATTCAAAGTTAACACATAATTATTTGCCTTGACTTGTAGGCTAGACAACTTTCTATATGCATTATGTACTAAGTCAACTTTTTCCTTTAGGGCATTGATCCTATGTTGCAAAATCTATAATAGGGCTTCCAAAATAACCTTATTATGCTTTGGGGTTGCTTTCTCTCTTCCTGTAATATTCCTTGCTTCCTCAGTTTGAGCTTCTGCATTTGCAAACTGTTTGGGTGAAGCAGGAACTACTTCACGCATTTCTTGCCAGTTTTTAGTTAATTCGACCACAATTTTTTGTAGTGCATTGATCTTTATCTAGCCCAACTCCCTATATTTTTCTATGGTACTTGATTCATTGAACAAATTCTCATACCTTTGTGACATTTTTTTAGATTTAGCCTGATTTAACTGGGCAAGATGAGTAAGAACTTGAGATATCTCTAAATCTCCTTTATTTTGAATGGATGATATAATATTGTCACCATCTATCCTTTCTTGTATATTAATCAGAGAAGGCTTCTAATTCTTTGGAGGTAAACTCTACATTGCTAAAGATTTGGATTTTGGATTGTATCCAAATCCCCTAATCATATCACCAACGTGTGTTTCTGATGAAAAATTAATATCAGGTTGCCTTTTTATTTGGTCAATAATGAAGGTTGATGCAAGATCCCAACCTGGTAATAGTAACATGCCACTGGCCTTAACCAGTTTTCTAGCCTCTTCAGGTGTCTAATATTTTTTCTCTAGATCATAATCCTACAGGGCTTGCAAGGCTTCATTGGATGGTGGATTACTTTAAGTAATTCATAGGTTTGATGCAACTTGTTGTTGTTTGTTCCAAATCAGAATGTTTTTGAATTACTCTATTTTTATAAAGTCATCATCACTTAAGAATTTCTCCTGATGCAACAATCTTTCATCTTGGCATAATTGAAGAGGAAATTCAGTTTCATCTTCATCATCCTTTTGGACCTTTTTACCTTCTCTAATATTTTTCCTTAGCTAATGGTCATAGGGTCTATCACTAGTAATCAAAGAACCTATTGGATCCCTTGTCTTTCCTTGTCTTCTGACATAAAATTTCACCCCTATTTATGCTTTCTATTTTTTGAATGGGGGCTCCTCCGTAACTTCAATATCTAGTTCCTTTGTGTGATCCACTATTACATTTTCTTCTACTGCTTGCTCTATGGCATGTGGGTGATTCATGGGGGGTGCGCTAGGAAATAAATATTCTTCATCACTGTCATCTTCATATTCTGATGAAGATTTCTTCTTATTCCCTCTATCTTTATCTTTAATCAAATCCTCAAGTTGTTTACATAATGTGTGATATGTCTCTATCATCTTGTATAACCTTTGCAAGTATGGCACATTGGGGAAGTAACCCCAAAAGGGAATCCCTTTCCTCTTGGCTTGTATTTCAAAATCCATCAACTCATTGAAAATGTCTACTATTCTTGTAATCTCTTCATCATCCAACATGTTTCTTATGAGATCCTCCTCCATACAATGCTCA
The DNA here is from genome assembly GCA_018584345.1 of Thuja plicata. Taxonomy (NCBI): domain Eukaryota; kingdom Viridiplantae; phylum Streptophyta; class Pinopsida; order Cupressales; family Cupressaceae; genus Thuja; species Thuja plicata. The sequence continues at coordinate 457,638 of MU223353.1, read as the reverse complement.
TGTTCTTTTATATTGGGAATAGTTGGTGTTAGAAGCTTTTTTGAACTCAAAATAAATCCTTATGTGTCAATGTATCTATATAGGGATAAATTCATCCTATAATGACCTAACCAACTATTCACTGAAGTCAAAGCCCTCTTAGCATTTGTAAATTTGTAAACTTTGAATTGTTGGGGAGTGAAAGTACCTTTTCTATGTGAAGCTAGGCACTCCTTAGTAGTTAACATCAACTATGGGATGAATTCCATGACAACTATCCTTGGTGGCACATGAAATGGAAGAATATGGGGTGGGTGAGTGCATCCATAAACTCTTATCAGAGTAAAATTTCTTTCATAATAAAAATCCCCTCAATTACGGTCCCCTAGCCACTTATCTACAAATTGACAAGGCCTCAACAACTGTGATACTTTGGTTGGAAACCTAGTCCTGTTGACTCCTAAACACCTAAGAAGTGGATACACCATCCAATTTTGGAATGCACAAAATTCATTCTCCCTTTCTGTATAATTCCATACTTTCAACCAAAATTGTACAAGGTTGTTCTTACCTTGGTGGAACCTTTTGGGTCTCAAATTGTTCACATCCATGATAGGGAAATTGTAATACAAAATTAGATGCATTAACAAAGAGTAATGAATTAATTTAGGGACTTTTTCCTTCTTCTAAATATCCACAAACCCTTCGTGCATTGCATCTTTAACATATTGGATGTAGTCATAGTTTGTGCCTACATGCGGACTTTTAAAATCCCAGACAATCATCAAAATATCTGAACCTATTTTGTCAGCACCTCCATCCACTTCTAACACTCTACAAAATTCATAGGAAATGTACTTTATATAAAAATTGAGATCTTTGTAGAAATAAGGTGAAGTACCTGGCATGGCTGCTATGTAATTCTTCATCCTTTTGGGTACATGACCCTGAATTAATCTAGACACAACAAAAGATTCTCTAACATATCAAGCTTGTAATGCTTTCAAGTTAATCTCTATTAAGAAAGGGTAGAACAAATTACAATCCTTCATGAAGGATGATCTATCTAGGGTAACTAGCGTAGTTCCATCATCTTTATTGATGGTTTTGGATAGGGTATAATATCTACTGGCTAGCTTGAGTATCAAACCCACATCTATAAACACATCTGGTACTACCAACTTGGCTAGCCCACATATCCACATGTTTGAAATGGGAACAAATTGTTCACTATTGTTGTAGAAATAATTAAAAAGTGAATAACCAGATGAACGAAGAGTCTTAGAATTTCTAATAATTGACATATCAGCACCAAGGAAATTGTCACTCACCTTTTTTGTTTTGGCTGGAACCAGGCAATAATGTCATGAATTCATCTGAATAATTTATTTTTCCTTTCTAATCCTCCTTGGCTTACTTATTTTCCCCACTGTTTGAAGCCCCACTCATAACTAACCTGCTCATATTCTCTATTTTGTGAATTCAGACTGAAACAACTCTATTTTTATGAAAGACAAGCTTTTGACTGCAATTTGCTTCTAAAATTCACACAATTCTCTTTCTCTGAGAACTTTTGAAAACTATGAAACTCTTCACTCTGGATTCTGGAAGCTTGGTAATATGAAATAAACATAGAAACATGTACTCATTCATGGGAAATCAATGCACCATTTGATTCAAAATCATAAAAATTCTAGTTAGTCACTTCTGTCATTACTCCTGCATGCATTGAAATCAATTTTTACCTAGCCATAACATATGGGGTTGATAGGTGATCAATTTTGAATAAATCATCAAATCTGATTGGCTCAAATTATTACAACTCAGCATACTTCAAAACATGTTGTCATAACCCTTTTGTTTTCATTGGCTAGCCATCATACATCATGGTGCGGAAGAAAACCTTACATCTTTACCTTTCTCTTACTCTAGTTTCTTTGGCGACCACGCAAATGACTTGTCTCCTTGTCACTAAGAGTTAACCTTAACTCAGGTTTCATTATGAGACTTAACACACACCATAAGATCTTATTCTTCATCAATGGTCGAGATCACCTCAAATTTTCCACGTCTTTATCCCACTTAACCAATTTTCCTTTAAGAGACTACGTGAGTGTATGAAATCAAAGTCACTGAAAGATTTGGCCTTTTGTGATTTTTCTTAGAGACTACATGACTAGCGTTAGATTTGACTTAATCTGACAGTTTTCGCTAAGTCTCATAATCTTCAACTTAAACCTTAATTTGTTATGAGACTCCGCAACCATAGCTTGTCTCTTTCTTACCCAATAAATTTCTTAACCTTGATTTTCCTCAAAGATTACATGATAACCATAGGATCTCTGCATAACTTAAACATGTGTCTCAATCTTATGCCTGTCTCTTGATCGTTAAAGAATTTCTGAATTTTCAACTTCTTTTAGTGACTTAACACCAACCTTTTGATCTTTACTTGATCTACGATCTAGATTCATTTATTTAAACTTTACCACTCGAACTTAACTCTGACTTGACCATGACTATGTTTAGGGACTTGGTGACTATATGAAACCAAAGTTGATAAAATATTTACCTAGATGTGGTTCCCTTTCAAGATTAAATGGGAGCCATTGGATCTTCTTTTAAATTGACCATCAACATTTAATCTCATAATTTTTTATGTACTTTGGAAAACTCCTCTGAGACTTTGTGACCACCTTTAGATTTTCTTTTGATCGAACTGTCTATGTTAAGTCTCGATAATTTTCACTCATCTATTCTTTCATTCCATGATTAAATGCTGTCCACTAGATTTCTTCTCTTTGAATTTGACAGCTGTCACTAAGTCTCACAATCTTTAACTTAACCATTGATATCTTATTGGATCCCATGACTAATGATATATGGTAACCATGTCTTAACATTGCTGAACTTTGCAAGACTTCCTGACCAAAGTATTTCAAAGTCATAGAAAGATTTCTTAACTCATCCATTTATATGGAGACTTCCCAACTACCATAGGATCAATCTGAGAATAATCTGTCAGTGTTAAATCTCCCATTCTGATTAAAGCATATTATTTCCCTTTCAAGACTACACAAGTATTGTGGGATGTTTTCATAACTTGGACACATTTTTGTATCTAAATCACCACCACTGAATTGCTGAAGCCTTCTTGACTTTTTGAATTTCATCAGCAACTTCATGTTGGCCACATGATCAATCTAAATTAGATGGTAGTCACTTTATCTCTCAGCTTTTAACTTAACTCTCAGTTCATTTAGCGATCACGCGACTGCATGAAAAATTCAACCCATCTTTAACTCTGATTTTCTTTAGAGACTTTGCAACTGAGTGATCTCAAAGTTGCCAAAGGATTTCATTAACTCTGGGTTCTTTCTGAGACTTTCCACACACCGTAAGATCAAGATCTCTATCAATGGTCCTTGTGAAATTCTTTAATACTGAGAGCATATTATTTTTTCTTCATGGTAACACAACCAAATCATTTCACCAACTCTCGAAAGGAAAAGGAATATTCTTAATGCTTAAAGAGACTTTGCGACCACCTTTAAACATGAAAATAAACACATGGGATAAAAGGACTTAAGTTACTCAATAAAGTAACTTCAAAATAGAACACAACCAAGAACATTTAGGGTTTTTGCTTGAATATACATGAAATTTGACCTAGGACATAGGGTTTTTCACACTTCCTTAATTTCTAGGCTTAGAAATCATTATTTGCAAATGGATTTGATATTATTGGACAAGATTTTATCATTTTCAGACAAGAATAACCACTGGGAACCAAAAATTTACTAGCAAGTTTCAAAACTAGAAATACAACCAATAGTGGTTCTCTCTAAGGTTTCTTAAATGAAATTTTATAGCAAGAATAATAGATCTCTAGGCTAACCTATTGCTAAAACAAACACTAAGCTAGGAAAGGAACACACGACAAAAGAAAACACACCTGTACATAAGATACAAAAACTGTGCATGAAAAAGAAAATTCAATTGAAGAAAATTTTCAAGAATTTCCATGCACTGGAAACTCCTATTCATCATCATTCATATTTTTGAGGAGATACAAATCCTTTTCAAAAATTTAACAGCTAACAAAAGGCCCTAACCACAATGATTCAAATTTCTTATGTTTTCCTTTGTCTTCAGCCCTAGCATTCCATTGCAATACCAAGTCACCAGGCTAGAATTTTCTTTCATTGGACCTTTCTTCAAAAAGGTATTTCATCCTCTATTGTAGTTTGATATTCTTCCTTTGATTATCTCTCCTCACTTCATCCAATTTTACTAGCTACACCATTCTCTCTTGCATAGGTTCAAAAACCTCAATCTCTTCATCTTGGATGAACTTATAAATTGGAAGTAAATTATTAATAGGAATTCTTGACTGAACACCATATACTAGTTCAAAAATAGATCTTCATGTGGCTCTCTTGACAGTGATTCTATCTTCCCATAAGGCAAGTTTTAACATTGCATGCTAGGATTTCTTGTTACTCTCTAGGGTCTTGGTCAAAATTTGCAGAATAATTTTGTTACTTGATTTTGGTTTCCCATTAGCCTATGGATGGTAAGGGGATGAGTAAGAAATGACAATTCCTATATCATAGAAAAAATCAACAAAATCTTTAGATCTAAAGCACATGGCATTGTCCATTACTAGCTTGATTGGAACACCAAATCTAGTGATCACATTGTTCATAAAAAATTAAATGACAACTGTAATTGTAGCCCTTTTTATTGGAATTTCCTCCACCCATTTGGTAAAATAGTCAGTCACTAGTAGAATCCAACTATGCCCCCCACTTGATTTTTCAGCAAATTCTCCAATAAAATCCATTCCCCACATCGCAAAAGGGGCTTCTGCAACTATGGGATTCAATAAAAAATCTCCTAAAAAATTCATCTTGTTGGAGAATCTTTGGTAGGGTTCACACTTCCTAACAAAATAATGAGTATCTTTAAATAAAAAAGGCCAATAATAGCCTACCCTTTAAATTTAGTGAGATGTTGATCTAGAAGAGTAATGTCCTCTACACATTCAAGCATGCATTTCTTTCAAAATCTCTTCAAATTGTCCTTTACCAAGACAAAACAACAATATCCCATCCCTGTATTTCCAATATAAATCACCATGTAATAGAACATATTTTTGAGCCTATAACCTTAGGCTTCTCCTTTGGTTAACATTTAAACTTTGTGGGCAACTAGCATTTTTAAGAAGATAAACAATGTCAATATACCATGGTTGCATTTCAATGCTTGTAACAAAAGTTTCACAAGTAGCAACACTGTTACTTGAACTAAGTCCAAATTCTCTTCTATCATCAATTTTTCCAACCCCATTCCTCTCACCATATGAATTTCCAAATCAAATTCTTGAACTTTGTTTATCCACTTACATCTTTTTCCCGTTACCTTATTTTGGACAAAAATGTCTTTTACACCAGCATGAGGAACATATGCATTTACTTTTGCACATGAAAGATAAGGCCTAAAATCCTTGACTACTTTTACCAAGGCATAAGCCTATTTTTCCATCAACTTATAATTCAACTCAGCTATTTTGTAAAGATTTTCTAAAAATTGCTATGGGATGTTCAATTCCCTCATCATCTTTCTGCAATAGGACTACAACAATAGTATGAAAAGAAGAAAATGTGAATAAAGAGAAAGGTTTGGTATAGTTAGGAGATACTAAGATAGGGGATTCTTGGATGGATTTTTTTATCTTCTCAAAAGCTGATTGTGCCTCTTGATCCCATTCAAATTTCACATCCCTTTTCAACAGCTTGACTATGGGCTTGACTAGTTTTGCAAAATTTGCAATAAATCTTCTGAAAAAATTTATTTGTCCTAGATATGATTGTATACCTTTTAAATTATTAGGAGAAAGCACTTTCTTAATAGCCTCAACTCTTTTTGGATCTATTCTTACTCCTTCCTTTGACACTATGTGACTTAAGAGTTTTCCTTCATTGACAGAAAAATGACATTTCTTTGGGTTCAATGACACCCCATATTCTAATGCTTTAATCATGACCTTCTCTAAGTGGCCATAGTGGTCTTCTTCTTTCTTTGAAAAGGCTATCAAATCATCCTGGTAAACTACCATAAAAACATCTATGAGATCCTTAAAGGCTACATCCATGGCTCTCTTAAAAGTTGCACCAGCATTTTTTAGACTAAAAGGCATGCGAGCATACACATAAGTACCCCAAGGAGTGGTAAATTATGTCTTGATTTGTTTAGATTCTTTGACTAGCACCTGATTGTACCCTGAGAAACCATCCATCATAGACAAAATATCACATCTAGTGACCTTATGTAACATAGCCTCCATATTAGGTAATCCATAGTTGTCTTTTAGTGAGGCTACATTTAGATTCCTGAAATCAACACATAATATTATGTCCCCATTCTTCTTTCTCACATGGACCAAATTAGAAACCCATGATGAATACCTAATAGGCTGAATTATGCCTGCATCCCTGAACTTCATCAATTTTATCTACATTTTAGTAGCCAATAATGGGTTGATAGGACTTTGTTTCTTCCTAAATGGTCTCACATCTTCTTTAAGTGGGACATCATACTGAAAAAAGTCTTTTCTATAGGCTTTCAAATCCTCATAAGACCAGGCAAAAACATTTTTATACTTTTTCAGCAACCTTATCAGATTCAATATCACGTTCCTATCCATGTTTTTACCAATATAGACCAACTGAGGAGATGTCTCAGATCTGAGATTTATTTCTTCCAAATCTCCTACCTTTGCATTGGATTTCTGGGACATATAACCATCATTTATACTAAAAATACCCTCCAATTCAACTAATCCTTTGGGAATATGATTAGTAGCTAGTTGAATAACTTCTTGACCAAAAATATATTCCCCACCATCTACAACTGCTACCAGAGATTCACAGCCAATTTTCTGGCCATCATATTGATCTATACATTGGATAAATCGAAGAATGTCATCATCATCCTCAAACAATTTCCAGTTATGGATATTATTAGGGACTATTGGTCTATTTTTCCCTTCTACCACAAATATGCTAGTAAGGGTAACATCATTGTTTTTTAGGGAAATATTAGCAATAAAGTCTATCATTATGTTATTTGATCTTTCTACCCAAAGGATGTTAAAACCATCAAATAATTCTAACCTATCCCAGACTGCATATTTTTACAATTTCAGTCTATCATCTTTGGAAGCATACTGTGCCCTTATCTGAGATATTCTCAATTGGGAATCTCCATGAATTTTCAAACATTTGATACCATGTTTAATATCAATATCTATTGCCTCATACTTACCTATGTTATTTGTACAATGAAAGGCTAGCAGGAAAGAATATTAATAAGTAATACCTGATGGGGAAATGAATAAGACTCCTGGTCCTGATCCTTCCTTGGAGCATCCTCCATCAAAGTACATTTTCCACTGTCCATGTTGTTGCAACAACAACTCATCAACAATTGGATCAGTATTTCTTAATTGTGGCTTGATCTCTTTCACAACAAAGTTTTCCATGTCAATGTGTACACAAAAATTCAATTGGTTAAGCATAACCATCTCCACCATCACAGGTGAATGAAGTTCTCTGTACAACTTGACCTCACCACCATTCATAGGAATCATTGCATAGGATAAATCTAACTACAATCTTCCACCCACTGTTGCTGCCCATTGTCTTGACAGAAGCATACCATAATGGAGCTTGGTATCTATAAAAAATATGTCCATCATGTAATTAGCTTCTGGGAAAGAAGCAATTTTCACTTCAATGTCTTTCAATGTTCCTATCATAGGAACTTCCATATTATCTATTGCATAACAACTTCCAACAGGGGTGGTGAATTGAAGGCCCAATTATTTCATGACATGATATGACATTACAGTTGCTACAACACCAGAATCTATAATGCAATTTTTTACTAAGAAATTATTTACCATCAAGTGACAAAAAATGGGTCAATAGACAATGGGTCCTGAGTAATTACATTGCCAATGTAGATATTGGAAATTTCTTTGCTTTTTTCTTTTCCTTTCAATTGTTCTTCTTTTTCCTTGACAGATGGACTTTCCTTTTTACCATTATTTAAAATCAAGGATATTTTATCTTGGTTTGACATAGAGATATCATATATCCTTCTCAAAAGTACCAATGCATCTTCTTTATTCTCTTTTATTTTTAGCATCTCCATCTATGGGACTGAAACTTTCATCTGAGTCAGAGCATGTTTCATGTCAAATAGGGGTAATTCAGAGGGTATGTCACCTATCTTTTTACCTTTCTTTGATTTATCATTGGATATTTTCTCCTCTTTTGTTTCTTCCTTTCCTTATGATCAGAAAAAGATTATTTTTGTCTTGTAGACTTCTTATCTCTACTTTCCTTGACAGGAAAGTTTGCAGCACCTTGAGGTTATTCTTTTTTGATATGTGTAGGGGAAATTTTACCTTGAGTAGGCTCTACTCTCCTATTTATCAAATTGTATGCCTCCTTGGCTTGATTTATGGCTACATCAGTCAAGGATCTCTTTTCTTCATCTGTAGGAACTTTAAAACGAGAATGTGACTTGTCATTTCCCACTGCATTTACACTTACTTGTGACATAATATCAGCCTCATCATTTGAATTAGAGACTAAAGATTTCTGATACTCTAAGTATTTCTCTTGTATCAGGCATATCTTCAAGAGGCTCATATTTATTTCAAGACCATGGATAAGGTATTTTCAATATAAACATGTTAATAGCAGGGCCTTCTTTCCCTGCATTTGTTTGTTCATACCCCTCATCCATTTCTTAGACAAGGCTTGGGATACCACACATTGATATGAAGAATGTGGTATTTTGTAGGAAGCACACCAAGGAGTTTTTTCAACATAATTTGTGCTATTCCTTTTTAGGGGATCAAGGGTTTCCCTAGGATTTTTGGTTCTCTTGATCTTCAGGGATAGGCTTACCATTATTCTAGTTTGTTTTGTATGGGTAATCCCTCGGGTTAGGTTTCCTATCAAACCTTTGGTTTGCATATTTGTTTTCATGATAATCTCCCCTATCACTTTTGTCCATTTTAGCAAAGAGGTATTTCCTACACTCACTAAATTGTCAACTGTTTCATCTTCTTTGACAGGTTTTTTAGATGGTCCCTTTTCTTTCCAAAGCTTATTATCATCCCTTTTTCCCATTTTTTCTGATGCCCTCCTATTCCTTTCAATATCGATAGCTACTTTGTATGCATCTCTTAAGGTTGTTGGATTTTTGTATCTGAGCAAGTAAGACATCTTACCATCAACAACATTGAAATAAGTTGTCAGACACACTTATTCATTTAACCTCAACACTTGGAATAATTTATTCATGGACTTTTGGAATCTATTGTTAAAGTCTGTCATACTCTAATTTGGGAATTTCTTGATATTATTGAATTCATTTAGTATATAACCAGAGTTCACATGTTCTTTGTATTATTCCCTAGAATATTATACAAACTCATCCCAAGATGCAATGCTATCAATAGGTAACTTTCTAAACCAATCCCTAGCATCTTCTGTCAAAGACTGAACAAAAAGCTTCATGATGCCATCTTCATTTTCAATTTCAAAATCAGTTATCTTATAACTAAAATCTTTCAAATGTTCTTCATAGGTTATGACATTAATTCTTCTAAATTTATGGATTTTGTCTCTTACCTCATTAGGGATCACATTTGGGTGACTAGGAATGACATCAAAGAAAATGACTCTATATCTGTCCATGTGAGCAGGTCTTCTTTGGAAATTCCCCAACACATTGTTACCACTCAGTACAGTTGTTCTTTTTTGATTTTGAATAGGTGGGGGAACACTTTTCTTTAGGTTAGAGACTTGAGTGCTTGAATCAGGGCCAGTAGGTTGAGCAACCACACTTGGGCTAGAATTTTGAGCTTTAGGACCAACACCTTGATTGTTTGGACTATGGCCAAAAGATTGATTTTGTTTCTGAATCCCATGATTGACAGGCATAGAGCTAGTTGGGGTAGTATTGGTAGTATCATGTAAGAGAGCTATTTTCATCATTATATTAGCTACAACAGCTTCTACTTCCAACTTTTCTTGATATTTGGCTAGGTCCTTAATGGATTTTCTATCTTGTTCAAGCTCTAGATAAACCTGAGGTATTCCTGTAGGGATAGTCATGTTTTTCTTAGGCTCATCTGTAGTAACACCAACATCTTTTTTTTACCCTTGTTGAGGACATCATTACTGCTTGTCTTGAGTTTTGTACTTTGTTCAACCTCATATGGGTGCAATTGTCTGATGACAGGTCCATTTCCTTCAAACTCGTCTTTGCTATAATTTGATTTCTTATTTGTAGCTTTCTTCCTCAAATCATCAAGATTACCAAACAAATTTGTATCTAGGCCTTTAACCTCTTCACTTAGGCTCTTAGCCTTGAGGTCATTTCTTCTTGTTTCAGCCAAGAGTTCTTCTTTGTCTACCAATAAGTCATATAGCTCTTGCTCACGCCTCTTCCTTTCATCTGTTATCTCTATTTCTTGCTTCTTTTTCTTTTTCTTTCTTCTCAAAGCCAGAACCTCATCTCTTAACTTATCAGAATGATAAGAGGTTGTCTCAGCAGCAGAATTTCTTCTCGTGGAGCTAGATTCTCTTCTACAAGGAAAAAACCTACATCAGTAGTTTCCTCATCTCTAAAAAGATCAAAGTTTGCAATAGCTCTATAAGAATCAACTAGCCCTATGGGTTCTACACTTTCAGATGAAGATGAACTTCTTTCTGGAATAGGGGTTTCCATTCTCCCCTTAGAGGTACTTGGGGAATCATGTTTAGACCCACCTCTCTTGGACCATTGCCTCCTTCTAGGTGTATGGATCTCTTCTCCAATATCCTTCTCAGGATTAGCTTTGAAATAGGATCTAGTATTTCTTTTCTAACTATTTTTTTAAAGTACAAAAATATATTCAATATGAAAATCACAATGGAATGCATAGAGATTAGAGTCACCACCTCTTTGCAGAGGACCAATATAAAAAAATAGCTAATAATCTTGTCCCAACTTAGACGTTCTTTCACAACAACGAGTCCAAAAAAAGCCCGTATGAAAGGTTTCCAGAGTAATTTCTCACCTTGGCCAAATATGTAATCACATGAGCACTATCCTTTACTTTCTATATTTGTGCAGATTCACTTTCTCCTACAAAATGTTTCTTAAAAAATATGCACTGGGGAACATCAAAGAGTTTAGAATTAGAACTCAATCTATGTGAGATAATATTTGTATCATTTTCAGGATCATGATTTTCATGTAGTGCACAATGATAGATAAATAGAATAGACTCTCTCTCATAGTTATCAAGAAAAATAGACTTTTTCTTAGTATCAGAAGGACTAACTCTCTGATAAAAATAGCTCTAGGACATTGAAATTTATCCCGAGTAGAGGCGCCAATTTGTTAGCACTTTTTCATGTTGAATCACTATAAAGCTATTCAAGCTTGACTCTAAGATCCTCAATTCCATATTCATATAGGGAAAAGGCTAATTAACAAGGATATAATCCTTCTACACTTTGGGTTGATGAGACATGCTTGTTTGCAAAATATAATGATATTTGGTTATGGAATAAAAGGTTGTGTCATATAAACTTTGATAACTTGGTAAGCATAAGCAAATTGAAAAAGGTTAGAGGGCTACCAAAGTTAAAGAAACCTGAAAATGCAATGTGTAAGCAATGTCAATTGGGAAAGATGAATAAATCTAGTTTCAAGAGCAAGACTCATACTTCTGAGGAAATTCTGGAATTAGTTCATACTAACCTTTGTGGTCCCATTGGTGAGAAAAGTTACTGCGGAGATAGATATTTCATTCTATTTGTTGATGATTACTAAAGAATGATGACTATTATGTTTCTTAAAGAAAAATCTGATGCATTCCAGTTATTTAAGTGGTACTTGGAAAATTTTGAAAAGGAAACAGGTAAAAGTATGAAATGTTTGAGATTTGACAGAGGAGGTGAATTTATCTCTAATGAGTTTAACAGGTTTTGCAATGGCTGAGGGATAAAAAGACAGATGTCCACACCTAGGAAACCACCACAAAATGGTATTCTTGAGAGAAGAAACATATCTATAATGGATTGTGCCAGAACATTAATGATGGAGAAAAATGTTGCATAGAAACATGGGAGAGAAGTTGTAAGTACAATAGTCTATACCCTAGATAGAGTACAAGTAAAGAAAGGTACTACTAATACACCTTATGAGCTTTGGTATGGATATGCCCCTAATATAAAATATTTCAAAGTTTTTGGAAGAAAATGTTTCATACTGAAGGATAAGAGAAATGGAAAACTTGATGCTAAAGGTGAGGAAGTCATATTTCTTGGTTACTCAACTAAGAGTAAAGCATATAAGTGTTTGAATTCTAACACTAATAAAATTGTGAAAAAGTCAAATGTTAGAATTGATGACTATGTAGAAAGAAATGAAGCTGAAAGCACATAAGAACCTAAGAGTTACAAATCATTTGTCTATTTGGATGAGAAAGATTCTAATACATTACCTAAACTCGAGAATGAGGTTTTTGAGAGATAGCTAGCACCTACCAAGTCACAGAATGAGGATGTCAGGCAACAGGAGGTAATTGCTGAGCTATCTGATGGAGATGCCAAGTCACAAAATCAACTTGAAGTAGAAAAAGAACCTCCTCTAGAAAAGTATGTAAGGAGGCACCACAAACCCGATCAAATCATAGGATCAAAGGATTCTACGGTTTTGACAAGAAGCAAGTTGAGAAATGGTACATGCTTGTTATGTGATTTTGAGCCTAAAATAGTAAAAGATGCCTTAGCCAATGAAGATTGGATTCAATCCATGAATGAAGAAATTGAAAAGATTGAGAAGAATAAGAATTGGACACTTTTACCTAGGCCCAATGATAAAAAATTAATTGGCACTAAGTGGCTATTCAGAAATAAGTTGAATGAACATGGAGAGGTAACAAGAAACAAAGCTAGAGTGCTATGCAAGGGTTATGTACAAGTGGAAGGAATTGATTATGGAGAAACATTCATCCCAGTTGCAAGGTTGGAAGGAGTCAGAACCTTACTTGCATATGCAGCCTACAGAGGTTTTAAAGTTTATCAGATGGATGTGAAATCAACATTAATAAATGGAATATTAGAAGAAGAAGTGTACATTGAACAAGATGATGGATTTGTTGACCCAAATAAGAGGAACATGGTTTGAAAATTACACAAAGCACTATATGGATTGAAGCAAGCACCAAGAGCATGGTATGAGTGATTGCACAATTATTTGGTAAAGATTATATTTGCATGAACCAATGACAACATTAATCTGTATTTGAAGACAGAGAAATGTAAAGGTACTTTATTGGCTTAAATTTTTGTTGATGACATTATATTTAGTGGAAAAGATGTGTTATGCCAAGGATTTGCAATAGAGATGCAAACTAAATTTGAGATGTCTATGTTTGGTGAGATAAAAAAATTTGTTAGCTTACAAATGTATCAGATGAAGAATGGTATCTATATTACTCAATCAAAATATCTCAAGGTGAGACTAAAAACTTTTGGAATGGAAGATTCAAAACCAGTGAGTACACCCATGGCTATTGGACAAAAGTTAACAAAAAATGAAGACACAAAAGAAGTGAATCAAACCCTTTACAGATCAATGATTGGAAAGTTGCAATATGTTGTACACAGTAGACCTGATATTGCATTGGCTGTTGGTATTGTTGCAATATTTTCTCCCAATCCTAAGGAAACTCATATGATGGTAGTAAAAAGGATTCTAAGATATTTGAAAGGAACGGATGACTATGGTTTGTATTAAAAAAAGAATGACAAGTTTGAACTCAGAGTCTATACTGCTTCTGATTGGGCTAGAAATGTGGATGATAGGAAAAGCACCACAGGTGGAGCATTTCTTCTAGCAAAAATATTGGTTTCATGGACAAGAAAGAAATAGAATTGCACCTCACAATCTACAGCTGAAGCCAAGTATGTGGCAGCAGCAGTCAATTTTTTTAATATTGTGTGGTTGAAGATACTAGTAAAAGTTATGAAAGAGGAGATCACAGAACCAGTTGACATATATTGTGATAACACGAGTACCATTAATATTTATAAGAACCCTATTATGCACTCTCAGATAAAGCATATAGCCATCAAGTATCATTACTTGAGGGAGCTAGTTTAGAAAAAAGGAAGTGAGACTGGAATATGTGAATACTAAGGAATAGTTAGTAGACATAATTACAAAGGCACTACCCAAGGAAGCTCACGAGTATCTGTGAGGTAAATTAGAGGTAATTACCCTAACTGAGGCTAATTAGTTCAGAATGATACTATTGCATTAAATGTTATATTCAGAATATGTTACACATTTATGCACAGGCAGACACACTTTAGGATTCTGCCTAAAGCTATGAAAGTAAGACTTGAATAGAAAAGAGGATCAGTCATAAGCAAGATGATAGGAACAACATGATACAAAGTTTAGAACTAAAGAATCTGCATGATAAAGATGTCAACGTCCTAGCAATTGTTGTCAAAGAGGGAGAATTTTACTGAAAAATGGAGATTTTACTATACTTAGAGAAAAAGGAAGAGATTACTGCAAAATACATTGTTGTCAAAAAGGGAGAGACTAATGAAAGAGTGGGTCTACAGATGAACAAAAAATGAATGATTTTAGTGTGATCACAGATACAGAGGGAGAAAATTTTTACAAGATGAGAATCAGAATGAAGCTAAAGACATTAATGAAGATTTGTTCATATCATGGAAGACAGACAGACTTTTTGGATTGTATGGTAAGTATGGTTGAAAATTATTTTTTATTGTTTAGTGTTGCCACCAATGCCAAAGAGGGAGATTGTTGGAAAGTTACAATGGAAACAATTGTTTTTTTCTCGTTCATGTCAAACCTTAACTGGTAAGATAGTTGCTATCTGTTTGAGTACCATATCTGTTGATTGATGAAGGAGATTTAACAAGAAGACCAAGTGGAATGGTTGAGTTATGGGAAATCACAAGGGTACTTGATTAGTTGGCACATTAGCAAAGTAATGTGTTGTTTATCTTTTGATGACAGTTTACTGAGTACAGTTTATGCTAAGAAAGTTTGTGTCAATCGAGTACCAGTGTATGCTGAGCATAATTTCTAGTATCGACTGTGCGTCAGTAAATTACCGAGGATCAGAGTGTTGGCTGAGAAGCAATATTTTGGTAATTGTTGAGATTTGAGATCTCTGGCCGACATAGGTGATTTTAATGGGATATGTAAAGTTAATTAAGGATAAGTACGATTGATCCACACTATTTAAATGCATAAGTAACCGTAATTAATGCATGGATCAAAGATTCAATTAGTGATTGCTTTGGAGAAATAAATTAAATATAATGATGGAAAGATCCATTGGATCTTACCTAACCTAAGATCTATGATCTTGATTAAGTGACATAAGATTTATCTGACCTAGATGAAGAGGTATATGATAACCTCAAGGGGTTATTCATGAAGTGTACATATGTAAGAAGAGTATGCAAGAGGACTGCATGGTTAATCAACTAATTGGCTTAATCAAAGCAAAGAAGACTAAACAAAGAAGCAGAGAGCTGCAAGAGTGATTGCTTGATGGATTTCCAAGCAGATCTGAAGATTGAAATGACTATGGAGGCCACTCAGTGAATTAACATTAGAGTTGAATTGGATCTGGATTTGAAAATTAAGTTGTATGTATCATATCACACCTGCTAATTACTTTCTAACCATTGTATCAGTCAAAATCCTTTAACCAGGTTGACCTAACAGTCATTGTGTAAATCCTTTTAGCAAGGTGACATTCAGGTTGAATGTTCTAAGTCCTCCAACAAGGCCACTCCTGACTAGGTGATTAAATTCTTTAACCAAGTCACATTTAGCATTGTGTTTTGTAACCTTTAATAGGGTTGGCTCCTAACAGAGCTCACTTCAGAAGAGTGAAAAGTTTTTGATTACGGTAAAAGCAGGTTTTGAAGGGGACCCTGAAACCCTTTTACAAAACAAAGAAAGGAGAGACTAAAAAAGCCCTAAGAGCATCAGATTGACCCAGAGATGGGAACAATCAACAGTGGGTCAAAACCCAGATATAGCAATATAAACAAACTAAACAA
>MU223353.1:416978-437433 GCA_018584345.1 Thuja plicata | reverse complement strand
GATCTTATTTTGTCTCTCAGGAGGAGTGTTGATAAAAAATAAAGAGCTCTTCTCCCAATTGATTGATTGACCCGTAGCCAAGGTATATGTAGATAAAGCTTTTTTAAGATTTCTTGCTTCCTTCACTAAAGCTTCACCCATAATCAGGGTATCATCCACAAACTGTTCATGGGAGAAAATTATTCTGTCCGAGGAGGGACAAAGACCAGAAAGGGTACCAGAATTAACGAGTTTGGAGATATATCTTCCCAAACCTTCAGCCAAAATAGCGAACAGAATTGGGGAGATAGGATCCCCCTGTCTAATACCCCTTGAAGGTTTGAAAAAATTGGAGGATCCCCCATTAACCATTACAGAGGATGACACAGTAGAGACCAATTGATTAATAATTTTTATAACCCCCTCATCAAAACCAAAGCTATTAAGAACTTTATGGAGAAACTTCCAGTCCACCCTGTCATATGCTTTAGAGAGATCCAATTTTAAAAGAAATCCCTGTTTCTTGGCTGCCTCCAGAGAATGAATATTCTCATGAACAACCATAATGGAATCAAGAAGAAGAGTGAAAAGTTGATAGAATGTTATTGGTGGTTTTTCCCAAATTGGGTTTCCACGTTAAATACTGGTGTCAACTTGTGTGAATCTTTAAGTTGTGTTTTACTGTTAAGTTTTTGCAAGTTGATTAGATTTGAATAGTAAACTGCATATGTATGTTGTTGACTTATGCTATTTGGTGCAGGAGCACACCTAGGCTAACCTCCATAGTGTTAATTTTTTGGCTTGTACCTGAAATTGTGCAAGTCAGGGTAGTGTGTTTATTTTAGACCTTACAAGGTCATTGCATTGTGGACTAGGTGAGTTATTCATTAGGACTAAGGTCACCAAAATAGTCATTATTAGTAGTTTTTTAAAATTACTTAGTGTAGAAGCTTAGTTGTGGATTTGAGCTATGAGTGTGTCTTAAACACATAAATGATGTAATAGAGATGCTTGGAGGTCATTAATGAAGTTGGTTCCTTAAAATATAGAGGTTAGAGGTCCTAGGATTTAGGAAGTTGGCATATTGGCAAAGATGTCAAAAGTTGTTACAAAGTTGATATGACAACCTTTGCAATAATGGAAAATGTTGCATGCAACTTGGTTACTTAGGATCCCCCTAGAAGATAGGAGTGGGAGATTGACCAATAGGCCCTAAAAACATGGAATATGGCATCTAATGTAAGGAGAGGCTTGAAACTAGAAGAGGAGAATCATTGTAACAAGGTTTGATGAGTGAATATAGCTCCGCAACTCTGATTTTGTGAAGAATCCAAGCTTTTCAGTGTGAAAGTACTATCATATGGATTGAATGCTTTGATTTAGTGAATTTTTTGTGTTCATAAGATATATCTAAGCCTTTTCCATTTAGTAAGAAAGGTGATTTAAGTTAGTCTAATGTCTTAAATAAATTGGTTTCAGTTTAGAGAGTTCATTGGTCCTGTCCTGACCAGTTTGTCATTTCATGGCTCCCCCATGAAATCTAACCATTGTTTGTTCCTAATAATAGGTGGATATGTTAGGGGATTCATTGGTCTATACATATGTAGAGTTAGGAGTTAGGAGGATTTGAGTTGTTATTTTTAGTACCAAGCTCTAGGTGAGATGACAGTGTCCAATTAGAGGTTTGGAGGTGAAGAATTGAGCATTTCATGTGGGGAAGGAAAGTATAGTATGGTAAAAGTGTAGTACTAGATGTGATATGATCCAATCATGCATTGTTGAGAGATTTGTGAAATCACCAATCCATTTGGTCGAGCTTTGAGTAAGAAATTAGTGAGGTCCTACTAATTAGGCCTTTTAGCCCTATTAGTCCTAGATAAAAGGAACCCTATGTACGGAGGGCCTAGGAGACTAAAACTTTCAAAATATTTTATGAAATCAAAAGGGGTATTGGAATGTAGATTTAGTTTTTCAAGTTCTTTGGAAATTTTTGGAAAGAATTTGAAAAAAGGTCTCTAAAAAAGGCTACAAGGAATTAGGCCTAATTAGGCTTCTTAGGGTCTAAAAATTGAACTTGACTGAAAGGACTAGAAGACCCTTAAAAATGGAGTCAAATGGAAACATATGGAAGGTTTCCAACATGTTTAGCATCCCTACAATGAAATTGAATGCTAGTGTGGAGTTGGCACTTCGATCCTTCTAAGTGTAGGAGAAGAAGTGAAGAATCTACATGGTGTTAGTCTTTCAAGGTGAAGCACAAAGGGTTGGGATCTTGGAGAGGAGCTAAATAAGGCCTTAGTTAATAATCTAAGCCTTTTGGGAGATCCTAGAGAAGATTAAGATCCTAATAGAGACAAGCTAGGTCTCTTGAAAGATGTGCAAGCAAGCCTTGGAACACATACACCATATTGGTATCAAAGCAAGCTTAGATCAGGCTTGTGGTGTATGTTTCAACCTACTGAATTAGTAGGAGATAATACACCAGTGTGATTATAGGAAGATAAAACCATGGTGACTAATGTTGAGTTAGCCAAAAAGGTGGAGGAACAAGAAGAGGATAACAGATTGCTAAGGGAAGGATTGTCTCAAATGGAGCAACTCTTGGGTGAAGTCCAAGACAAAGATAATAAATTGAAGGATAATATAGAATAGAAGGAAGAAGAAGAAGCAAGGGAAAAGGGATTGGAATTGGAGGAGGAAGCTCCAACACCTGACCTTGTTATTGCTGAAGAACCCTTCTTGAAAGAACTAAAGGCCTTAAGTGGCAAATCTTTGGAGGATGTACCACTCTTTAGTGGACAAATGGATCCAAATTCAGTTGTGGATTGGATTGAAAGTATAGAAAAACATTTCAAATGTGATGGTATAATAGAAGCCCAAAAAGTGAAGGTGGCCAAATATAGGTTGAGAGGTTCAGCCCTCACATGGTGGAAATTTGCTCAAACTCAAAGAGAAAAATAAGGAAGGAATCCTATGGTCACATGGAAAGGTATGGTGGCTAAGATAAAGAAGACTTACTTACCTGATGATTATGAGGTTCAATTGCATAGAAGGAGGCATAATCTTAGGCAAAAAGACTTGGATTTCCAAACCTACACTGAAGTGTTCCAAAATTTGTGTTTAAGATTACAAGTGGTAGAAGATGAAAGCATTAGACTAGCAAGGTATTTGAATGGACTCAAGTGGGCTATTTAAGAAGACATGAGCCTTGTGAACTTAAAAAATATCCACCAATGCTATCAAATGGCCTTTAAAATAGAGGAGAAAGGCAAAAGAACACAAGAACAAACCTCCAAAGGAAGAGGTAGAGGAAGGGATAGGAGAGGACAAAGAGGTGGCTATGGTGGAAGGAGTTCAGAATCAAGGACTCAAGGAGAAGTCAAATACACTGAGAAGCAATAGGGAAGCTCTAGTAGAGGTGGTAGAGGAAGGAACTCTAATTTTAGAGGAAGAAGTGGTGGATAAGAAAGAGGAAATTACTTTGCCAATATGAAATGCTATCATTGCAATCAAATGGGACACCCTACCTATAGGTGTCCAGAGAAGTGTAGTACTTCTAAAGGAGGTAAAAAGAGGACTAATCTAGTTCATGAGGAGATAAATGAAGTAGAGAAACACCTTGAGATACCACTAAGTTTAGAATAAGGTGAGAACCTCATGATGATGATAACATTGATCAAGGAGTCGGTTAAAAAAGAACCAAGCCAAAGAAGGTCCTTGTTTAGAATCAAATGCAAAGTGGTGGGAAAGGTGTGTAGATTCATCATTGACTCAGGGTCTACTGACAAAATTGTGTTAGAGGAAGTAGTTAGCAAGCTAAAAATGACAAGGATACCTCACACCCATCCTTACAAGGTTACATGGCTCAATAAGGGACAACATGTCTTAGTAAATGAGCAGGCTTGGGTAGAGTTTTCTATAGGGAGATACAAGGACAAGGTCCTATGTGATGTGTTTTCTATGGACGCATGTCACTTGCTCATAGGCAGGCCATGGAAATTTTATCGCCAAGATATCCATGATGGGGTGAAGAACTCCTATACTTTTAAGAAGGACAATGTGACTTTAAAAATTTAGTCACTATTAGAGGATGTAGAAGTGAAGATAGCAAGTCCTAATGTGCTCATGGTTGGTGAAAAAGAGTTCTTAGAAGCCATGGAGGAAGGAGAAGGAGTTGGATTTACATTGGTGCTAAGGCAAAGAGAAGAAAATGAAGGCGAGGTATCTACAAGAATCCATAATTACCTAAGGAGATACAAAGCATGTTACAGACTTATGAAAGTATAGTAAGTGATGGACAACCATCAAAACTACCCCCTAAAAGAGCCTCTTCCTTGTCCACCACTTCTTCCTCTAAAATTAGAGTTCCTTCCTTATACTAGGAGCTACCCTACCCAATAAAGCAGCCTACAAGATGACCCCTCAACAAAATGAGGAGATTACTAGAAAAATAGAAGAACTCCTAAACCAAGGTCTTATTAAGAAGAGCATTAGCCCATGTGTCATACCCACTATCCTAGCACCTAAGAAAGGAGGAACTTGGAGGCTTTATGCTAATTCAAGGGCCATAAATGGGATAACCATTAGGTATAGGCTCCCAGTCCCTAGGATTGAAGACCTAATGGATTGTCTAGGTGAAGCTAAGTACTATAGAAAGATAGACTTGAAGAGTGGGTATCACAAAATAAGAATACATGAGGGAGATGAGTGGAAAACAACCTTCAAAACCAATGAAGGTTTGTATGAATGGATTTTCATGCCATTTGGACTATCTAATGCCCCCTCCACATTCATGAGGCTCATGAATGAAGTCCCAAAAGACTACATTGGAAAATTTGTAGTGGTATATCTTGATGATATACTAATTTATAGTAAGACAAGAAGTGAGCATCTTCAACACCTTGAGACTATCTTCAAGAAGTTGCATGATGAGAAGCTGATGATCAACTTGGAGAAGTGTGAGTTCATCAAAATAGAGCTGGTGTACCTTGGGATTGTCCTCTCTCATGGAAATCTCAAAATGGATAAGAGCAATTTGGAAGCCATCATAAATTGTCCTACTCCAAGGGCAGCAATGGAGGTAAGAAGTTTTCATGGCCTTGCTCAATATTATTGGAAGTTTATAAGTAGTTTAGTGCTACTTGTGCTCCTATGTTGGACACAATCAAAGGAGGTATGAAGACTAAGTTTGCATGGAATGAAAAAGCTAACAATATTTTTGATTTTTTAAAGGAAAAGATTGCTACCCAACCTATTCTATTCTTGCAAAGCTTTGAGAAGCTATTCACTATTGAGTGTGATGCAAGAAACGTGGCTATTGGAGCTATCCTAAGCCAAGAGGGTAGACCAGTGGCATTTCATTCAGAGAAGTTGAGTGAAGCTAAGAAAAATTACTCTTCTTATGACCTTGAAATGTATGCATTAGTTTAGGCTTTAAGGAAATGGAGGCACTATTTTCTCCCCAAGGAGTTCATAGTCTATTCAGATAATCATGCTTTAAGTTTCTTGAACTCTCAAGATAAGTTGAGTCACAAGCACATGAAGTGGGTTTAATACCTGCAAGTATACACATTTAATATCAAGAAAAAGAAAGGAGTACTCAACAACATGGAAGATGCCTTGAGTAGAAGAGCTCTTACCATCCAAGAGATTCAATTGAAGAGCATGGGAATAGATCACTTCAAAGATCTATATGTTGATGATGAAGATTTTGTAGACATTTACAAGGTATGTGATGAATACAAGAATCATTTTCATAGCAAATATGTTGAATACACTTTGCACAGTAATCTCTTATTTAAGGGAAATTAGTTATGTGTCCCTAGAGGGTCAATTAGAGAGAATTTCGTGCAGGAAAAGCACAATGGTGCATTGAGTGGTCACTTTGGGATCACTAAGACCCAAGAACTTGTTCAAAGGTTCTATTATTGGCCAAGGATGAACCTTGATGTTAGGAGGTATGTGGAAATTTGCATTGTATTTCAAAAGGCCAAACATAAGTTTTCAAATGCAGGCCTATATCAACCACTACCTATTCCCACTAGGCCATGGGAATGCTTGAGCATGGATTTTGTAGTTGGGTTACCCAAGACAAGACAAGGCATGGATAGTGTTTATGTAGTTGTGGAAAGATTTAGTAAAATGGCTCACTTTGTGCCATGCAAGACAACTAATGATGCCATCCAAATAGCCTCTCTCTTCTTCAAAGAGATAGTAAGAATCCATGGGTTACCTATGAGAATTGTATCAGATAGAGACACAAAATTTTGTGAGTCATTTTTGGAAGACTCTTTGGCAAAGGTTGGCTAAAAATTTATCCTTTGGGTCTACATACCATCCCCAAACTGATGGTCAGAACAAAGTGGTAAATAGAAGCCTTGGAAATCTATTAAGATGCTTGACCAAGGAATATGGTCAACAATGGGATCAATGGATTATGAAGGCTGAGTATGCATACAATGATGCTATAAATAGGTCAACAGGGAAGAGTCCCTTTGAGATAGTACATGGTCTACATCTTAGAGGAGTCTATGAGCTAAGAAAATTAAAGGATGGAGTGAAGGCAAGTGGATATGCTGATATTTTTCTTGTGCAATGCATGAGATACACGATACAGTCAGGAAGACTTTGACAGAGAATACTATGAAGCATAAGAATAAGGTTGATGAGAGTAGAAGAGAAATTCAATTCAATGTAGGATACTTAGTAATGGTGCATTTGCATAAGTCTAGACTTCAAAAAGGAGTCCCACACAAGTTGCAGATGAGGAGGATAGGCCTTTATCCTATTTTAGAAAAGTATGGGAACAATGCCTATAGAGTGGAGCTGCTAGAGGATAGTGGACTGTCCCCTATTTTAAATATTGCAGACCTAGTTTCTTATAAAGGAACACCACTTGATATGGATCACTGCCTCAGAGAAGTCATCCAAGATGTAGAAGAACTCAAACTGCCCTCTACAACAATCAAGACAATTGACTATATACTAGATACCCAAGTCTACAAGAAGACTACAACCAAGGAATACAAAAAAAATTTGATCAAGTGGCATCGTCAAATTGATGTTGATGTAGTGTAGATCAAAGAAGCTGACTTCAATAAGATGGGAGTTGATACTACTCTACTCAATCTAAGGGTGGATTGAACTTTTGTCTATGGGAGGATGGTGTAGGAGCACACCTAGGCTAACCTCCATAGTGTTAATGTTTTGGCTTGTACCTGACATTGGCCAAGTAAGGGTAGTGTTTTTATTTTATACCTTAGAAGGTCATTGCATTGTGGACTAGGTGAGTTATTCATTAGGACTAAGGTCACCAAAATAGTCATTGTTAGTAGTTTTTTAAAATTTCTTAGTGTAGAAGCTTAGTGGTGGATTTGAGCTATGAATATGTCTTAAACACATAAATGATGTAATAGAGATGCTTGGAGGCCATTAATGAATTTTTTTCCTCAAAATATAGAGGTTAGAGGTCCTAGGAATTAGGAAGTTGGAATAATAGCAAAGATGCCAAAAGTTGTTACAAAGTTGTCATGACAACATTTGCAATAATGGCAAATGTTGCATGCAACTCGGTTACTTAGGATCCCCCTAGAAGATAGGAGTGGGAGATTGAACAAAATGCCCTAAAAACATGGAATATGGCATCTAATGTAAGGAGAGGCTCAAATCTAGAAGAGGATAATCATTGTAACAAGTTTTGATGAGTGAATATAGTTCTGCAAATCTGATTTTGTGAAGAACCCAAGCTTTTCAGTGTGATAGTGCTATCATATGGATTGAATGATTTGATTTAGTGATTTTTTTGTGGTCATAAGGTAGATATAAGCCCTTTCCATTCACTAATAAAGTTGATTTGAGTTAGTCTAAGGTCTTAAATAAATTGGTTTCAGTTTAGAGAGTTTATTGGTCCTGTCCTAACAAGTTTGTCATTTAATGGCTCCCCCATGAAATCTAACCATGGGATCTTCCTAAAGATAGGTGGATATTTTAGGGGAGTCATTTTTTTGTACATATGTAGAGTTAGGATTTGGGAGGAGTTGAGTTGCTATTTTTAGTACCAAGCCCTAGGTGAGCTGACAGTGTCTGGTTAGAGGTTTAGAGGTGAAGAATTGAGCATTTCATGCGGGGAAGGAAAGTAAAGTATGGGAAAAGTGTAGTTTCAGATGTGATATGATCAAATCATGAACTTTTGGGAGATTTTTGAACTCACCAATCCATTTGGTTGAGCTTTGAGTAAGAAATTAGTGAGGTCCTACTAATTAGGCCTTTTAGTCCTATTAGTCCTAGATAATAGGAACCCTGTGTACGGAGGGCCTAGGAGACTAAAAATTTCAAAATATTTTATGAAATCCAAAAGGGTATTCGAAGGTAGATTTATTTTTTCAAGTTCTTTGGAAATTTTTGGAAAGAAATGCAAAAAGGTCTCTAAAAATGGCTACAAGGAATTAGGCCTAATTAGGCTTTTTAGGGTCTAAAACTTGAACTTGACTGAAAAGGACTAGAAGAAAATTAAAAATGAAGTCAAATGGAAACATATGGAAGGTTCCCAACATGTTTACCATCCCTACAATGAAATTTAATGCTAGTGTGGAGTTGGCACTTGGATCCTTCTAAGTGTAGGAGAAGAAGTGAAGAATCTACATGGTGTTAGTCTTTCAAGGTGAAGCACAAAGGGTTGGGCTCTTGGAGAGGAGATAAATAAGGCCTTAGTTAATCATATAATCCTTTTGGGAGATCCTAGAGAAGATTAGGATCCTAATAGAGACAAGTTAGGTCTCTTTATAGATGTGCTAGGAAGCCTTGGAACAAATACACCACTATCACTACCGAGCAGATATGATTTTTTCAAATTGGTATAAAGTTTAAATGAGCACATATAGACCTAAGGATAATTGATTCACCCCCCCTCTCAATTATTCTAAATTCATTCTAATAATTAATACAGGGAAAAGACAAATTAACAAGGATATAATCCTTCTACACTTCGGGCTCCACAAACCTAGGTGAGTATACCTTTCACAAATCACTAGTTCTCAGTAAAAATAACAGTTGAAAACTCATTCACTCTTTTTTTAAGCTACAAAAGTTGACAATAGATCCTACATATGAACATCATTAACCTTATGCAGAGCTTAGAAAGCCAAACCCTAAACTTAACAAGAGTTATATTCATGTAATAAGGAAATTCATCATTCTTATTTTTATAGTACTAGACATACGAAGGATAACCTATTGATTCTGTCTTCAATAAATCACCATAATGAACTATATTTCTCAATATAATTAACTGGACACACATTTTCTTAATAACAAAAGTTAAAGATTTTGTTTATAATTGATTGATTGATGATAAGAACTAGTTGTCAAAGACTTGACTAGTGCCTAATACTAGGCAAAGAGTCATAATGGAAAATATATTCACCAAGAAAAAAATTAGTTAGAATACAAATAAAATCCCAGATAGAATGTGTTACAAACTATCCTCTCATTCTCACACCTCTGTATCAAATTATAGCATAAAACATTAACCGTCTGGAAGTACTTTCAAGGTTTAAACTCTCCTTGAAAGAAACTCACAAATAGTAACACAATTATTTTATAACTGGTACATTCAACATGTCTTAAGAATTAAACATACAAGAGCTGAAACATAAATGCAAAAAGATATCAAATATTTGAAACAGGGAATTCCATTGCATTTTATTAATAATTTTTTGATTCCATACATTCAAATAGAATAAAAACCTTTTGAAAACTAGACACAATTCAAAAGTCAGCCTCACAATTTTGATTTTACCATCCCTTACAATATCTTGTTACTTGATATATATAAGAATCACTAGCCATCTTGGAATCCTTAAGAATCAAGGATGCAACAAGCTTTAGATGGCTAAGCTAACCCTTAAAACATTAAAAGAAAAAAATTATAGTTAGTCCTCTGAATGGTGGAAAGACAAAATATGTTGAAAAACAAATTTGATCTTCATTCTTCAATAGCTGGCACCTTTGTCTATTAATATTCTTGATAACTTCATGTAGCTATAACAAGACCTAGTGACCACCATTTCAGGCTAACTTACACTAGTCTTGAAGATAATTACCCTCCCTGTGCTCAGAGCTTAGGTGAAAGGTGTCCTCTTTACTCTTCATCTAATATATCCAGGTCAATTCCTGTAGCCTTCTTCTTCTTTGGCTTGGTGAGAATATCCCATGCTATTACCTCTTCCTCTGTAGGCCAATTGAAGCTCTAAGTGTTATGAAGTTGTGTCTTTTTTCATTCCCAAATGGCATCTGTTATCATCTTAACATTAGTTACAAACTTGTTAAAGTTTGTTTCAGCTTTGAAGGCCTCATCCAAAATCTTGTTGAACCTTTCCATGTCCAAGGTGTCATTATTTGAAATGAATGCCTCTTTATTAGGTAGTAAGGTGTCAAACTCACCTTTCCATACTTCTCTTGGTTTAATTTGATCATCCTCCCCCTTTATTGGAGGAATGAACCTATTATACTCAGTGCCAAACATATTAATGCTGGCCTTTATCTGATTTACCTTACCTTTGAAGAAAGATAGGGTAGCACTAATCTGATCTATTTCTTCTCCCACTTGGCACACAATCTCAGGAAGGTCTTCCCTAAGAGGCTGCAAATATGATAATCTTTTAAAAAGATGGGTCCTAATTGAAAAATAGGGATTCAAAGTTAACACATAATGATTTGCCTCTACTTGTAGGCCAGGCAACTTTTTGTATGCATTATGTACTGAGTCAACTTTATCATTTAGGACACTGATCTTATATCACAAAATCTACATTAGGGCTTCCAAAATAACTTTATTATGCTATGGGGTTTCTTTCTTTGTTCCTGTAATATCTCCTGCTTCCTCAATTTGATCTTCTACATTTGCAACCTCCTTGGGTGAAGCAAGAACTACTTCAGGAATTTCTTTCAACTTTTGAGTCAATTTGGCCACAAGTTTTTCTAGTGCATTAATCTTTATCTGGCCCAACTCCCTATCTTTTTCTATGGCACTTGATTCATTGAACAATTTCTCATACCTTTGTGACATTTTTTCATCTTTAGCCTGATTTAGCTGGGAAAAATAAGTAAGAACCTGAGATATCTCTATATCTCCTATATTTTGAACGAACTAGATAATCTTGTCACCATCCATATTTTCTTGTATATTAATTAGAGAAGGCTTCTAATTCTTTGGACCTAAAATCCACATTGGTAAAGCTTTGGGTTTTTTATTGTATCCAAATCCCTTAATCATATCACTAACCTATGTTTCTGATGACAAATTAATATCAAGTTTCCTTTTTATTTGGTCAATAATGAAGTGTGATGCAAGATCCCATCCTGGTACTAGCAACATGCCACTTGCCTTAACTAGTTTTCTAGCCTCTTTATGTGTCATATATTTTTTCTCTGGATCATAATCCTATAGGGTTTGCAAGGCTTCATTGGATGGTGGATTAATTTCAGTAATTTGTAGTTGTGATGCAACTTGTTGATGTTTGTTCCAAATTAGAAAGTTTTTGAATTCCTCTATTTTTATAAAGTCATCATAACTTAAAAAATGCTCCTGATGCAAAAATATTTCATCTTGGCATAATTGAAGAGGCAATTTAGTTTCATTTTCATCATCCTTTTGGACCTTTTTCCCTTCTCTAATATTTTTCCTTAGTTGATGGTCATAGGGTCTATCACCAGTGATCAGAGCACCTACTTTATCCCTTTTCTTTCATTATCTTCTGTCATAAAATTTCTCCCTTATTTGTACTTTCTATTTTTTGAATGGGGGCTCCTTAGTAACTTTAGAATTTGGTTCCTTTGTGAGGTTCACTATTACATTTTCTTTTTGTTCTTGTACTGTGGTATTTGGTTTATTCATGGGGGGTGGGCTAGGAACTGAATATTCTTCATTAGTGGCATCTTCATATTCTGATGAAGAGTGCTTCTTATGCCCTCTATCCTTATCTTGAATAAGATCCTCAAGCTATTTACACAATGTGTGATATGACTCTATCATCTTGTCTAACCTTAGAAAGTATGACACATCAGAGAAGTAACCTCGAAAGGGAATCCCTTTCCTCTTGACTTGTCTTTCCAAATACATCAACTCATTGAACATGTTTGATCTTCTTGTAATCTCTTCATCATCCAACATGTTTCCTAGGAGGTCCTCCTTATTAGTTAACATCAACTTCCAGATGAATTCCATGACAGCTATCCTTGGTGGCACATGAAATGGAAGAATATGTGGTGGGTGAGTGCACCCATAAACTCTTATTAGAGTAAAGTTCCTTTCATAATAGAAATCCCCCAAATTATGGTCCCCTAGCCACTTATCTACAAATTGACAAGGCCTCAATAACTATAATACTTTTGATGGAAAACTAGTCATGTTGACTCCTAAACACTTCAGAAGTGGATACACCATCCAATTTTGGAATGCACAAAATTCATTCTCCCTTGCTGTATAATTCCATACTTTCAACCAAAACTGTACAGGGTTGTTCTGACCTTGGTGGAACATTTTAGGTCTCAAATTGTTCACATCCATGATAGGGAAATTGTAATACAAAATTAGATGCATTAACAAAGAGTAATGAATGAATTTAGGGACTTTTCCTTCTTCTAAATATCCTCAAACCCTTTGTACATTGCATTTATAACATACTAGATGTAGTTATAGTCTGTGCCTACATGTGAACTTTGCAAATCCATGAAAATCATCTGAATATTTGAACCTATTCTCTCAGCACCCCCATCCACTCCTAACACTCTAGACAATGGATGGGAAATGTACTTCATATAAAAAAATTTAAGTCTTTGTAGAAATAAGGTGAAGTACTTGGCATGGCTGTTATGTAATTCTTCATCCTTTTCAGTACATGACGCTGAAATAATCTAGACACAACAAAGGATTCTCTAACATATCTAGCATCTAATACTTTCAAGTTAATCTCTGTTGAGAAGGGGTAGTATAGATTAAAAGCCTTCATGAAGGATGATCTATCTAGGGTAACTTGAGCAGTTCCATCATCTTTCTTGATGGTTTTGGATAGGGCATCATATCTACTGGCCATCTCGAGTATCAAATCCACATCTATAAACACATCTGCAATGACCAAATTGGCTAGCCCACAAATACACAAGTTTGAAATGGGAACATATTGTTCACTATTTTTGTAGAAATAATTAAAAATTGAATAACTAGATGAACCTGGAGTATTAGCATCTCTAATAAATTACATATCATCACCAAATAAATCGCCACTCACTTTTTGTTTTGGCTGGAACCAAGAAATAAAGTCGTGAAATCCTCTGAATAATTTCTTTTTCCTTTCTGATCCTCCTCAGCTTCCTTATTTTCCCCATTGGTTGAATCCCTACTCATATTCTTTGTTTTCTGAATTCTGAGTAAAACAACACTATTTTTCTGAAAGACAAGCTTTTGACTACAATTTGCTTCTGAAATTCACACAATTCTCTTTCTATGAGGACTTTTGAAAACTATGTAACTCTTCACTCTGGATTATGAAATCTTGGTAATCTAAAATGAACATGGAAACACTTACTTATTCATAGGAAATCAATGCACCATTTGATTCAAAATGATGAAAATTAGTCACTTCTACTATTACTCTTGCGTGCATTGAAATCAATTTTTACCTAGCCGTGGCACCCGAGGTTGACATGTGATCAATTTTAAATAAATCATAAAATATGATTGGCTCAAATTATTACAACTCACCATACTTTAAACATGTTTTCATAATCCTTTTATTTTCATTGGCTAGCCATCATACATCATGTCATGGAAGAAAACCTTACATCTTTACTTGCTCTTACTCTAGTTTCTTTGGCAACCACGCGACTGACTTGTCTCCTTGTCGCTGAGAGTTAACCTTTACTCAGGTTTCATTGTGAGACTTAATGCACACCATGCGATCTGCTTCTCCATCAATAGTCAAGATCACCTCAAATTTTCCACTTCTTTATCTCACTTAACCCATTTTCCTTTAAGAGACTACATGATTGTATGAAATCAAAGTCGCTGAAAGATTTGGCCTTTTGTGAATTTTCTTAGAGACTACGTGACCAACATTAGATCAGACTTAATCTGACAGTTGTCCCTAAGTCTTATAATCTTCAACTTAAACCCTAATTTATTATGAGAATCTATGACCACAACTTCTCTCTTTGTTTCCCAATAAATTTCTTAATCTTGATTTTCCTTAGAGATTACGCGACAATCATAGGATCTCTACATAAGTTAAACACATGTCTCAATCTTATGCCTGTCTCTTGATCGCTAAGTAATTTATAACTTTTCAACTTCTTTCAGTGACTTAACACCACCCTTCTTATCTTTACTTGATCTACGATATAGATTGATTTATTTAAACTTTACCACTTGAACTTAACTCTGACTTGACCATGATTTTGTTTTGAGACTTGGGGACTGTATGAAACTGAAGTCGCTGAAAGATTTCCCTAATAGTGATTCACTTTAGAGATTAAATGTGAGCAGTTAGATCTTCTTTTAAGTCAACCATCAGCATTTAATCTCATAATATTTATGTAATTTAAAATTTAGTTTTGTCACTAGCTTCTCTAATGCATTGATATTTATCAAGCATAGTTCTTTATCCTTCACTACAGTACTTTCTTCATCAAACAATTTCTGATATCTTTTTGACATTTGTTCAAGTTTAGGTTCATTTAGATGAGAAAAATGTGTAAGGGCCTATGATATTTATGAATCTCCAGTGTTATGGATAGACCATATGATATTATCCCCATCCATTTTTTCTTGCACATTAATAAGTCATGGCTTCTGAGTCATGGGAGTCAGAGCCCACATGGCTAAAGTTTGGGATTCTACATTATATCCACATCCCCTAATCATTTCTCCCACCTGTGTCTCTTAAGAAAATTTTATATCAGGATGCCTCCTTATCTGGTTAATGATAAAGGAAAAGGCTAGATCCCATCCTTCCACCAGTAGAATCCCACTATATTT
This sequence comes from Thuja plicata, assembly GCA_018584345.1. Classification (NCBI taxonomy): domain Eukaryota; kingdom Viridiplantae; phylum Streptophyta; class Pinopsida; order Cupressales; family Cupressaceae; genus Thuja; species Thuja plicata. Next base: position 422,423 of record MU223353.1, on the reverse strand, counting down.
AACCAATTGTCTAGCTTCCTCTAGTGTCATGGTTTCTGTCTCAGGGTTATATTCTTGTAGAGCTTGTAAGGCTTCACTTGGCACTTATTCACCTCCTGCTAATCACAATTGTGACCCAACTTGTTGTTTCTTTGACCAGATCAAGACGTCCTTGAATTCTTTGGTTTTGATGAAATTTTCATCACTCAAGAATAACTCTTTTTGTAGCTCTCTCTCATCCTGACATAGTAAAATAGGTATTTCAACATCTTCTTCTACATCTTCTCTTTTCTTCTTACCCTCCCTTATTAACTTCCTTACCTGATGGTCATAATATCTATTAATACTGAATAAATCTCTCACCTTATCCTTTGTCTTCTTATGTGTCTTAAGATCAGAAGGCTCCCCTTTTTCCACTTTCTATTTCTTCTTTGGAGGTTCACCAGTCACCTCAGCCTCAGGTTCTCAAGTCAAATCCATCATTATATTCTCCTTTTTTTGAGTTGGATGATGCATTGGAGGAGGGATATGCACTCAATAGATACTAGCACTATACTCTGAGGAAGAGTGCTTGTTAGGACCTTTCTCCTTATCTTCTATCTGCTCCTCAAGTTGGATACACAATGCGCCATAAGATTCTATCATCTTATCAAGTCTTTGTGAGTAGGTATCATATGGGAGGTAACCCTCAAAAGGGATCCATTTCTTCTTGAGTTGTTGTTCAAGATCCATTAGCTCTTGGAAGTTATCAGCCCTTCTTACAACTTCATCATCCTCTAAGATGTTCCTTATAAGATCCTCTTCTATACAATGCTCATGCTCTTTAGTATTTGGAATAGTTGTTATCAAGACTTTCTTTGCACTGAATATGAAACCCTCTATGTCAACATACTTTTATAAGGCTACATTCATTCTGAAGTGACCCAACCATCTGTTTAGTGAATCCAATGCCCTCTTGCCAATTATGAAGCCATAAACTTTAAACTATCAAGGTGTAAAGGTACCCTTTCTATGTGAAGCCAAATGCTCCTTATCAGTCAACATTAGTTGCCTGATGAACTCCATAACAACTATCATTGGTGACACACAATATAGTAGTATATGTGGTGGCTAGGAGAAACCATAAACCCTTATCTTGAAGTAAAATCTTTATTGTAGTAGAAATCTCCCCAGTTGTGGTCTCTTGTCCACTTGTCTACAAATTGACAAGGCCTGAGAAGCTACAATACTTTGATTGGAAATATTGTCATGTTGACTCCTAAACAACTTAGAAGTGGATACACAATCCCATTCTAGAATGTACATAATTCATTATCCCTTGATGTATAGTTCCAAACCCTCAACCAGAGTTGTATAGGGTTGGATTGGCCTTGGTAGAATATCCTAGGTCTCAAATTTGGCAGGTCCATGATATTGAAAGTATAGAACAAAATCAAATGCATCAATAAAGAATACAACAAGAATTTAGGGCTAGGTTCCTTCTTCTAAATGTCTACAAACCCTTGATGCATTTGGTCAATCACATACTGGATATTGTCATAATTTTTTTCTAACATGTGGACTCTGAAGATCCAAAAAAATCATCAGAATATGAGAATATATCCTATCACTACTCCCATCAACTCCTAGAACTCTGCAAAGTACATAGGAAATATGTTTCATATAAAAGGCCAATTTTTTGTCAAAATAAGGTGTAGTGGAATTAGGAATGGTTGTTATGTAATTTCTGGTATTTTTGGGCACATACTCTTGAATAAATTTATCCACAATGTAGGCTTCCCTTGTATACCTAGCTGCCAATGCTTTTAGGTCTATCTCTATAGTGCAAGGGTTGTAAATGTTGAAAGCCTTCATAAGAGATGTCCTATCTAGAGTAACTAGGGTTTTTCCATCATTCTTCTTGATGGTATTATAAATGTTATCATATATACTAGCCAACTCCAACAAAAAATCTACATCTACAAAGACGTTTGGCACTATCAATTTGGCTAACCTTGATGTCCATGGGTTTGAAATGAGAACATGACCATTGCTATTTTTGTGAAAGTAATTAAAAAGATGGTATCCAGAAGCATGAGGAATCTTAGCATCTCTAAAATATGACATATTTTCACCAAGGTATTCATCATTTACCTTTTTTAGCTGATTAGTCCCTGGTAGCAGAGCCAAAAATTCATTGGACTAATTCATTTTTCATTTCTATTCATCTTTAGCATCTCCACTCTTTCCACTAGTTGAAGCAACACTTACTTCTCAACTCATATTTTCTGCTCTAATCTGAACAATTTTGATAAAACTCTTTTTTTTTCACACTGTAACCTTGACAATTCTGCTCTTCTAAAAATAGTCACACTCAATTAAATCTTAGCTTTGTATTCTGAAACTTTGGTAAACTGAAATGAGAAATGAAAATGCTTATTTATTCTTGAGAAATCAATGCACCAATCTATTCGATATCATGAATTTATTATTAAGTCACTTCTGCCATTACTCTACATTATTTGATATCAATTTATTTTAGCCATGGCACCTAAGGCTCATAGGTGATCAATTTTGAAAAAGGCCAATCAAGACAACCATGAATTCTTTTGTCAGTTTTAAAAAACCTTATTATATGCAAAATAAACTATACGATTTATATAATTGGCTCACATTATTACAGCTCAGCAAACTTTATATATGTTGTTACAATCCTTTTGTTCTGATTGGCTAGAAACTATACATCATGGCATGAGACAAAACCCTTATAAATTTACCTTACTCTTACTCCAGTTCTCTTCAACAACCACATGACTATTCTAACTCCTTGTCACTAAGAGTTAGCCTCAACTCAAATTTTATCATGAGATTTAACGCACACCCTGCGATCTAAAATCTATGAATGGTTCAAATATTTCATACTAACCATGGTTTCAACTTAACTTAACCTTCTTCCTTTTAGAGTTTACACGACTGAAGAAACTCAAAGTCACTGAACTTCTTGGCTTACCATGAGTTTAGTTAGAGATTACGTGACCATCGTTAGATCATCTTTAAATCTGACAATTTGGGTGAAATATCTCATTCATTTTGTACTTACTGCATCTTATTGAAGACTTCATGACTATCATTAGATTATTTTTAATCTAATGTCTCATATTAAATATCTCAAGCTTTATCCTTAACTGTAGTTTGTCATGAGATTTCACGACTGCTCTATCTCCTTATCATGAGATAGTTTTCCTAGCCACAATTTTATTGGAGCAGAGCCCCAAACTATGTCAAATTTACATTGTAGAGGTTCACAATACCCCACTCCCACATAATCTAGGGCTCTACTAAAGAGTTCCCAAAACCCACACTAACAAGACTAGATCTTCCACTAAGTCTTCAACACCCAAAAGGGCAAAATATGACACAACTAGAACCTAGTAATCCAGAGATGGAACAAAGGTTCTATCAATATTAGATCATCATTTTAGGTGAAATGAAACACCAATCTCATACTAAGATATATATGAGATTCAATTTAGACACCTAAGTAGCTATAGGGCTACAAGGAGAAAATATAGATCTCTAATGGAAAATTACTTCAAACTCAACCATAGTAATTTTTAACCACCCCCATAGTCTCTAATCCATCCACCTACAACACCCTCCAAGCTAGGGATCTTGATCAATCCCTTAACTCATGTTGTCCTCAATTCTCTCCTAGTCCTAATAGGGCTAATAGGTCACTTTTCTGAAGAAACTACTTTAATCTTGATTCAATTTGTCATCCCACAAATTGGAATACTTGTGGGATCTTGAAAAACTCCTAAATCCAAGGATTTAGACTTCCATTCCACCCTTGGCCAAAGCTGTGCTTCAAAAACTCAATTCTGGATAGTCACATCTAGATGCCTGTCCAGAGGTTTCAATAATTTCTCTCTCCATTGACTACCTCCTGATTTAAGACCTCCAAATTATTAAATTAAATCCTCTCCCCTTTCTCTCCCCAAAGGCTTAGAATTTTTCTATGGTGGAGTCTCTAGGAAAGAGGAAATTTATATCAAAACCCTAGTTAGGGCCTTCCTTAGACCAGTGGGCAATCAAAAATGTATATCTTTCAATCCCTTGCACTTCAAGTCTTAAAACCAACTGGAACATTCAAATAAGACACTAGGAAAATTTTTCCAATCATTCAATGGTGCATGAGGATCCGTACAGATCTGTACAACTCTAAAATATAGTTAAAAGTATAGAAAATAGTTTGATTTTTATTGATTTCAATGAAAAAACTTTATGAATCACCGAATCCATCTATGGAGAAAGTTTTTTCCACCATTACATATAATTCCCAAGTGGTTTTGACTGACAAAAGTGGTTGTTAATTTTGGGATTGAAAAGTTGTAACTTTTTGCCAAAAGTTGCATTATGCAACATTGACAACTTTTGACAACTTTTGCAAAAGTTGTCAAATATAACTAAACTTGTAAAGTTTGGTGTTTTTAATCCATAGGGGATCTTAGAAGGAATAAAATGACTTTCCTACCCATCCTTAGGTCCCTTAGACTATTCTAGCATACTGTACCAAAAATTGTCCAAATTGACTAAGGTGGACAACTAAGTTTATAGCATCACTTACTGTCCCCTTGTCTTACATTTTAGGACTTATTGATAATATTGGATCTAAGATCCAATCAAAACCATAACCACTCTTGTTTGGATCAAATTATGTGCTTGCAATGGATGAACTTGAGGGTGTTCCTACACCATAATCCTGGGGTGCATTGATCTCAAGTCATGTTGAGATGAGGTCTTCTAAACTGGAGCCATGCTTCTAAATTTCTTCCTCATCCATCCATATAGATTCCTCCTCCGGACTATCTTTCCATTTGATCAAATATTTCTTGTAAACATTATTTCTTGTTTGTTTGATGATCTTGGTGTCCAAAATATTCTCAAGCCTCTTTGGTGTTAGGAATAAGGTGTCTCAACCTTGGATAATTCCTATTCTTATTATTTGTTTTGTAAAATGTATTTCTTGCAAATAATGTTGATGTGTCAGCATCTTGAATTGTGTGTAAGGAGATCATGGCTAAAACAATTATGACAGATTCCTATGACACATAAGAGCTATGTTAGGAAGATTCAATGATAGGTGAAGACATGTGGCAACTGATAAATTTGAGTACTGTACACTCTTCCCCAATCGTGGGGTTCGGGTTTCCTATTTTCTCAGAGAATGGTAAAACCCTAATATGGTTATCTTTGGGAGTAGCCCTAAAAAGTGAAGCGCATGATATAAGCATTTTTTAGGGTTGCAAAGAGAAGTGATGTGAGTGTATTGTTGGAACATTTTATGCTGCCGTGATTTTTCTTCAAGGTTTTGGAAATCTTCTGAAAGAACTTGCATTGCAAGTGTATTGTAAGCTGCAATAGTTTTGATCAATACATTGTGCAGGTTTTGGAGTGTTGGGGTTTTTACCGAAAGGTTTCCCCAGG
>MU223353.1:370850-412711 GCA_018584345.1 Thuja plicata | reverse complement strand
TCCTATTCTTATTATTTGGTTTGTAAAATGTATTTCTTGCAAATAATGTTGATGTGTCGGCATCTTGAATTGTGTGTAAGGAGATCATGGCTAAAACGGTTATGACGGATTCCTATGACATGTAAGATCTATGTCAGGAAGATTCAATGACAGGTGAAGACATGTGGCAACTGATAAATTTGAGTACTGTACACTCTTCCCCAATCGTGGGGTTTGGGTTTCCTATTTTCTTGGAGAATGGTAAAACCCTAATACGGTTATCTTTGGGAGTAGCCCTAAAAAGTGAAGCGCATGATATAAGCATTTTTTAGGGTTACAAAGAGCAGTGATGTGAGTGTATTGTTGGAACATTTTATGCTATCGTGATTTTTCTTCAAGGTTTTGGAAATCTTCTGAAAGAACTTGCATTGCAAGTGTATTGTAAGCTGCAATAGTTTTTATCAATACATTGTGCAGGTTTTGGAGTGTTGGGATTTTTACCGAAAGGTTTCCCTAGGGTATATCATTGTGTCATTCTCTATTTTTCTGTATGCATGGTATGTGGTTGCAATATCTTTGTTAAATTAGTTAACGAATCTGAAATTGTAAGGGTTTAAAAGAATTTGCACAATACTTTCCTATAGAGATTAGCGTAGGAAGCTATTTCCGCACCTGAGTTTCCTTACATTTGGTACATGAGAGGGTATGCCTACAACATCCTCTTCAAGTTCTTCCACCTGTACTTCAGAACCTACATTCACATCACCTTTATATGGGGTTAGATCACAATTATTGAATATAGGGGAGATGCCAAGGTGTGAGGGTAGTTTAATCTCATATGCATTCAACCCATGCTTCTTCAATACTAGACAAGGTCCTACTTTCTTCATGAGTAGTTTAGTGTGTTTTCCCTTAGGTAATATTTCCTTCTTCAGATATGCCCACACCAAGTCTCCAACCTGCAACTAAAATCTCTCCTATTCTTTTCTTTTTCTTGCTTATACTTCTCTGCACTCTTCTGAAGTGCCAATCTTACTAAGTCATGAATTTCTCTCATACTCTCTGCAAATTCTTCTCCATGAGCACTGATTGGAGTGTTTTGTGGTAATTCTCTGGGTTCCAAGATGCCTCTTACACTTTTCCCATACACAATTTGAAATGGACTCTTCCCTGTACTCCTTTTTACTGAATCATTGAAAGCAAACTCTTCATGGGGTAGCACTACATCCCACTTGTCTCCATATTGTTTTGTCAAACACCTCAAAAAATTTCCAATTTATTTGTTTACCACTTCTGTCTGCCCATCTATTTTTGGATGGTAGGAAGAACTAAATCTTAGATTGGTCCCTAACCTCTTCTGTAAGGTCCTCCAAAAGTGACCACTAAACTTCACATCTCTATCAGAGAGAATGGTTTGAGGTAAGCCATGAATCCTCACAATTTCTTTGAATAACAAACTTGTAATAGCTGATGCATCATTGGTACTTTTACAAGGGATAAAGTGGGCCATTTTACTAAACCTATCCACTACAACATAAATACTATCATACCCCTTTTTGTGTCCTAGGAAATCCCATCACAAAGTCCATGCTACAACTCTCCCAAGGTCTTGTAGGAATAGGTAGAGGCTGGTATAGTCCTACATTTGTGGATGTACCCTTAGCTCTTTGATAGATTGTGCATGTCTCCACAATCTTACTTACTTCAGTCTGAAGTTTGGGAAATTAATAGAACCTTCTCACCTATTCCAATGTCTTGTCCAAACCAAATTGTCCTCCCATGTTGCCTGCATGTTTTTCTCTAATGATGTTCTCCCTCATTGAACGTTTCAGAATGCATAACTGGTGTCCTTTGAACAAGAGTCCATTTTGAATCAAATAGTCTACATACTCTACATGGTAAGCCTCATAAAATTTAGAACACACCTTATAAATATCTTTGAAATCATCATCATTATTATACATGTCCTTTAATGAATCAATCCCTACACTTTGGAGTTGGATTTGTTGTAGAACTAAAGTTCTCCTAATCAATGCATCTGCCACCTTATTGGAAACCCCTTTCTTGTGTTTGATTTAAAAAGTGTAGGCTTGTATTGATTCCACCCACTTCATGTGTTTGGGGCTTAGTTTCTCTTGAATGTTTAAGAAACTTAATGGTTGGTTGTCTGTGAAGACAGAAAATTCTTTTGGAAGGAGGTAGTGCCACCATTTCTTCAATGACCAGACTAAGGCATACAATTACAAGTCATAAGAGGATTATTTTCTCTTTGCTTCATTTAGTTTCTCATTGAAAAAGGATATAGGCCTCCCTTCTTGGCTCAAGAAAGCCCCTATAGCTAGGTTAGAAGCATCACATTCAATAGTAAATATTTTTTGAAAATCTGGAAACACTAGGATAGGTTTCTCCATTACCATTTTCTTCAGCATTTGCAAGGCTTCTTCTACATCTTTGTTCCACACAAACCTTCACTTTTGTCCACCCTTAATGGTTTCAAGGATAGGATCACACAACTGATTGAAATTCCTTTGAATTTTCTATAAAAAGATGCAAGCCCATGAAAGCTTCTGACTTATGTCATTGTCCTAGGAGAAGGCCAATTCAAGATGGCTTCTACTTTCTTAGGGTACATTTTGATGTTCCCTCCTGAGACCACAAATCCTAAATAAACAAGTTCTTCCTGCATAAAAACACATTTCTAAAAATTTATGAAAAGATTTTCTTCATGCAATCTCTTTAGGACCAAGTTAAGATGTCCCAAATGTTCGTCCTTACTTTTACTAAAAATAAGGATGTCATCAAGATACACTATGACAAATTTTATTAGGAATGGTTTAAGCACCTCATTCATGAGCCTCATGAATGTTCTAGGAGCATTGGATAGACCACAGGGCATCACTCTCCACTCATACAAGCCTTCATTTGTTTTAAATGTAGTCTTCCACTCATCATCAGTCCTAATCCTTATTTGGTGGCAGCCACTCTTCAAATCCACCTTATAATAGTACCTTGTAACTCCTAAGTGGTCCAATAGATCCTCTATCCTAGGCATATGAAATATATACCTAATTGTGATTTTATTTATGGCTCTAGAATCAGTGCACAATCTCCATGTCCATTCCTTCTTAGGGGTGAAAAGAGAAGGTACTGCACAAGGACTGTGACTCTTAGTAATCAAACCCTTATCCAAGAGTTCTTGAATTTGTCTTGAAATCTCCTTTTTTTTTAGGAGTTAACTTGTATGCTTCCTTATTAGGAAAGGTTGCTCCTAGGATCAAGTCTATGTTGTGACTTATGTCTCTAATTGGGGGCAGCTCATTTGGCAAGTCTTTGGTCACAATATCTTTACACTAGTCAAGTAGGTCTGCAACTTCTTTAGGTCCTACTCTCCTTAGGGGTTTTACTTCTTTCTCAACCTTCTTAGGTCTCTCATCCTTAGGAAAAATCACTAAAGAATAGCAAGGGGTCTTTTCTTCTTTAAAAGTTTTCAAAAACTCTTTTTCTCCTACAAACAAAAAGTGAGGGTCTTTTTGTCCCTCTGCAAAAGTAGACAATGGTAAGAATGTTACCTTTTCACCTTTGTGGTTGATTGTGTAGGTGTTTAGTCTCCCATCATGATGAGCCTCCACATCATACTGCTAAGGTCGCCCAAGTAGAAAATGACAAGCATCCATTGGGACAATGTCACAAAGAACTTTGTCTTTGTAGTTTCCAAGTTGGAGTTCCACCCAAGCTTGCTCCTATATGACAGTTCGATATTTCTTAGTGAGATGTGATACCTTGTAAGGGCTTGGATGTGGTACCTTTCTCAACTTTATATTCTTTACTACTTCTTCTGACACCAATTTTTCTCCCACCTTGCATGTGGTTCTGAATAAGTTCTTCCTCTAAGGTGGCTCTTGTGTGCTTGGAGCCTTCAATAGTGTCCTTCTCATCATAAGGAATTCTCCTTCCTTAGGTGGTGCATAAGACCCATGTGTATTGTCTCTTTGGTTCTCTTCTTCTCTAACCATTTTTTCCCTTCTCTCTGCCTGATTTCTTGCCTTTTCTATAAATTTGGATGCTAAATGCCCTGGTTGGTTACATCTGTAACACCATGGAGGTCCTGAACTTCTCCCTCCAAACCTTCCCCTTGAATCTCCTCTCCTTCCTCTATAGGAGCCTCTAGAACTACCTTCCCTAAAGGATTTCTCTTGATTGTTTTCTCTATGATTGGTCTCTCCAAGATTCCTAGGATTTTGTCCTCTACCATTATTTTTCCCTCTTCCTCTACTACAAAATTCTCTCTGGCCTCTTCCTCTTCCACTTTTCTCTTGTCTCCTCTTGATTTTTTCTTCAACTTTCAGTGCTAGTTGATAGCACTTTTGGACAGTAGTAGGGGAACACAAACTTAGTTCATCTTGGATGTTTATCCTCAACCTTTGCAGATATCTAGCAAGTTTGACACTCTCTTGTTAAACCAACTTAGATTTCATGGTAAGCTTTTGGAATTCTTCATTATAACTTAAGATGTCCATCTCTTTCTGCCTCAAACTTTGTCTCTTCCTATGAAGTTGAACTTCATAATCTTCAGGCACATAGGCTTCCTTAGCCAAGGTCACCATTTTCTTCCAAGTGCTTACTAGATTCTTTTCCATCTTCACCCTCTCTACTTGAGTGAAGTTCCACCAAGTTAGGGTAGATCCTTTCAACTTGGACTTTGCTATCTTAACCTTCTGATGCTTTGGTATCTCCTCATAGTCAAAGAAACTAGTGAGTGCATCGATCCAATTCTTGAATTCTTCTAGATCCATCTTCCCATTGTAGATTGGTAGGTCAAGTTTATTATCCATGGTCCTTCTATCCATGGATTAAAAAATCTTCAAGAGAAGCCTCTGTTATGCAGGGATTTCTTCTTCTTCGTCCTCCTTCCAAGGGGTCCCTTCATCACTCCCCTCCTCTTCAATTCTAGAGTTCCCACTACTCCCTTTGTTGACTTTTTCCTTGAGCCTTTCCATTTATTATCTCATAAACTTCCTCTCTACATCAAGCTCTTTCACCACTCTCAATAGTTTAGCATTTGTCAGCCTATTTGGAAGCTCACTGTCATCTCTACCTTCTGACATGTTTGCAACTTGTCTTCTTCCAAAGATCTACTAGTTTCTCTGATACCACTTTGAGAAGAGCCCCAAAATATGTCTAATTTACACTCTAGAGGTTCACAATACCCCACTCCCACACAATCTAGGGATCTACTAAAGACTTCCCAAAACCCACACTAACAAGACTAGATCTTCAACACCCAAAAAGGAAAAATATGACACAACTAGAACCTAGTAATCCATGGATCGAACAAAGGTTCTATCAATATTATGTCATCATTTTAGATGAAATGAAACACAAATCTCATACTAAGATATCTCTGAAATTCAATTTAGATACCTAAGTAGCTATAGGGCTACAAGGAGAAAATATGGATCTCTAAGGGGAAATTACTTGGAACTCCACCATATAAAGTTTTAACCACCCCCAAAGTATCTAATCCATCCAAAAACAACACCCTCCAAGATAGGGCTCTTGATCAATCCCCTAACTCCTGTTGTCCTCAATTCTCTCCTAGGCCTAATAAGGCTAATACGTCACTTTTCCAAAGTGACTACTTGAATATCAATTCAATTTTTCATCCCACCAATTGGAATACTTGTGGGATCTTATAAAACTCCTAAATCCAAGGATTTAGACTTCCATTCGACCCCTGGCCTGAGTTGTGCCTCAAAAACTCAATTCTGGACACTCACATCTAGATGCATGTCTAGAGGTTTCAATAATTTCTCTCTCCATCGACTGCCTCCTAATTTAAGACCTCAAAATTCTTAAATTAAATCCTACCCCATTTCTCTCTCCAAAAGCTTAGAATTTTCCCATGGTGGAGTCTCTGGGAAAGAGGAAATTTGTATCAAAACCCTAGTTAGGGCCTTCCTTAGACTAGTGAGCAATAAAAAATGTATATCTTTCTATCCCCTACGCTTCAAGTCTTCAAACCAACTGGAAAATTCAACTAAGACACTGGGTCAACTTTTCCAATCCTTCAATGGTGCATGGGGATCCGTACAAATCTGTACAACTCTAAAATACAGTTAAACATACATAAAATAGTTTGATTTGTATTGATTTCAATGCAAAAAATCTACAAATCACCCACTCCCACTGTGGAGAAAGGTTTTTCCACCATTACATATCATTCCCAAGTGGTTCCAACTGAAAAAAGTGGTTGTGAATGTTGGGATTCAAAATTTGCAACTTTTTGCCAAAAGTTGCATTATGCAACATTGACAACTTTTGACAACTTTTGCAAAAGTTGTCAAATATAACTAAACTTGTAAAGTTCAATGTTTTTACTCCATAGGGGATCTTAGAAGACCTAAAATGACTTTCCTACCCTTCCTTAGGTCCCTTAGAATATTCTACCCTACTCTACCCAAAATTTTCCAAATTGACTAAGGTGGACAACTAAGTTTATAACATCACTTAGTGTCCCCTTGTCTTACATTTTAGGACTTATTAACAACATTGGATCTAAGATCCAATCACAACCCTAAACATTCTTGTTTGGATCCACTGATTTTATTGTAATGGATGAACTTGAGGGTGCTCCTGCACCATTTATTTTGAGACTTTACGCAAGCTGCAGATCTCTATGATGACTTAAACACACATCAACATCTGAATCATTAGATTTGAGTTTCTATACAATCTCTAAATTTTTTAATTCTATTAGTGATTTAACACAAACCATCAGATATTTTCTCATCTACGGCTTAGATTTTCCAATTTCAAAATTCATTGAGCCTTGACTTAACCTTTGCTAACCACAGTTCATATGGAGACTTAGCAACTAACTGAATCTCATTGTCGCTGAACAAATTATCTAGCTCAAGATTTATTATTAGATTAAATGTCAACCTTTATTTCTTTCTTCAATCTGACGGTATTCATTGAATCTCTTTCAGCTTTTACTTATCTATACTTTTATCTCACGATTAAACGCTAGCCACAAGATCATATTTTAATCTGACGGTTGTTGCTAGATCTCATAATATTTTACTTAACCCTTTTTTTCTTTAGAGATCTCGGGATATAAAAAATATAACCATGTCTTAACCTTGGTGAGTTTGTGAGATTTCACAATTGAATAGAATTCAAAGTCGCCATATGATCTCTTAAATCAGGAGTTTAATTAAAGATTTCACACCCACTGCGAGATGAACTTACAAATTGACTGCTCATGTTAAACCTCTCAATCTTGATGTACTTTATGAAATCCTTCTGAGATTATGGGCCTGCCCTTGATTTATTTTTCATCTTACGGTTTGCGTTAAATCTCAGGAACTTTTACTAATCATCACTTTCATTTTGTGATTAAATGCCAATCACAGGATCATATGAGCATCTATGGCTATCGCTCAATCTCTTAAAATTTAACATAACTATTTTTTCCTTCTGAGATCTCATGACTGAATGAAAATAAAACCAAGCTTTAACTCTATTTTTTTCATGAGTCTTCACGACTGAAGAAACTTAAAGTCGCCAGGCCATTTCCTAACTTTAGGCTTTCATTGGAGATTTTGCGCAAACCACAGGATCTGGATATGAATCAATGGCTTGTATTATATCTCTTAATCCTTCAAAGCCTATTATTTTTCTTATGAGATATCATGACCAAGAATTGCACTGAGTCTCAAAATAAAAGGAAATATTTGGAAAGTTTTAAGAGACTATGCGACTGAATTAATATATTTAAAAGACACATGACTTAAGTGATTTAAAACTTCTGAAAAAGGTAACTACAAATTAGAAGCTAATCACGAAGAACTAGGATTTTTTCTTTGACAAGGATAAAATCGACGTAGAACCTAGGGTTTTATTGATTTTATCACTCAAAGATCAACATCTGCAGGGAAAAATTGATAGCAGGTTGGACAGGATTTGACAATTATGAAAGAACATCACTAGGAACCCAAATATTTTATAGCAAGATTTCAAAATTAAAAATACAACCAACATAGGGTCCACTAGACTGGGAGGATTAGGTGGAGATAGTAGATTTTTAAAGAACCTTACTCCTTCCTCAGCACTACCTTGAGCATCCGATATTGGGTTTCCAGTGTCTGCATTATTAATGGAAAATATTCAGTTTTCTGTCGCTTTTTGTTTTTTTGAAGCATGAAAATATTTTGTATTCTTATCTCCCTCCCTCAGCCATAGTTCACATGATTTTTGTCTCCAATATTCCTCTTCTATACTACATAGTTCTTCCCATTCTATCTATAAATATTTTTAACTAGCATAAGTGTCATTATCCATACCTTGATTAATTATCTTATGAAGAATGCTTTCGAATTGTTTTTTAACAGTCGCTTTCTCTTCAAAAATGTTTTTGAACACCACTTCATTCGGTTTTTTAATTTGCATCTTTCTATGCTTCAATTTGGATGAAAATTGGTGCTTTTAGAGTCATTATTGTAAGGTACACTAGCCAACCAATGTCTGATAAGAGGAAGTAATGTTGGATGACAAAGCCACATCCTTTCAAATTTAAAGGATAGTTTTTTCTCTACCTCCTAATTCAATAATGGGAATCCAATTCTCATATAGATGGGGAAATGGTCTTACCCTGACCAAGGCATAATTTCATAATGGAGATTGATATTTAATAGCTTCCAATCTTGAGATATAAGAAATTTGTCCAGTCTGATTGCTATCTGAGAAAAATTAGCCCTCTTATTAGTCTAGGTAAATGATCCATTAGTAGGCTCAATGTCCATTAAATTTTTATCTACTACAAAGTTGGAGAAATCTTGAATAGTTTTCAGTGGAGGGGAAATTCCCCTATATTTTGAGACATCTTCAAACTAGCATTAAAATTACCACCCAATAGTATATGCTGGTCATGTTGAAGTTGTATCATGTGAGTCAGATCTAGCCACACTCTCCACTTTTCCAATGTTGTCGTGGGTCCATAGACATTAATCAGAATAAATAATGTATAAAAAATAGTCATTTTTAGAAGTTTCCAATTGTCACTCTGATTTAAGATCTATACTTGCATTGATTTGGAATCCCATAAAATGGCAATCCACCCTGAATCACCAATCCTCGATCTGTGTGCAGATTTTGAGTTTTCAATTTCCCAATTGTGTTGTCATAAGTTTCCTGTGACATCTTCATTTCTTGGAGTATGATAATATCTAGTTGCATAGAATCAAACTCTTGCTTAATTTTGCATCTTTTGTTAGATGCATTTAGGCCTCTGACATTCCATGAAGAAATATTCATTACTGACAAGGACAACCCCTAGTTCTCCTCGTCATTCTTTTAGTAGGAGTAAATTTACCATCCAATGTTGATGGGATGCCTGCTACAATTTTTTCTTTGATTTTTGTGGCCTTTGGCTTTCTGCCCCTCTTCTTAGGTGTTAGCTTACCCTGCACTTTTTGATTAATGGTGTGTTCAATTTATAACATTATATTATGGTCATATCCAGTCAATAGAGTATTTTTTTTAGTGCTATGGGTTTCCTTCTTTCCTTGCTTCTCCCCATCATCTTGATTTCTGTCATGTTCTAATTCCATAGCACTATTAATGTGTACCGATTCCCTTATGTGTTTGGCATCTTCAAGATCAGATCCAACTACCTCAATTTTGTCTATCATATTCCCCTACTCATTCTTATCCATATGGAAGTCATATATGAGATCTTGATCAATTCCAAATATGTCTTGCTTACCCTTATTGACCTCGAAGAATTTTGTAGAATACTTTTGGGACTCTGCTATTACAAAACTTCTATCCTCTTAATAAATTAACTAAGCATTATCCTGTATATGTGTCAAAATCTTTTCTGATTTTACTTGGCTTCCTTGCACTATATGAGTATTTGTTATATCATAAACCTTCTCACCTTCCCCTATCAAGCCTAGCAAGATTTGGATTTAAATTATTAAAGTATTAATCAGAAGATTATTTAATACAAGGGAAATATTAAATTATTGATCATTCATAATGATTTTCAGTATTTAAGTATTTATTATCTATTCAATAATTTTATTAAAGGACCTCTGGGAAGACCATTATCCAAGTATTAAAGTAGAGGTCTATTAATTTAACAATATTAAATAAATAGATTTATTAAGTTACCTTATATCCCTTGCCTAACTTTAATGATGAGGTTAGTAAATTAAATACATTAATAGCAATATTTTAAGGATTAAAAAAATTTGGGCCTTGTATAAGAAAATTTAATAAATATTGTTAAATGAAGTTATTAAACTTAAGAGGTTAATCTCATAGCTTAAGGAATTATTCAAATTGAGACTTATAAGGGAGGTTTTAATAAATATTTTTAAGGGGAGATAGTTTAATTTAATAATGTAATGTACTAGGAAATTAATGTCCTAAGGTATCAATAATTTTTCTAACAACGATAAAAATGGAAATATAAATCATTAATCATGATTGGATAATGACTTAACCTTGACAGACTTGAATGTTGATTTTACCAAATAAAATTAGTTTAACTTAGTCCTACCATAATAACCTTAGAGAGAGGTTGAATAAGTCAATCATGTTGGTGGATAGCCACACAATTAATAATGGTAATGATGTCCTGGTCTCAGTTGATTAACCAATTAAGTTAACCTTATGATGGAGGAGCACCAAATCTTAGTCCTTAAATACTTTTTTTTCTTTATTTAGGAGTTTAGGTAGAGTTTGTGACTCCATGGCTCTTGATTGTAATAAGTGATAGGGAGGATGGATGAACCAATCATTGGTTCATGCTTCTAGTCTTCTTCAAATACTTATAGGGTGTCTTCACCACACCACTTTCTACCTATAGTATCTTTACTATCTAAGGATCCCCTTGTTTCTCAAGCCACCCTAGCTACCAAGAAAGATTCACCAAATCAACAAAAACTTGACGCATTCTTACTTCTCTATCCATAGCCTTTAAACCTCCTTAAAGGCCTCTAACCTCCAAATTATTTAATGATTCTTATAGACGTGTGGAGGTATCCATAAATAATTTAATGCAACCAACTAGGGGTGTTAGGTTTCCCACCTAGATCAACTAGTAAGTCGATTTCACCAAATCTTCACCAAATAGGCATAAAAGGCTACTAGCCTAATTAGGTCTCCTTCTCCAATAAATCAGGGATTTAATCCTAATTATTCCAAAGTAAGCCTGAATATTTTCCTTGGATTCTTTGTTCATATTAGAACCCCTCAAGGATTTTTGGGGTCTTTGGGTCACCACCTATTGTACAGTGCCCTATCTCAAAATGAGTAAAATTAAGGGCTTTTAGACTTTCTCTAGCTCCTCTGCAACTTATAAAGGTTGAAATTAGTCAATGTATTGGTGTGACCTCTCCCTATTCACCAAATCATGGAAAGATGCCTATCTTCCAATTCCAAAAGGATTTCTTCTTCTATCTATGCACCTCTTCCCATTGTGCTCTCTACAACTTGGTCTACCCTAGCTGGGTTCACCATTGGCTCGCCTAGGGAAAGAGATTAAAAATAGCTCCTTTGCATTTTATGGCCCCAAATCTTTCCATATATATACACATGGGACTACTCACTATTCCCAAAGGGTCGTACATAATGCACAGTGAGAAAGTGATCTAGAACCCCATCTTTACAAATTGCCTGGATAAGAACCAGTGATAGTGAAGAAACAAAACTATTTACAAAAGGAAATTAAAGATGAACAATAATAATAATTAATGCCACACATAATCAAGAAAAAATATACCCTACACCATTAAATATTTAAAATTCAATATCTAATCCATTAAAGTGCTACTGTTATTCATAAACTTGAAAATTACACACAAAATCACATGTTCTTCTTTGCTTTCAAAATATTTATCCGTACAATGGGTGTCCAACCTTGTACATAACTCAATGCATGTCTTAAGTAGGATGGTTAGGTAGTTAGATACCCATTAGGCCTCCTTTTGGTCAAGTTTTCCAAACTTGTCAATGTTGTCTGAGCAACATTTCAAAGTTGCAAAGTTGCAAAATGCAACTTTTGCAACTTTTGACAATTTCTTGCAAAACTATTGAAATGATTTTCAATGCTCATCAAATATTCCCAAAAACTATAATTATGAATAAAACAAAATTCTAACACAATTTAGACCCTAATGACCTCATGATGAAATCATCACTAACTTGTGCATATTATAAGGCTTTACAACTTCTTATCTCTAATTGTAATTTGTAAAAGTCCTAAGATTCAAATGAACTAAACCCTATTGCAACTACTCTATGGTTAATATGACCTTAAAATCCAACACAACAAATATTCCAAAAGGCACACACAAATAAATAAAAATATATATCCCTAAACAACCTATGGGTGCTACTGCACTATTCTCCCCCCTCTGCACAAACATGAATGAATGAGGAGAAATCATAGATAAATCAATGCCACATTTATTTAAAGGAGTTTATTCCACCCATTTAGCCTCATATTCTAGATTTTTCTTCCACTATATTAGGTGTTCCATGTACACCTTGTGTCTAGTTGCATTCTTCACCTTGGATTCCAAGATCCTCGCTACATGAAGCTTGACTTTGGGAGGTAAGACTTCAGTGCTTACATCCTTGAATATATCCTTACTATTATGATTCACATCTTCCAGTGGTCCTTTGTATTTGACCAAATCAGCTACATTGAACACTGGTGAAATTCTTAAATCTTCAAGAAGCTCTACCTTGTAGTAATTGTGTCCATACTTGGCTTCACCTTACATGGTCCCACTCTTTTCATCTGTAACGTCGTTGGTATTCCTTTTTACCAGCTAGACTAATTTAGATGGACCATAACATATTCTCCCAGTACAATTGTACATCTTTTCTAGACTTATCCACCATAGATTTCAACTTATGAGTAGCCTCTGTAATGGTCTTCTTCACCTGCTCTTGTATCTCCTTCATGGTTTGAGTAAACTCCTCTACATGGCCACTTCTATGCTCCATAGCTCCTAGATCTCTGAGCTCACATAAACCCCTTGGGTGCATTTCATACACTATCTCAAAAGGAATTCTCTTTGTTGTCCTATTTACACTATCATTGTATACATACTTAGTTTGTGGAAGGATCAAGTCCCATGTTTGGCCATGCTCCTTAGTTAGGCATCTTAGAAGGTTACCTAACACTCTATTGATCACTTCAGTTTGACCATCTAGTTGAGGATGGTAAGTTGAATGAAAGGATAAATTAGTATCCAATCTCTTCCATAGAGTCTTCCAAAAATGACTCATGAACTTAACATCTCTGTAACACACAATACTTAGTGGTAATCCATGGATCCACACAATCTCCTTGAAAAAGAGATGACCTATATAACTAGCATCATGGGTTGTCTTGCAAGGAATGGAATGGTTCATAGACACTATCCAACCATGTCTTGGTCCTATGAAAACCCACAAAACAATCCATGTTAATGCATTCCCATGTTCTATTCAGAATAGGTGAAGGTTGGTACAAACTAGCATTACTATCTCCCCATTTGGCTTTCGTACAAACCACACACTGTTCTACATATTTTATAACATCTCTTGGAAACTTGGGCCAATAATAAAATTTATGCACCAAGTCCATTGTTTTGTTGATACCAAAATGTCCACTTAAGCTACCATTGCACTTCTCCTGAATGATATTTTCTCTCATTGAGCCTTTGAGAACACATAACTAGTTCCCCTTGACTAAAATTCCACTTTTTAATGTATATTCTGAGAATTGACTATGAAAATGGCTCTTAAAATCAGAACATACCTTATATGCTTGATAGAATTCTAGATCATCTCCATAGAGGTCCTTCAAACACTCTATCCCAATGCTTTGAAATTGTACTTCTTATACTTTTAGCATCCTTCTATTCAGTGCATCTTCCACCTTGATCAACTATGCCTTCTTGTTCTTGATAGTAAATATAAAGGCTTGGAGATATTCCATCCACTTTGAATGCTTATTACTCAACTTCTCTTTGGTGTTTATGTAGCTAGGTGCCTAGTTAGTTGTAAACACCACAAACTCCTTAGGTAGGAGATAATGTCTCCACTTTCTAAGAGACTGCACTATATCATATAACTCCAAATCATAAGAAGATTACTTATTCTTTGCTTCATTGATCTTTTCACTAAAGAAAGAAATAGGTCTGCCTTCTTGGCTTATTACTCCTCCTACTATGATTCCACTTGCATCACACTCCAATGTCAATAACTTATCAAAACTAGGTAACAAGAGAATGGTTTGGGTAGCCACTTGTTGCTTCAATTTCTCAAAGGCATTCCCTACTTCAAGAGTCTATCTAAACTTGGTTTTTAACCCTCTTTTAATAGTGTCTAGCACTAGTGCACAAATGACACTTAAATTCCTTATAAATTTCCTATAAACTGAGCTAACCCATTAAAGCTCATTACCTATGTCCATGTGGTTGGTGTAGGCTAATTCAGACTAGCTTCCACCTTGATTGGGTTCATCTTCAATGAACATTGTGATACTACAAACCCCAAATAAACAATCTCTTTTTTGAAGAACTCACACTTTTGTAAGTTGATAGACAACTTCTCCTCTTGCAATCTTTTGAGAACAATCTCCACATGTTCTAAGTGTTCCTCTATTGTCTTACTGAAGATGAGTATATCATCTAGATAGACTACCACAAATCTCTGAGTTTAATCCTTAAGCACCTCATTCTTGAGCCTCATGAATGTTCTAGGGGTATTTTAGAGGTGAAATGGCATAACTCCCCATTCATAAAACCCATCAATGGTTTTAAAAGTTGTCTTCCATTCATCCCCATCCTTTATTCTAATCTAGTGGTACCCACTTTTTATATCTAATTTAGTGAAATACTTTTCTCCTCCAAGAAAATCCATCAAATCCTTAATTATAGGTATAGGGAATCTCTATCTAATTGTAATCCTTTTGATATCCCTAGAGTCAATGGAAAATCTCCACTTACCACCTTTCTTGGATGCTAAGACCATAGGTATGGCACATGGACTGATGATCTTCTTGATTAGTACTTGGTCTAATAGCTCCTGCACTTGTTTACCCACTTCTTGGTTCTTCTCTAGTCTGAGCTTGTAGGCTTCCTTGTTGGGTAATTAATCCCCTGGTATGAAATCTATTTGATGCCTAATAGCCCTTTTAAGAGGTAATCTTGTAGGTGTTCCATCATTGATTATGTCCTTGAACTTTCCAAGTAACTTTTGGAGTTCTTCTCGTATAGGTGTTTGAGTAACCTTTTCCTCCTTGTTGGGTATGAAAACTATATGATACCCTTCACCTACTTCTTGGTGGAGTGTGTTAAGGAACTCCCTCCCACTTCTTAACAAAACACTAGGGGTCTTTGATTATGTTTCCTCCTCCTCTAATAGAGACTGTATCTTGAATTTCCTACCATCCTTCTTGAATGAGATGGTGTTTTCTTTCCCATCATAGATGGCTCCTCTATCATATTTCCATGATCTACCCAATAGGATATGACATGCATCCATAGGAAAAACATTGAAAATTAACTTTTCTTTGTATCCTTCAATGGATGATTCCACCCATGTCTGCTCATTCACAAGGAAATGTTACCCTTTATTCAACCATGTCACCTTGTATGGATTAGTATGGGGTATCTTCTCCAACTTAAGCTTCTTTAATTCTTCCTCTTATATGATGTCATCAGTGGATCCATAATCCACTATAAATTTACATACTTTCCCAAGTATTTTGCATCTTACTCTAAATAAGGCTCTTCTTTTTTTCGGCTCCTTCTTGACTGGTTGTCTGATTAGAACCCTTCTAAACATCAGGTTCTCCCCCATTTTAGACTCAATATGGCTAATCTCTAGTGACTTAACACTCAATGTGTCTTCTTGGTAATATTCTATTCTCTTCTCAATTTTGGAAGAAGATTCTATCTTAGGGAACCTATAAGTAGGGTGACCCATCTATCTATAATTATAGCACTTCATACTACAAAAGTATGAATTACTCCTACTTGTACCTCTTCCTCTATTAGAACCCCCTTGATTTCTTCTCCCTCTTTCATGACCTCCTCTAGGAGTGGTTTCATTGCCATGCTCTCCAAGTTAAGACTCTCCTTGGTTTCTTTGATCAGTCCCTCTGCCTTGGTATCCTCCTCTATGTCCTGTTTGATCTCTTCCTCTTCCTCTATCTTTCTAAGTTTGATCTTGATTTCTTCTACTCTTTTCTTCAATCTTTATGGCCAATTGATAACATTGGTGTACTATTTTTGGACTGAGAAGAGTCATATCTTCTTCTATACTCCATTTAAAATCGTTAAGGTATCTAGCCACCTTAAGGCTTTCATCCTCAGATACATTTGATCTCATTCAAATCTTTCAAAATTCCTCATTGTAGGAATTGACATCAAGATCCTTTTGTCTTAAGCTATGTCTCTTCTTTGTAATTGGATTTTGTAATTGTCTAGCATGTATGCTTCTTTAACTTTGAAAACCATTCCATTATAAGTGGAAATTGGTTTCTTGCCTTCTTTTTCTCTCTCTATCTTAATTAACTTCTACCATGTCAATGCAGAGCCTCTAAGTCTTGACTTTTCCATCTTGACCTTTTGTGACTGCAACACATTAAAAGTGATTTTCCATGCCTTCAATCCATTCCATGACTAGATATGCCTCCATTTTCCCACTAAATAGTGGTATTCCTTCAAGTGCCTTCCCACTCATGGCCTTCAATGCCTTCAAGGAAGGCTCTTCTTGCAATACATGCTCAAGTTCAGGGGTCTTGTCTTCCTTTGCAACATGTTTACCCTTAGTTTCTTTCCCTTCCAATTTATCACTGACTTCACTAGTCTTGTTTTTCACTTCAATCAAGGCTTGTTCAAGTTGAGCTATTCTTTCCCTTAATAGTATGTTGTCTTCTTCTTGATGATTGACCATCTTGGGGAATTCCACATTAGTCACCATCATTGTGGACCATCTAGACTCATAATCTAACATGGACTAACAATCCCAAATCTTTTGGGGCTCTAATACCAATCTGATAGCGAGAATGGATC
The DNA here is from genome assembly GCA_018584345.1 of Thuja plicata. Lineage (NCBI taxonomy): Eukaryota > Viridiplantae > Streptophyta > Pinopsida > Cupressales > Cupressaceae > Thuja > Thuja plicata. The sequence goes on along the minus strand of MU223353.1, from coordinate 395,645 downwards.
AACCAATCACTTGTTCATGCTACAAGTATTATTCAAACAATTATAGAGTGTCTTCACCTCACCACTTTCTAGATATTATTGTCTAAGGATCCCATGGTTTCTCTAGCCACCCTATCTACCAAGAAAGATTGACCAAATCAAGCCAAAACTTGATGCATTCTTACTTCTCTATTCATAGCCCTTAAACCTCCTTGAAGGCCTCTAACCTCCAAATTATTGAATGAGTCATACAGGTTAGTAATAACTGAGAGGGGGCGGGGGGGGGGGTGAATCAGTGGCCTCAAAATTTAATCCTTAAAACTTATAACCATAGATTATGTCTCTAGTTATCTTCTATCCTACAAGATGAATTCCTTGAAATACTTTTATCAATTTTCTACTTTTCAAATTTCTTTGTTAATCTCTCTTATGTATGATTACCAATAAGTAGTTAACTATTTACCAAAACATAGTAAATATGTAGAGTATACCGATCAATCTAGAAATGTCTATGTGAAATGTAAAACAGTAAAGTAATAAACAATAAAAACATAACAAATGGATTTTAACGTGGAAACCCTGTTAAGGGAAAAAACCACTGGGACTAGTACCCCAAATTTTCACTCTTCTAAAGTGAACCCTATTAAGAGCCAACCCTGTTAAAGGTTACAAACACACTGTTAGGTGTGACCTTGTTAGAGGATTTAGAAATAGTTTGTCAATTAGTATCTGGCATCTAATGCTACCATCCTTGATCAAACACTCACTTGGCCTATCAATAGGTATCGGGCATATCCAATGCTACTTTTGCGATCAAAATTTTTGATACTCCTTGGGATGTATCTCAATTGTAAAAGACTTTTAAGTCCTACTCGATTAAGAGGCTTTATGCTTCAATGGTTAAAGTGAAACACTAATGATCTATTCATACATACAAATCAATTTCTGACTTTCATATCTATTATAATTCCATTAGCTCTCTAATCAATATAATCACTTATACCTTTTCTCCACACTATTCTTCTCTGTGATGCTTGTCTCACTATTCATCGGTGTTTGCAGAATCTAGCTCTTTCCTCAACTTGTTGATCAGGACTGAAAGAAGACTTTGTTATACTTCAGATTTCCTTTAGCATCTTTCCTCTATTCTCTTGTTCACCACACAAACCCATTTGTAATGAATTGGGTTTGTCTCTATATAGACATGATTTACCTTTTCTTGGCTTTCTTGATTCTTGGCATGTTCCATAATTCTCTCCAGTAGATTTAAAACAAACTCCTGATTTATCTCAAAGAGATCTTCTTGCCAACTAGACAAATCAACTTTAAATAAATTACTTATTTCTGACTTTATCTGGATGATTAAAACAATGATAAGTATCTATTAATTCTATCATTAACTTCTTGATAGCTAAGAATTTTGTCATTTTTTGAACTCTCTGTTCTATCGATCAACACTTCAGTTAGTCATCGGTGATAACTGACTATTCTGTTGGTGTGACTTCAATTGTCATCAGGAACTCTATCCTTGTCTTCTCCACTGGGCAACACTAAAATTCTTTCCATCGAGTTACTCTGTGCTTTTCTCATTGGTCAACACTATAACTCTTCTCGTTGGTAATGTTTTACATTAGCTCGTCAGGGTACACTGTGACTATACTCTTTTACTCTAACCATCAGTGTGCACTCCATCAGTGTATGCAATCACTTAGTGAATACTTGACTTGTATGCATTACTAATAGCATAGCCTTGATTCATAGATTCTTTGAAGTCTTTGGCAGTATTTCAATGACCATACATATTATATCAAGTTCACATCAATGAAAATACAATACATTAACTAATTTAATGCCTTGGATGATCATCAACTTAACGTATTCAAATATTCAATCAGTTACATGTCATCAATCTCTCCCTTTGGCATTGATGGCAACATACTACATTATCCTACTATACTATTACTAATACAAAAAGAAATATACAATTTCATCAAAATTTTCTAATGTAACTATTACAAATGTATGGCTTTTGGTAAGCTCAAATAGCTTTGATTTGATTCTTGCAGCCTTCTTTCTGTCTTCAATCCATTCACTAGATAGATGTAGAATCTTTCTTTCTCTGATGTGATGTGTTCTCCTTCTATGTCAAACTCTCTCCCTTTGACTATTCTTCTTTCTTGTGATGTCTTTTGTCAGTAATTCTCTCCCTTTGTGTTTACTCTCCTTTCTTGTTACTTTCTCCCTTTGGATACTTTGATAGATATAATCTCTTCCTAAGATGATAATGGATAAACTCTCTCCCTTTGATAGCAATGCCAAACAAACATCTTTTTCAAACAAATATTTGACAATAGTGTCAATTGGATCCTTTCTATCCATAATATATTCCTTGAATTTCCCAATCCATTGGTAATAGCTCTGGTGCTCAGAGTAGATAAATACCTTGCTGTGTATAGATGTATCATTGAAGTTCATCTCTCTACTTGCATCAACATGAATGTTATTTTGATAATATGTAGGTTGATGCAGCCTTCTAGTCAGCTTACTGACCAGTAGACAAGGGTCTGAACCCTAGTCTCTTTCTCAAGTACTCGAATGCATCCTTGGGCAGTGGCTTGGTGAAGATATCAGCCAATTGTTCCTTTGATTTCACATACTCAAGTATGACTTCTTTTTCTTGAACTTGTTCTCTCAAATAATGATACTTGATTGCAATATGCTTTATTTTAGCATGCATGACTAGATTCTTGGAAATGTTTATTGCACTTGTATTATCACAGTAGATAATTACTGGTTCTAAAATTTTCATATGCATACCTTCCAGTAACTATTTGATCAATGCAATATTTGAGCAGTTTGCAGCAGCAACAACATACTCTACCTCTGCAGTAGATTGAGAGATGAATCCTTATTTCTTGTTGATCCATGTGACAATTCTATCACACATAAAGAATGTTCCTCCAGTTGTTCTCTTTTGGTCATCAGTATTTCTAGCCCAATTAGCGTCGGTAAAGACCTTAAGTTCAAATTTGCCTCCTTGTCTATACCATAAGCCATATTCCTCAATATTCTTCAGATATCTTAGGATTCTTTTCACAGAAGTCATATGTGATTCCCTGGGAATAGAAAAAAATATCACAACTATTCCTACTGCATGTGTAATATCTGGTCTAGTATGTATAACATACATGATTTTTCCAATCATTGATCTGTACAAAGTCTGATTTACCTCTGATGACTTGTCTTCCTTTTTCATCTTGCATCCAGTTGCCATTGGTGTTCCAACTAGTTTGGACTCTTCCATCTTGAATATTTTTAGTACTTCTTTGATGTACTTGGATTGTCTAATTAAAATGCCTTCATCTTGTTGCATATCATATCATTGCCTCCAAATATTATGTCATCAATAAATATCTCAACAATCAAAATGTTAGCATCAGTATCTTCCTTTAAATAAAGATTATTGTTTTCACTAGTCCTTACAAATCCATTACTTATAAGATGGGAATGAATTCTTTCATACCAGGCTCAGGGTGCTTGTTTCAATCCATATAGGGCTTTGTGCATAATAAATACCATTTCCCTCTTATTTGGATCAGCAAACCCTTATGGTTGTTCAATGTATACCTCTTCTCCAAGTATTCCATTTAGGAATGCAGACTTGACATCCAATTGATATACCTTGAATCCTTTACATGTATCATAAGCAAGTAATATTATTACTCCTTCTACCCTAGCAATGGGTGCAAAGGTCTCTCCATAGTCAATTCCTTCTTCTTGTGCATACCCCTTGCATACTATTCTTGCTTTATTTATGGTGACTTATCCATTCTCATTTAGCTTATTCCTGAATATGCATTTTGTACTGATGACATTCTTGTCATCTGATCTCGATACAAGTGTCCATGTCTTGTTTTTCTCTATCTTCTCAATCTCTTCATTCATAACACTTATCCATTCATCATTATCTAGTGAAGCATTGATAGATTTGCACTCATAATCACAAATAAGACATCTTGTATTTAGATACTTACTTCTAGTTCTCATACCATCCTTTTTATCTCCTATGATATGGTTCTATGGATGGTTCCTTCTGACATATCTTGCAATTACCGATTCAACTCTTTGTCTATCAGCTTGATCATTATTTTGTTCATCATTTTGTTCCCCATCACTTTGTGCATCATCTTGATGAATATTCTAATCGTCAGTATTTGTATCCTGATGCTCGGGTGCAATGATTTGTTGCTTAGGAGCTCTACATTGTTGGTCAGGTAGAGTGTTAGGTTCCTCATTGTAAGAAAACCTATTCTAGTCCTTTGGTTCTTTAGTGCTTTCCTTTTCATTCTTCTATGCAAATTCATATATCTTTACATTTGCACTTTCAATAATTTTGTTAGAGGCTTTGTTTAGACATTTATAAGCTTTGCTCTTGGTAGAATACCCTAGAAAGACTCCTTCATCACTCTTGGATTCAAGTTTTCCATTTCTATCATCTTTTAAGATATAACACTGACTGCCAAAATTTTTGAAGTAACTTACATTGGGTGTGTATCCATACCATAGCTCATAAGGTGTCTTTTTTGTGTCTTTCTTAAATTGTACATTGTTCAGTGTGTAAACAACAGCACTAAAAACTTCTCTCTAGAAGATTTGGGTGATCCCTTTCTCTCTCATCAATGTCCTTGCACAATCACCTATTGATCTGTTCCTTCTTTTAGAAATTCCATTTTTCTATGGTGTTCTCGATGCAGAGACATGTCTTTTGATTCCATGCTCATTACAAAAGTTAGTGAATTCATCTAAAATAAATTCCCCTCCTCTATCTAACCTTAAGCATTTTAACTCCTTACCACTTTGTTTCTCAACCATTTCCTTATACCTTTTAAACATATTAAATGCTTCAGATTTATCTTTTAGAAACATGACTGTCATCATTCTAGAGTAATCATCAACAAAGAGAATAAAATATCTATCTCCATAATAACTATTTGTCCTCATAGGTCCACATAAATTAGTATGGACTAACTCTAGAATGGCATTAGATGTATGGTTTTTTCTTTTGAAACTAGACTTTTTCATCTTACCTTTTTTATAATTCTTACACATGATGTTGTCGAGCTTGCTCATCGTTGGTAAGCCTCTGACATTTCTCTTTTTTCTAATCTTTATCATGTTGTCAAAGTTCACATGACACAATATTTTGTGCCAAAACAATATGTCTTCATTTGTAGCAATCAAACATGTGGTGTCAGTATCATTCAGATAGAATAAGTTACCTTTTGTCTGCTCACCGGTACCAATCAGATTTCCTGATTTATTGAAGATCTTTGCCTTCTTATTTTCAAATGCTACTCTATGACCTGAATTATTCAACTGAGAAACACTCAAGAGATTTTAATTCAATCCATTTACCCAATAAGCATTTTCACATTTTATCTGGTTATTCAAAATTATGGTTCCTCTACCTTCAACTGGACAAGGTGTGTCATTACCCATTCTTACTGAACCATGTTTATAGTACTCAAAATTCTCAAACTTTTGTTTATCACGAGTCATATGGTGAGTACAGCCACTAACTATGATCCAAACATCATTTTTACTTACTTTAGAAATGAGTGTAGTTTCTACATACCTTTCTTCATCATCATCTGAATCATCTTTTACTGCCACAAACACCATCTCGATGTCTTCATCAGATTTGGTGTCATTATCATCATCTTTGCATTTTTCTAGGTAATTGGCCTTCTTTCCTTTGTCCTTGTAGTCTCAGGTATCTCTTCTTTCTGATTGTCAGTAGCTTATGTAATCACCTCTATCAGACTTCTTTTCAAATGTTCTGTCATTACTTCTGTCATCTTTTCTTCTATTAGGACATCTTGCAGCAAAGTGTCCAATCTCTTTATAATTAAAACAAACAAGTGATAATTTACCTTTGTATTTACCTTTGCCTCTTTGCATTCTTCTAACCATAAGTGCTTTAATTTCATCAAGATCATCCTCTTCACTTTCACTATCACTATCTTTTCTCATAGTGTTTTTATGACTTGATTTACTTATTCTCATAGAAGTTTTGAATGCAGACTCTATGTTTGGTAAGACACTATTATAAAAATTCTTCATCTCAAATGAAATTAGTCTTCCAATCAAACCATCTAGAGTAATATTTCTATTTTCTATTGCTCTCATTTCTTGAATGAAAGATACTGTAATAGCATAAGTAGGCAGTAAGGTTCTTAGAATTTTACTTACCACTCTATCTTCTTCTAGTACACCTCCAAATCCTTGGATAGCATTGACTACCTATTTGATTCTTGTGTTGTACTGAATGATGTTTCAAGCTTCTTTCATTTTGAGATCACCAAACTTTCCTCTAAGGCTTTCTGCCTTTCCTCTCAAAACATTTTTGTCACCACCATGTACAAGCATCAATTTCTCCCACATCTACTTTGCAGCCTTGCAGGTTTTGAAATATTCAAATTCAACATCGGATAGTGAGGAAGAAAGCTCTATCATCATGCAATTGTGCTCATACTTCTCTCTCAATTGTTCAACTGTTGGTGCTCCTATAGGCAACACATATTCAACATCTAAGTATTGAGTAACATCATTACCTATATCTGATAAATGGAGTCATATTCTGCTCTTCCATGAAGCAAAATTATCTTTGTTCAACTTGGACACATCTTGTCTATTCATCTTGTGATCTTTAGCTTAGGTCTTGAAACCTTCCTTCTAAGCACACAAGCTCTGATACCAATTTTTAGTAATAACTGAGAGGGGAGGGGGGTGAATTAGTGGCCTCAAAAATTAATACTTAAAAAGTATAACTACATATTATGTCTCTAGTTATCTTCTGTCCTACAAGATGAATGCCTCAAAATACTTTTACAAATTTTCTACTTGTTGGATTTCTTTGTTAATCTCTCTTCTATATGATTACCGATAAGCAGTTAACTATTTACCGAAACACAGTAAATATGCAGAAAATATTGATCAATCCAGAAATGCATATGTGAAATGTAAAATAGTAAAGTAATAAACCATAAACACATAACACGTAGATTTGAATGTGGAAACCCTATTAAGGGAGAAAACCACTGGGACCCATACCCCAAATTTTCACTCTTCTGAAGTGAGCCTTGTTAAGATCCAACCCTGTTAAAGGTTACAAACACACTATTAGGTGTGACCTTTTTAAAGGATTTGGAAATAGCTTGTCAACTAATATCTGGCATCTAATGCTACCATCCTTGATCAAACACTCACTTGGCCTGTCAATAGGTATCGGGCATATCCAATGCTAATTTTGTGATCAAACTTTTTGATACTCCTTGGGATGTATCTCAATTGTAAAATACTTTTAAGTCTTTCTCGGTTAAGAGCCTTTACGCTTCAATGGTAATTCCATATTTTCATTGCATATTTTCATATCTATTGTAATTCCATTACCTCTCTGATCAATATAATCATGTATACCTTTGCTCCACACTATTCTTCTCTATGATGCTTGTCTCACTATTCATCGGTGTTTGCAAAATCTAGCTCTTTCCTCAGCTTGTTGATCAGGACTAAAAGAAGACTTTCTTCTCCTTCAGATTTTCTTTAGCATCTTTCCTCTATTCTCTTTTTCACCCCACACACCATTTGTAATGAATTGGGTTTTTCTCTATATATAAATTATTTACCTTTTCTTGGCTTTCTTTATTCTTGGTGTGTTCCACAATTCTCGCCAATAGATTTAAAACAAACTCTTGATTTATCTCAAAGAGATCTTCTTGCCAACTGGAAAAATTAGCTTTAAATCAATTAATTATCTCCAGCTTTATCTAGATGATTAAAAAAATGATAAGTATCCATTAATTCTATCTTTAGCTTCTTGATAGCTAAGCATTTTGTCATTTTCTAAAATCTCTGTTTTGTCGGTCAACACTTCAATTAGTCATTGGTGATAACTGTTTGTTCTGTTAGTGTGACTTCAGTTGTCATCGGGAACTTCATCCTTGTCTTCTCTGTTGGGAAACTATGAAATTATTTTTGTCAGGTTACTCTGTACTTTTCTTGTCGGTCAACACTACAACTCTGCTCATCATTAATGTTGTGCATTAGCTCGTCGGGTAACACTATGACTTTGCTCTTTTACTCTGACCATCGGTGTGCACTCCATCGGTGTATGAAGTTACTTAGTGAATACTTAACTTGTATGCATTACTAATAGCATAGCCTTGATTCATCAGTTCTTTGAAGTCTTTGGTATTATTTCAATGACCATACAGATTATATCAAGTTGACATCAATGACAATACAATACATTAACTGATTTAATGCCTTGCATGATCATCAACTTAACATCTTCAAACATTCAATCGGTTACATGTAATCAATAAAAAGGTGTGAATGTGTCCATAAATACTTCAATTCAACCAAATAGGGGTTTTAGGAGTCCCACCTAGTTGAACTAGTAAGTTGATTTCACCAAATCTTCACCAAATAGGCCTAAAAGGCTACTAGCCCAATTAGGTCTCCTTCTTTGAGAAATCAGGGATTTACTCCCAATTCTTCCAAAGTAGCCCTGAATATTTTCTTTGGATTCTTGGTTCATATTCCACCCCCTCAAGTATTTTTGGAGTCTTGGGGTCACCACCTTCTGTACAGTGCCCTAACTCAAAATGAGTGAAATTAAGGGCTTTTAGGTTTTCTCTAGATCCTCTGCAACTTGGAGAGTTTGAAATTAGTAAATATATTTGTGTGACCTATCCCTCTTCACCAAATCATGGCAAGACTCCTATCTTCCAATTCCAAAAGGAATTTTTCTTCTATCTATGCACCTCTACAAGTTGTACACTTTGTAACTTGGTCTTCCCTAGCCGGGCTCACCACTAGCTTGCCTAGGGAAATACATTAATAATAGATCCTCTACATTTGAAGGCCCAAAATAATTCCATATATATACACATGGATTATACTCACTATTTCCAAAGGGCTATAAAAAATGCATGGTGGGAAAGTGAGCTAGAACCCCATCTTTACAAGCTACCTGGATAAGAACCAATCACAATGAAGAAACACAAATATTTACAAAAAGAAATTCAACATGAAAAAACCACTAAATAATGCCACAAATAATCAAGAAAACATATACCCTACACTATGCACAATTTAAAATTTAAGATATAATCCATTAAAGTGCTACTTTTATTCAAAAAATTGAAAATTACACACAAAATCACATGTTCTTCTTTGTTTTCAAATTCTTTGTCCGTACAATGGGTTTCCAAACTTGTACATAGGTCAAGGAATGTCTTAATTAGGGTGATTAGGTAGTTAGATACCCATTAGGGCTCTTCTTGGTTGATTTTTCCAAACTTGTCAATGTTGTCCGAGCAACATTTCAAAGTTGCAAAATGCAACTTTTGCAACTTTTGACAATTTCTCGCAAAACTATTCAAATGAGTTTCAATGCTCATCAAATCTTCCTAAAAACTATAATTATGAATAAAAAATGATTCAAACCCAATTTATACCCTATTGACCTCATCTTTAAATCATCACTAACTTGGGAATATTAGAAGGATTTACAACTTCTTAGCCCTAATTGCACTTTGCAAAAGTCCTAAGACTCAAATGAACTAAACCCTATTGCACCTACTCTGTGGTCAACATGACCTTAAACTCCAAAAAAAAAAATGCCAAAAGGAACACACACAAATAAAACAAAATAGATTTCCCTAAACAACCTATGGGTGCTCCTTCACCAATAAGGCTTCATTATAAACCTTAGTAGGGAGTAAAGTGTTGGGTCAAAATGAACTTTAAGCATTTGGGCCAAATAGGTTCAAAAGATGTAATACTAACCTAGGAGGCTTGAAACATATTGTAATAGAGATAATAGGGCATATTGATGTTTAAATTACTTTAATTATCCATTAGGAGTGTCTATGAGGAGTTAGAGACACTTTGAGACAAAAGTTGCAAATCTTGTAAAAGTTGCACAAAAAGTTACTATGCAACTTTTGCATCATTTGAGAAACTTTTATAAAAATGACCCCAATGGTAAAGAATTTAAAAATTTAGTTGGGAATGATTTTTTTTGGTTCTTTTAAGACTTTTTGGTCATGAATGTATGGCTTGGATGATTGGAAGAAGTTTCTTGTTATTAGAGAATAAAGAATTTTGTGTTTTCCTACTTATTTGCATTTTTTCATGTTGATATGTGCTGTGTTAGATTATATCTAAAATGTGATTTAATATTCAAGAAGGAAGGTGATTTATAAGGCTAATGAATTTGGTATGAATCATTTTGGTGGATTCTATTGCATTTTAAAGATAAATTACTAAGACTGCTCCATATTTCAACCCTCAGCTAGGGTTTGCCATTAAAATGTCTCTACTTTGAGATTTAACCATGGAGAATCAATGACCTTGGGTGAAATCCAAGTTAGTAAAATGTATTTTAGGAAAATTTTAGTTTGGAGTGGGAAGGATAAGGAAGTTGATGGAAATTTGATGCCCTATTCGAGCATCCGTATGTTGCAGAGTCAAGGGTGGAGTGGATGGATGTGAACTAATGGTGGATTGTGCGGGTTTAGGTGTCTCTATAAGTTTTGGGATGCTCGAAAGTGTAGAGAGGATTCATTTTCAAGGTGTTTCATTTTAAAACCAAAATAATTAAGAATTTTATCCCTATTATCCCTATGAATGAGAATACCCTCATTGTGGGATTCACAAGCCAAGATTTGGGGTGTTGGTAGAAGTCCATAAAAGGTGTTAGAAAAGGTGACCTATTTAGGTGATCCTTTGGGAGATTCTAGAGTTAAGTCTTAAAAACTTATGGAATATACCTACTAGAAATTAGGCCTTGTTCACTAGGTATAATTGATATTTTGTGTTTCCAATACTTTTTAGATGGGTTGAATGATAATTTTGGGTTGTGTTGAGTCCAAGAAGAGAATGGGATTCCATTCCACCCATTCCTAATTCAAGCTCCCATGATTAACAAGTTTTCACCCATTTGCAAAGGATTTTGTAATGGGTATGAAGAGTTGAGGAGCTATAATTCTTGGTGAGAAGTTTCGATTGATAGAAGGGCGTGTTGTTAGGTCCTACATGAGCCTTAGGGTATGCCTTAAGTCCTTGAAGAAAACACTCTTGGGGTAGTGATCCCTTAATAAAGAAGAAACTTGTGGGTTATGTTTCTTTATTCCACAAGGATTTCAGTACTAAATTAGCCTCTCCCCATCATATTGGTATCAGAGCATACAAGAAATTCCTAGGGAGTGCATGTCTGACAAAGAACTAGAGGTAGAAGTTGAGGTTGACACAATTCCTCCTAAAAATATGTCTCAAGAAGCCATCGGGAAGATGATTGAAGAGATGCTTGCAGAAAAAATGGAAGAGATGAAGAGGTCTTATGGTAAGGACAAAGAGGCTAATGGTGAGAATGATGCATATGAATAAGATGAAGAGAAAGAAACCAAATAATATACAATGGACTTACCTACAAACTTGAAGGCATTTGTGGATGCACTGAACTCAGTAGGAGATGATGGCACCGAGAAGCTACCAATCCATGGGAATGGCCTAGACTCAGATGAAGTGATCAAATCGATAGAAGCCATGACCAACCAATTTGAAATGAATTAAGTGGAAAAGAGGGATAGAGTTAGGATTGCAAAAGGGAAGTTGAAAGGTTTTGCGCTAGCATGGTGGAAATTTTTTTAGGGAGAAAGAGTGAAGGATGGTAGAAATATGATTTCATCTTGGGAGAGAATGAAGTCAAAGGTTAAGGCTCAATTTATACCCACAAAATATAAATTAAAAATGTATAAGATTCTTCAAAACCAAAACCAAAGGGATTTGGATGCCATTTCATACATCGAAGAGTTTCACAAGGTGACTGTAGATCTAAGAAACAAGAAGAGGAAGTGAAAAAAGTAGCCAGATATTTGAATGGCTTGAGGTTGAATATCCAAGAAGAGCTAAGTTTCTAGGCTCCCAGGACAGTGAATTTTTATTTCAAATGACTATTAGAGTAGAGGAAAATTTAAAGAAGATGGATGATCTAAACAACAAAGGAAGAGGTGGAAGAAATAATAGAGGAATAGGCATTTTTGGTGGCAGAGGACAAGGCCATAGCTTTCAAGGAAATTCTAGCCTTAGATAAAAGATGGGGGAATCAAGTAGAAGAGGAGGCTACATAAGTAGGGGGTTGAATGGAGGAATGTCTAATGGATAAGGTAGATGATCCAATTTCTCTAGATTGAAGTGCTAAAATTATGTCTAATTGGGGTATCCTTCTTATAGGTGTCCATAGAAGGCTTCTATTTTTCAAAACAATGAAAGGAGGGTAAATTATGTACATGAAGATGCTATTAGTGTACATTCTCCTGAGGTTTAGTTGGCATCAAAATTAGTGGGATAAAAATTTATGATCATAATGACATTGTTGAAGGAATATGTCAATGAGGATGACACCCCAAAGGAGAGAACTTTTCAGAATTCAATGAAATATGCAAGGAAAATTGTGTAAAGTTATTATTGATTCAAGCTCCATAGATAACATATTTTCATTGGAAGAAGTAAATGAATTGAAATTGGAAAAGGTTACCCATTATTTCTCTTATAAATTCAGTTGGTTGAATAAAGGGCAACATATAATGGTTAATGAGAAATCTTGGTTAGAATTCAGCATAGCGGGGTATAAAGATAAGATACTATGTGATATTGTACCCATGGATTCCTTTAAGCTTCATTTAGGTAGACCATGGAAATTTGATAGCGAGGCTCACAGTTATTGTGAGAAGAATTCATATGCATTTCAGAAAGATGAGATCACATATAAGATTCAATCCATTGGGGATGAGAAAGACGCAAGTCAAGTGAGTTCTAGTGTGTTGATGGTGGGACAGAAAGAGTTCTTAGACACCATGAAGGAAGAGGAAATATTATTTTCCATAGTATTGAATCCAAGAAGACCCTAGTATGAAGGAAGAAATCCTTGAGGAAGGTAAGGGTCTACCCGACTGATATGTTGACATAATCAATGATGGTAAATTGGGTAATTTACAACCAGAGAGGAGTGTGATTTAACAAATAGACTTAGTTCCAGGAGCTACCCTCCCAAACAAGGCTGCATATAAGATGACTCCTCAATAGAATGAGGGGATTGTGAAGCAAATTCAGATATTTTTGGATAGTTGTTTGATAAGGAAAAGTATAAGCCCATGTGAAGTCCCCACAATCTTAGCTCCAAAGAAGGGATGTAAGTGGATATTTTGCACACATTCATGGGAAATAAACAATATTACAATAATATAAAGGTTCCCCATACCTAGTATGGAATACATAATGGATTTCTTAGGTGGAGAAAGGTACTTCTAAAAGATAGACCCTAAAATTGTCTATCACCAAATCAGAACTAGAGAGCGGGACAAGTGGAAGACAGGTTTCAAAACTAAAGAAGCCTTGTATGAATGAGTTGTAATGTAATTTTTATCTCAAATGCTCCAAAGACATTCATGAGACTCATGAATGAAGTCTTGAAGGACCGCATTAGAAATTGTTTTGTTGTACATCTCGATGATATACTGAGTTTTAGTAGAACCAAAGAGGAAAACCTATGGTATTTTTAAATTTTTTTGAAAAGGTTTTCTAATGAGAAGTTACTAATAAATCTTGAAAAGTGTGAATTTTTAAAACATGAACTTGTGTACCTGTGTTTTTTGATCTCTCATGCAAACATGAAGGTGGAAAAAATTAAGGTTGATGCCATACTTAAATGGCCTACTCCTAGGAATGAAAAAGATGTGAGGAACTTTCATGGGTTATCCACTTTCTATAGGAAATTCATATATAATTTCAGTGAGATTTTTTCTCCAATGTTGGACACCATAGAAGGAGGGAGCAAGAAAAAGTTTCTTTGGAAATATGGAGTAGAAAAAGGGTTTAAGTATCTAAAACAAAGGGTGGCCTCACAACCTATCTTAGTGTTACCTAATTTTAAAAAAATCTATTCAACATTGAGTGTGATGCTAGAAATATGGCCATTGGTTTTGTTTGAAACCAAGAAGGAAGGCATGTGGCTTTCTTTAGTGATAAAATGAATGAAAAAGAGGAAATTCTCCTCTTATGATCTTGAAATGTATGTTATGGTGTAGGCTCTAAAAAAGTGGAGACATTACCTCATACCCAAGGAATTTATAGTTTTTACTTATAATCATTCCTAAAGTTTTTTAAATTCATAGGAGAAATTGAGTCACTGACACATGAAATGGATTCAACATTTTCAAGAATACACATTTTCTATTAATCATAAGAAGGGACAAGATAATAAGGTGGTTGATGCACTTAACCAAAGGGTGATTATTGTCCAATAGATACAGGTGTAGAGCATACATACAGCTTCCTTTAAGGATTTGTATAGTGAGGATGAAGACTTCGCATAGGAATAAAAGGTATGCAAAGAATTTGAAAATACCTTCCATAGTGTCTTCTCAGAGTACACCTTGTAGAATGGCCTTCTCTTCATAGGAGAGCAGTTGTGTGTCCCTAAAGGGTCAATGAGGGAGAATCTCATTTAGGAGAAGAACAATGGGATTCTTGGTGGGCATTTTGATCTGAATAATACATTGGAGATGGTGTAGAGGTTCTATCATTGGCCCAAAATTTAGAAGGGCATCAAACAATATGTAGAAACATGTACAACATGCCAAAGAGCCAAGGGGAAATCATCAAATGCAAGACTATACCAACCCTTTCCAGTACCCAATAGACCATGGGAGAGTCTTAGCAAGGATTTTGTGGTAGGGTTGCCTAAAATCAAAGTGGGTTATGATAGTATATTTATTGTACTTGATTGGTTCAGTAAGATGGCCCACTTAATACCCTCTAAAACTACTCATGATGCCTCTCATATTGCAATTTTGTTTATAAATATATAGTGAGGATTCATGGTTCTCTTTTACACATATTTTGAGACATGGATTCTAAAATAATTGGTCATTTTTGGAGGAGATTGTGGAAGAGGTTTCAAACCAAATTTTCCTTTAGCTCTACATACCACCCGCAAATAGATGGAAAAACCAAGGTAGTCCATAGGTCCATGGGGAATTTGATAATTTGTTTTACTAAGGAACATGGGGGAGCATGGGATGTGATAATTCTAAGAAATTTTTTCCTATAATGACTCTATGAACAAGAGTACAAGTAGGAGTACCTTTGAAGTGGTTTATGGCATGCATCCAAGGAGAATCCTTGAATTTAGATATTTTATAGGTATAGAGAAGAGGAGTGCACATGATGAAGAGTTTTCATAATCTATGAGGGAAGTTCATGAACAAGTTCAAGAAAATATCCAAAAGGTGAAGGAAAGAGTGTATTAGAAGAAGAGATATCTACAATTCCAAGTGAGAGACTTTTTTATGGTACATTTGAAAAAGGAAAGGCTCCTGAAAGGCAATCATACAAATTTAATCATGAAGAAAATTAGACCATGTGAAATCTTGGCCAAGTATGAGACAAATGCGCACAAGGTAAATTTTCCATCAAATGTAGCTATTTACCCTATCCATAATGTGGTGCATGGAACCTCCCTTTTTGATGTATTAGTGTGTTTTAGGGTTAAATTAGCTATTTTTGTGTGGATTGGAATAAGATCCAATAGGTTAGATACAATGTTGTTTAACTTCATGTTTGTAATGTTAGAATAGTCCCAAAGGATAATTGAGAGGGGGGGTGAATCAGTTATCAGTTAATTTAATTCTTTTCTTTTATTAACTCTATAACACAATAAAGTAGATGCACATTCAGATAACACAATAGACAACACCACAATTTGGTTACAGGGAAACCAAATGGTAAAAACCCTGGTGGGAATTAACACCCACAATAAACTATACTTGTTTAAAATGATCCCTGTTAGAAGATCTTGCAACCCTATTAGGAGTTGTTCTTTACAATGCAAGAAATATAGTGACCTGTTTAAGGGTCTGACCCTGTTAGGAGTACTTTACAAATAACCCGGTTAAGGGTGAGGAATCACTGTCCAAAATCTCACTGCATTAATGGTGAAGGCTAAAACCTTTTGAAGAATAGATATGCACTATTTTTGATGATGAACTATAGATTAGACCTTCTATCTTGATCAGTTCTAGTGTATTGTAATCTTTCACTTCTTCTTCACATAGATCCTTGATGAATGAAACACAACTGATATTATGCTCTGTACATTTTCTATCTCTTATCTTATCATTCACACTTAGAATTCCACAAATGACTTTCTATAAGTATCTTCCTCAAGGTATGAGATCATGGGACATGTTAGACAACTCTTCATAACATCCTTGTTAGCTTTACTAATCACGCAAGCATAATTACAACCGCACAATATAAACTGAATAGACGCGACACTTCACTAAGTCGGCCTCACCAAATTAACTCTAACTTTGCAATATTATTGAAACACATTTGGTACCTTTAGATAAATATCATCAACTCATAAATTAACTTGAATATACACATGCATATCCCGAAGATAGGTGCAACTCAAGAACCACTACAATACATCAGCTCTGTATAGACAAACTCCAGAAACTGTAACTGCCACATAACATAATTACACAACATAACTGAAACATCATATCTGAGTCTGTGTGTATGAACAAAACATCAACAACATTTCTACAACATGAATATAACTGCACAAGGCTAGATATCATCATTTTGATAAGTACATATAGATCACTATTGTATATTATATGTTGTCATCAATGAAAAACATACAATCAACTAGCTGCCAGAAGTAAATCTCCAACAATCTCCCCCTTTGACATTGATGACAACATATGATATTAAAAACATCCTCAGCACATGGTGTCTTCTTTCTTTTGACAATATTCTCAATATCCTCAACAAAGATTCCTCTACATTGCTGCAGCTCCTCTGTCTATTTTTATACTCCCCTAGAGTATATGCTCCCCCTTTGACATCAATGGAAAAGGGTGCCATAAGAAATTAGGCATAGGTACTACTCCAGAAGTAGAGTAGTCAACCATTCATCAGTCACTCTGGACTGATGTTCTTACTACTTCATCTAATGAGACTCAAGAGAGGGAATTACTCCCAACTTCTCCCTGAGATACTCAAAAGTATCTTTTGATAAAGGCTTTGTGAAAATATCTGCCAATTGTTCTTTGGTGCTCACATAGTCCAATTTTATTTCATTATCTGCAAATTTTTCTCTAAGAAAATGGTATTTAATCTCAATGTGCTATGTCTTTGCATGCATCACAGGGTTCTTGGATATGTTGATAGTACTAGTGTTATCACAGTGAATAACAATATGATAGTCAACCTGTATACCAAAATCTTTAACCATCTACTTGATCCAAACTATTGTTGAAAAATTTAATGCTACTGCAACATATTTAGCTTCTGCTATCAACTGAGAGATACAATTCTTCTTCTTGCTTACCCAAGAAACTAACCTATCTCCAAGAAATACTGCTCCTCTAGATGTACTCTTCTTTTCATCAAGACAACCTGCCCAATTTGCATCTGTATACACATGAAGTTGTACATTCTCTGATTTAGGATACCATAAGCCATAGTCTATAGTTCCCTTTAGATATTTGAATATCCTCTTGATTTCCATTAAGTGATTCTATTTGGGTTCAACTACAAATCTTCCAACAATGCCAACTGCATTAGATATGTCTGGTCTAGATTGAGTAAGATATATAAGTTTTCCAATCATAGACTTGTACAATGTCTTGTCAACTACTACGGAATCATCTTCTTTAGAAAGCTTGCTTCCTATTATCATCAGAGTGCATACTGGTTTATAGTCTTCCATCTTAAAATTCTTTAGTATTTCCTTCACATTTTTGGATTGATTTATAAATATCCCTTTATCTAACTATTTTACATTTAATCCCAAAAAATATTTTATAGGACCAATCATACTCATTTCAAATTCCTTCTCCATTTCTTTTGCAAATTCTGAACTAAGCTTGTCGTTACCTCCAAAGATAATGTCATCAACAAATATGGCAACAAGTAATAGTCCATCAGGTGTCTCTCTTATGAATAGCTTACAATCTGATGCTCCTTTCTTAAATCCAATCTTGGTAAGATAACCATATAGTCTTTCATACCAAGCTCTTGGGGCCTGTTTAAGCCCATAAAGTCCTTTCTTTAATCTGCATAGCATGTCTGGTTTATCTGATAGATTAAATCCTTTAGGCTATTCTATGTAGACTTCTTCCTTCAAGTCACCATTCAAAAAGTCATATTTGACATCCATTTGATATACTTTGAAGTCTTTGACTGTTGCATAGGCCAAGAATAACTTGATGGCTTCTAATCTTCTCAAAGAGGAAAATGTGTCAGTGTAATCTATCCCTTCCCTCTGTGCATATCCTTTACACACTAGTCTTTCTTTATTTCTAATCATTGTACCATCTTTATTCATCTTGTTCCTGAATACTCACTTTGTTCCAATCACATTTTTGTCACCAGGTCTAGGAACCAATTCCCATGTATCATTTTTATTATTTGATCTTATTCTTCTTCCATTTCTTTCTGCCAATCAGAATCCTTGCAAGCATCTTCAACATTTAAAGGTTCAATTTGTGAAAGTAAACATACCTCTTCATCCACTGTTAACCTTTTTGCTTTTGATCTAGTCAAAATACTGTTGCTCTGATATCCAATTATATCATCCTTTGAATGATACCTAGATGTGAACTTAGACACTTTTGGTGTAACATCGTCATCTGTAATATGTGATACTTCTTTTCTTGTTTCAGGTTCATTACATGAAACATCAATGCAATCAAACATTTCTTCAATACCAATGTCTTTACTACTAGGTCTAGGTTCATCCTTAATCATGGGTGCATATTCATGGTACCTTTCTTGAACCATGAATTTCTCATCAATATTTACATGAGTACTTTCAATTATCTTCTTCAATCCCAAATTAAAACATCTGTATGATTTGCTTTTAGTAGAGTAACCAAGGAAAATACCTTCATCACTTCTAGCATCAAAATTACCAACACCATCATCTCTCTTGATGTAGCACTTGATGCCAAATATTCTAAAGTATTTTACTGTAGGTACATTACCAAACCAAAGTTCATAAGGTGTCTTATCCATGCCTGGCCTTAGTTGTTTTTTGTTGATAGTATAGACTGATGTATTGACTGCATCTCTCCAATAGATGTGCACAACTTTTCCTTCAATCATCATAGTGTGCGCTGTATCAAGGATGATCTTGTTCCTTCTTTCATCTATCCCATTCTCCTATGGGGTTCTGGTTGCACTCAACTATCTTTTAATTCCATGTTCTTCATAGTAGTCATAAAACTGCTCGGAGGTGAATTCTCCTCCTCTATCTGATCTCAAACACTTTAGTTTTAATCCAGATTCATTCTCCACTTTGGCTTTAAATATTTTGAACTTCTCAAAGGCTTTAGACTTCTCCTTTAAGAACACAACCCACATCATCCTTGAAAATTCATCTACAAACAAAATGAAATTCCTTTCTTCATAGTATGATCTTGTTGGAGTAGGACCACATAAATTTGTATGCACTAGATCTAACTTGTTTTCAGTTGAGTTCTTCTTGCTTCTGAAAGAGCTCCTTACATGCTTTCCCATAACACATTCCCTGCACATTGTGTCAACTGGTCTTGGAATACTTGGAAGATCTCTAACTGCCTTGACATTTCTTATCTTTACTATATTATCAAAATTGATATGACAGAGTCTCTTGTTCCATAACTAATTGTCATCTACTTTTGCAACAAAACAACTTACATCTGAATTGAGCTGAAAA
Source organism: Thuja plicata (assembly GCA_018584345.1). Taxonomy (NCBI): domain Eukaryota; kingdom Viridiplantae; phylum Streptophyta; class Pinopsida; order Cupressales; family Cupressaceae; genus Thuja; species Thuja plicata. Next base: position 375,826 of record MU223353.1, on the reverse strand, counting down.
ACATTACCTTTTGTTTTTGAGCCTGATGCAATCATGTCTCCTTCTTTGTTGCTAATAATTCATTTTTTGTCTTTGAATTCCAAATGATAACATTTGTCAAGTAGCTGTCCAACACTTAGTAAATTGTGATGTAATCCATCAACATACATAACATCATATGTCTTGTTCTTTACATCCAGGGTGATGGATCCTCTACCTATGATAGGCTTAGGAGTGTTATCTCCAAATCTAACCATACCACCTTTGTATTTTTCTAGATGAACAAATCTATCTTTATCACCTATCATGTGATGAGAGCATCCGCTGTCAATGATCCAACCAGTTCTGGTGTCTACTTTGGATATTAGGGATAACTCATGTGTTTTCTTTTCATCTTTCATGTCCATATGCTCAGACAATTTTTCCATGTCTTTAAGGGAAATGAACCCAATTTCATCTTCTCCTAAATCTTCATCAGTTACACCTTCTTCAGCATGATAGCATTCCTTCCTATATTTAGTTTTATAATCAGATCTGAATTTCTTTACTCTTGTAGGACATTTGGATGCAAAGTGACCGATCTTGTTGCATGAAAAACATTTGAATGGAAGTTGTCCTTCATATTTCCCTTTGCCTTTCTTTTCTCTTTTAGAAACCATGGCAATTATTTCTTCTAGTTCTTCATCAACTTCTTTCTCATTATTTCTAGAGATCTGAGATTTCTTACCATGGATTGGATCTTTGAAGGCTGTTTCACTTTTGGGTTCAGTCTTCAATCTTGATATCTCAAATGCAGAGATTTTACTTATCAAAGTCTCTATTGATGGGACTTTGTGACTGGATCCTCCAACAGAAGTAAGTTGTCACCGGATACCAGGGTACCAGTCAACTTCACCTGTTAAGGTTATCCAGGGAAATGAGATTCCCCAGGCCTCCAAGCACATGAGAGTTAGGTCTTGACATTGCAGGGCTTAGTTGGGAGATGTGACTATTTTTTGAGGGGGATAGCTGGTTATCTTCAACTCATCCACTCTTGGGATTCAGGTAGGTGGGGTTTTCTCCAAGCATGCATTCATTTAGCAAATAAACTTAAAACGACATTGCAAGGTTAGAAGTATTTCATATACCTATAGTTATGCTAAACATTCAAAACATCAACAATGCTCTAGCACACTACACTAAATACTGAAGAAATATACAACCATCAGTTCACATTTTATCAGTAGCGAAAAAAGGAGGTTGTTAATCTACTTTAGTATCAGAGCAAAGGACATGAAGAACACAAAGCATAAAATATCGTTAACCCAGAAGATAAAGTGCCAACAACATCATTGCAAGAACCCTTCCTTCTTCATCAACATCTTTCCAGCAAGCACTAGTGCATGATACAATGGTAACTCCCAGTGAGCATTTAACTACTGAAAGCTTAAAACTATGGAGCATTGAGCTTTGCAACTAAGAAACGAGAAAACCAGATTGCTATTAGCTATGGACTACAAAATCATCAATTTTTCCGACCCTTGGAATGAGGTCAAACTTATTATTTATACACATCACTTGACCTAAACCTAATCCTAACTTATTTTACACTTTACAATATAATATATTATCCGATGGCCGTTACTACCTATACCACGCTACAAAAGACCTCGAGATGGAAAAGGCCTAACATGTTAGAAGAATAAGACAAGAAAGATGGAGTGGAAGAATTAGCCTTGAGAAGAGAGCTGAGAGGAGAAAGAAGAAATCTAATCCCTTGGGGATCAAGGCTACATGCCTCATAAATCATAGGGTGGCTCACTGTCTCTGATGTGCCAGGTGTAACATTGAAATGACACCTCGGGAAGACCATCTGTCAGAAAACCTCTTGTCGAGCTGACATGCTTTTTTATAATTACCCATCTTCTGACAACCTTCATCAACTACCCTGAAATTGACCGGTCGACCTTGGGAATTGAGACACAGGTCACGTGAAGATTTCAAAAATGTGGGATCTGGAACTCTGGGATCTAGGAACTCGTGTTCTAAAAGAATAAAGAATACAAAACATGGTGTTGGTTGGATTCTCTAGAATCCAGAGAATTTTATTACTTTATGATTTTTCCCAAGCTTCCAACACTTGGCTTAGGATTTCCTCATCTACACCCCTGATGCTTTCCCACCGGTTGCAGACAGCCTCCAACCCATCCTCAACCTCTCCAGCCCCACTCCAAAAATTTTCCACTACTTTGATAGCATCATGTGACTGGATCATGGTGTTTGACAATCTGGACAACCGACCCTGGTCAAAATCTCTGGCTGGCAGATACAGGGATTCCATCCACTCATTGAACTTACTGAGGATATAGTCCTCTGGGGTACATGTTTCTGTGGTGAAGGGATCAACTTGCAATACCCCAACCACAAATGCCTTGAATAAACCTAAGGGATATTGGGCAACTGTCAGCTTCTCTTTTAAGGTCATAACCAGTTCCTTGCAAACCTCAATTTTGAGGGCAAGTCTAGAGTACTGGACCTGGAGGGAATCATATGATTCTTCTCCCAAAATACCAGACTCTATGGAAACCTCCTCGCCCAGGCTTCAGATCTCTTCTAACCTGGCTTTCTACTTCTCATATTTCGCCAAGTCTTGCTCCCATATTTGAGTGGAGATTTTCACATGGCTGAGGATGAGATCAACCCTATAGAGGTCCGACAGGGATGCCGCTATAAATTCTCTCATTTCTATTACTTGCTTAGCTGCCCACCCATCCACTACTTGCACTTTCTTCTTCATTATGCGCAGAGAGTCCACATCGCCCTATGCAAGTGGCAATCTGGAAGAGGGGGTCCCGAGGTGGAATTTGACTAAAGGTCATGTTAGTTCTGCCAGAAGGACGAGGAGATTGGAATTTGTTTCTCTTTCCTCTTTCAGCTTTTGGCCCTACTTTATGTACCGAGCCTCTATCACCCTAGTAGCCTCTTTCAGCAAGTCCAATTCTCCTTGCTTGTCTATCTTCCCCAATTCTACCTCTGTTATATTGTAGTCTTCAGGCCGTATGGCCGCTACATCTGTGTTTGCTAGGGGTGTTTCTATAACTGCAACAGTACTACCTGCTAGGTTGGTCTAGAGAGTATGGAAAACCTGCATCCTCTTGGGATTCTTCACTTCGGCATTCTTGGCCATCATCTTGGCCAATGAGAGTTGAGCGCTTGTAGCCGCCACCGGGGCTTTCCTTTTCTTAGATTCTACCAGCCATTGGGGTGGCTGGGAAGGCCTTGCTACCAATACTTGTTCATTAGGATCCCTTTTAGAATCGGGTGGTGCATTCCCGAAGTGGATGTTATCTTTGGGCTCTTTCTCTTGCTCCTGTTTTGTTTCTCCTTGTTCTTGTTCTTTTCTTGTCTCCTATTCTCCAGAATCTTCAATGTTTTTTTCCATACTGGCATCTTCTATAGTATCACCTGGGATCTTTTCCCTAGTTTGAGTCTCTATATTTTTCAGGGACTTTGTCTTCCCTGGTGGTATTAGCAGCTTCTTCATTTTCCTTATCCAGAACTTCTTGGTCCATTTGCTGCTGCTATTCCTGGGCCTTATCGGCCTCATCTAATGCAATATTCTCCTCCACTAGGGCATCTTCTAGAGGTGGGTGAGGTCGCTGGCCTAAGTTTAACAAGGTGGCCACCGTTACTACCTCACCAAAAGTGCTTCGGGGCACTTGGTCACCCAGAGTTACCAAAGGCACCTAAAGCGTGATGGTTGGAGGTACGGTTGTTCCCTCAAGTCCAGGTTCTCTAACCATCGATTGCTCATTTGTGGGATGCCTTGGTAAATCTACCGTCCCTTGGACCGACATTCTTTCCTGCTCAGGATTTGTTTACATCTCTTCTTGAGCCTCTTGCTCTTATGTATCCTTTTCTATGGGAACTTCTTCTTCTGCAGGGACTTCTTCTTTATCCTGAGCCTCAATTTCCTCCACTACATGACTAACACCCTACTAAATTTCTAGAAGTTCCTTCACCGTGAAGTTATCATCAAAATCCTCATGTGGTAGAGAGGAGTCTGAAATATCCTCCAATTCAGGAGAGTCCAAACTTACCTCTACTAGGGGCCTCTCTGGCATACCAGGGGCGGCACTTGGTACAGGGGTCACGACTGCTTTCTTTCTCCTTATGAGTGAAGCCCCGGTATCTAGAATGCTAGTAGAATCTACCTCAGAAAAATTCTATCTATTCATCATTGCTTCCAATGAAAGGGACTCTATCAGGCAAGTATATGTCATTGGAGTGATCGGGAGGCAGACATATACTTGCATGCTAATTTTCTATCTAGCCAGCTTTGCCACCTCCATTTGCTTGTGCAGCTGGGCCATCAAAAGGGTGGGAATTTGAGGAGGTGCCTTGGGCACTTGGACTCCCTCTTTTTCCTTACCTTTACTTATAGTCACTTTAGTGGCCGCACCAGATGAAGAAGGCTCATCACCGGCTGAAGAGGGAATGGTCTTCTTGATCATTGATTTCTTTCAGGTGCTCTTGGGGCCCACCCAGGAAAAGTACCTGTGACTTGCCTCTATGATGGGGCAGCATACCCCTTCAATTGTTAAGTCCTCCAGAGTGGCCCAATCCACTGGAGGGAGGTCTAATTTATTGTTGTCACATAGGTTTGCACCCTTGCTGAAAGCTTCTCTAACAGCAACCTAGTGAAACATGGAATCAACCTCCAAGCTATGGGACTTGAACTACGAGGTTGAATCTCCGGAGAAGGCCGGCTTCCTCTACTATCAGGATGCACCTAAGACTATCTCTTGCAAGGAAAAGGGAGAAGGAGATGCAGGAAACCAAATTACTTGAAAGGAAAGGGTGATACACCAAGATAGGGCCTACTTTCTTCTGCCTTGGAGCTGCACTACACATCCATACAATTCAACCAACACAACTTCTACCACATGATTTTAGCAAACATATGAGGGTCAAAGACTGAAATTACTACAAGGGAAGAGAAAAACTTCTCAATACAG
>MU223353.1:346662-362506 GCA_018584345.1 Thuja plicata | reverse complement strand
AGACTATTTTCCAACCCTTTACAAGATGAGTCTCGACTCATACTTATACAATTTTGAAGCCAACTGCAACCCTCTCGCAATAACTTTCTGATCAGATCTTTTCATGTTTTGCCACCGCTTCACCCCTGAAAGTCATCTCTGCAAAATATCAACATAAATGCTTTTATGCAGAAGCGGCCATGTCACTCTGGAAGAGTCACAAAAGTCTTTGAAAACAATAACTGCTCTACACATTTGAGCGACCACAACCTCTGATCCTCTATCTATGAAATATCTGATTCCTAGAGATGAGAAAATATCTCAGCTTTCTGTCCTTAAGACAATCTGATCTTCCCCTGGAAAACCCTGCAAAAAGAAAAAATCATCTCTACCTTTGTCGCTTACTCGCAGCCTCTGAAAGTCTGTTTCTACTTTATGCGCGAGTGCGCGACGAGCTCTTTCTTCCTTTAGTCGCTTACTCATGAGCTATATCCTTATTACACTTTCCTTTCGGCGACTGAGTGACGAGCATCCTCCTTTTGTTGATCGCTCAGTCGCGAGCTGCCTTCTGCTTGTCTTTATTCCTTAGCGGGTGCGCGACAACATCTGTTCTTTACTCGATCGCACAGTCACTAGAGGTTTTCTCATTACTTCACTTTCTGGGCGAGCAGGTGACGAGCACATCTTTCTCTTGGTCGTGCAGTCACAGCCCCTTCCTCTTTTATCTTTTATGCTTGACGACTGAGCGACATTCTTCTTTTCTTTCGGTCGCACAGTCGCTTAGGCATTACTCTGTCTTTCTTTTTTAGGCGTGAGTGCGGGACGAACTCATCACTCTTGTTAATCGCTCAGTCGCGAGCTGTTTCTCTTTACCTTTTCTTATCCAGCGACTGAGCGATGACTTCACCTTTTCCTCAGTCGCGCACTCGCGCTAGCAATCTATTCTTTATTTGTTCGGCGACTGAGTGACCATCTCTTGATCCGACTCGTCGCGGACTCGCAGACCATTTTCCTTTTGTATAAATTTCCTGGCGACTGCGCGATGAGCTACCTTTTATTCCATCGCGCAATCACGCCCTATTTTGCCTCTGCGTACATTGTTAAGCGAGTGAGCGACTAAGTCCATTTCTTGCTCGTCGCGCACTCGCGGGCTACTTTTCCTTTGTGCTTATCGATCAGCTAGTGCGCAACCACATGATCCTCCAGCTCGTTGCGTACTCATTATTTTTTTTTCCCTTGAGTGTATCGCTCAGTGACTAAGCGATGACCATGATCTTCTCCTTGTCGCGTACTTGCGCACTCACTGTTCCATCTACCTTTTTTCCCGGTGACTACGCGACAGCTTGGATCATCCAGCTCGTCGCGCACTCACGGCCACAACATGCCAACTTAAAAATAGCTCGCGACTGCGTGATGACATTACTTTTCATCTCATCACGCAGTCGGGGAGAAAAAGGACCTATGCAAGAAAAGGCCGCGACTGAGCGACGAGTGCGATTGGCAGCTCGTCGCGCAGTCGCGCAACTTAAAATTTAAGCGAAACTTAAAACGCGATTGCGCGATAAGCCATAAGGTTTGATTTTTTGAAAAAAGGAGGCTTGGCCATTTTGGTGGGAAAAATAGAAGATGGCCAAATTGCAAAGGATGGGGAAATTTGGTCAACATTTATCAAGCCCCTGTCCTTTGTATGTTGGATCCTCAAGCGACCCGCCATGTTTGAAACCCTTTGGGAAAGTCTGAAGGTCCAACATTTACATGAGACCTTTGCTCTTCCTTGTGTGTTGTCAGGACTAGAGATCAAAACTATCCTATAAATCCATCTAGAAATCTTCAATATCTTCTTTATGCAGTGGGGATGCCTGAGGTAGTGCTGCGGCAATCTTATTGCAGGGATCATAATTTCTCTGGGTGTGGTTGAATTCAACTAGCCCCAAGCTTTTCAATTTGTTATCTGCCTTCTGAGCCATGGTGAGGCTAGATTTATAATTCCCACAAGATAAATGGAATGGGACATTGATGAACTTCTTTAATGTGAAGAAGGCATGCAAATCTATCATCTTCCAAAAAAATTCTAAGAGAATAATTCTATCCTCGCAATAATGGGGAAGAAGATAGGGCTTCCCATTGAAGCTTGTCACCCTGATGTAGGTGTGATGCTGGAACTTAATGAAGTACTAGCTGTAGGAGTTAACCAATGTCATTTCTACCATTTAGAGGTGGTACTTGGAATCTCGGGTAAGTGTTAGAATATTTTGGTAAATGAAGGCGTCATTTACCCGGCAGAAGTTCAGGAAACTGAGCTCCCACTACAATTGGGGATAATGATCCCATGGTGTGACTTGGCCTGGACTGTTCCTAAGTTCCCCAGCTATTCCCAAACCTTTAAAATCTAGCCTTTGATGTGCTAAAGCCCATAGCACATATGATGTCATATAGAATTTGGAATTCTGGGCAACAGTCCTCATCTGTGTATCCACATGGTTTGATATAATGGCCGCCCAGTTGAATGTCTTGTTGTGTGTTGTGATGCAATACAAGAAATAATACATCCACACTGAGAATTCCCAGGCATGGGGCCATCCAAAGATCCTACATAAAAATATAATGCCCACTTGATTACGCTCCTTGAAATCCCCGCAGGGAATTTCCAACTTCATTCTTTTGTAGTCTCTCTTTGGAGACTTCAACCACTGACTGTTGAGGTGTTGCCGGGAAATGATTTCGGCATCACCAAAATCTTTTAATGATTTTTCCCTGGTGATGATGGTGAACACTTTGAATTGAGGAATTCCCAACTTGGAAGCAAAGGTGGGAGTATCCAATGTGACAATTGTGGTGGGGTATTGTAGTGGTCGGGGATTCGGGAGTAGAACTGAGCGAGTGGCTACATTGTATAGTACCGCTAGCTACAACATTAGCTCTGGTGACTAAAATGCACATGGAAATATTGTGACCTTTATGATGCCAGAGGAAGCTAAGAAAGTGGCTATCTTATCTCCTTTGGCCTTTAACTTGTAAATGGCCTAGATTAAACTTTGTAACTTGGCCCAACTCCCAGGATCCAGGTTCGTTATTTCCTGAACTTTGGAGTCTATCTTGGATCCCACAATACCTCCATCCTTTGGATACTTGGAGCTCAAAGGAAGCTTTTCTAACATTCTTTCAATCTTTGACTTTGTAGCTACCCAGGTAGAGGTGGTGGGTAGTTCTGGACTATCAGGAGGAGCGAAATCATCAGACATATTCAATCAATCTTGCAACCTGCAAGACCAGAAAACTGTCAGGACATATATAAACATAAATTGTAATTCTGGGAGATTCTTCACCAACCTGCACCTACCAAACAAGTGTTAGTACATACATCAAAAGTTCCAAAGTAACTAGAAGGAACATGACTTATCATTCTGGAGCTTTGCTAACAAGGTGATAAGGAAAAGCAGAAGACAAGGTCCCACAAAAGGTCCAGAGTCCAGAAAAACTAGCCGTTGCCGATGTGACTAGCAACAAGCCATACTTTGGTCAATGTGTGTTGGAATGTGGTAAGATGGAAGGTGGTGTAAAGACATTTACAGCATTAATTAAGACAAGTGGGCCGACACGGGGCAAAAATGAATGCCAGATTGGACACATTTAAATGCTCATAAGTGGGAAATTAATCCTGCCATCAATGTGATGAGATAGAAGAGATAGAAAGCCACCATGGTTCAAAACAGAAAGGTGTTGAGTTTGAACCATGGTGACTTTGTCTTGATGAGCTTGACCTTAGGAAGCCAAAATGCACGAAAAAGCACGAAGAACTTGCAAGCTCTTAGGGATATACAGAACATATATACATAAAATATAGGAGGGCCAAGGGCTGAAGCATATATACATGTAATATAAAAAAATATACACCATTCAAAGCATAAATAAAAGGGACACAATGTACAGTAGCTACCCTAAAACAAAATATAGAATGTACATAATCTTACAGCTGCACAGAGGGCGGACAACTCTCTGGCAGAGCCGACCCAACAACGGGTGGCAAACCAGAAAGCAGAAACCACAAAACTAGAATGAAAACCAACCAAAACAAAATAGAATGAAAGAAAACAAAATGAAAGAAGGAACTAGAAGACCAACCTGGGAATCTAAAGAATGACAAAGAGAGGAGGCACTAGGACTGCTCTACAATAGCTTCATCCTCCAATGCTCTCAAACAACTATCAAAAACTGACTCATAGTTATCCACTAAGATTAGAGTAATTCGCACTTAATCGCACTTAAATCACCAAGGAATCGCTTTGAAAACTCTAAGTGTTTTAATCGTGGTAACTGCAAAAGTGACATGTAAATCCTATTTATATCTGAGGTAAAAAGAAAGCTACCCTCTTTCCCGCAAACTTCAAAATAGGCGATCCTCCAGACTCCAGGCCAGGGATTCTGAACAACCATGTCTCCTTACAAGAAGGAGACATCATGGTAGACAATCCTAGAGTTTGGAATCTGGCTCTGGAAAGGAAACAACCAACTCTGGGACTGGGTCCCAGAGACACGAAAGACAAAAAGTGAAACAAAATAAACCATGAAGGGAAGGAAAACCCGGAGAAGAAAACAAAAGAAACAAAGGAAAAGAAAACTATTTACAAAATAAGGTACCCCAAACGGGGACATCGGGAAAGAAATATTTGCAAGCGAGAAGATTTACATATGGTACAACTTCGGTCAAACCTACCTCATTCAAAATAATGTTTGAGAAACTATCCATTGATGGGGAATGGGATGAGTTCTCCAGTCATGGTACTAAGGTGATAGGTATTTGCCCCATAGATCTCTGAGATCAAGTATGGTCCGAGCCAGAGCCATTGGAATTTGGTGTGCTTTCCTTTCTTTTCCTGGGCTTTATCCCACAAAAGGACCAAGTCTGAAATATGAAAGGCCTTATACTGGGCTCTTCAGTCCAACCATAGTTTTACCACTACTTTGTGATGTGTGAAATGTTCTAGGGCTGCGTCTCTTTGTTCCTCCATTCACACTAGACTCAGGAGCTGAACCTCTATGATGTTGTCCTGGTTGCTGAATTCATGCATGAACTGTAAAACCGGGATCTGTAATTTAATGTGGAATACTAGGTTCTAGCTATAAACCAGATGGAACGGAGATTTTCCCAAGGTGGCCTTAATTTGAATGTGATCTTCCCAGAGGGCGAATATCAACTTTTGGTGCCAATCCTAGGGATTCTATTCTAACAGGTGTTTGATCACTTCAAGCAATTTTTTGTTGGTTGATTCAGCAACACCATTCCCCTCGGGGTAATAGTTTCTAGAGAACTTCAGAGTGATCTTCTAGTCATAGGTCCACTCAAGTAGTTGTGCCAAAGAAAATTCCAGACCATTATCACATACTATAGCGAAGGGCATCCTGAATCTTGTGATGATGTTTTCTTCCAAGAATTTGATAACTATGTCTGTCGTGTTGTTTTTACAAGGTATGGCCTCAGACCACCGGGTGTAGTAATCAGTTGTAGTTAGGATGTATTGGTGGTTGGTAGATGAGTTGGGGTTTATTTCCTCGATAAAATCAAATGCCCATTGGGAAAAAGGTCTAGCTTTGAAAACTGGCTGCAAGGGCATAGCTGAGTTACGCTCATGATGTGTCGTGGTTTAGCAAGTATGACACTTTTGGACGTGAGTGTAGACATCTTTAAAGATACAAGGCCAATAATATCTGGCCCAAAGGATCTGATGGGTGGTGGCATCAGCTAAGCCATGCCTAGTTCCAAACTATTCATGGAATTCTTCAATTATTTTTGCAGCTTGGACCCAATCGATGCACCGGAGGTACACTACCTCATAATTCCTACGAAAAAGCGTAGAGTTCTTGATCATGAAGTGTGTGCTTCTCAACCATAGGGTGCAGAAATTTTCTAGAGGCAATCCCTCTAGGCATCGATTATTCAACACTAAGTACACCTGGTCAGTGTACCACAGATCTCGAGTGATAGACTTCATTGTGTATGTTTGACATTCAACGTGGGGAGTCTGTTCTTCCATCGCTCTACTTAGTCCTTGACCTTAGACTATCTTCATGGGTTGCATTTCTAAATAATATTCCTGGAGGATGGCCATCCATTTCCCCCATCTCTCACCCAATTCACTCTGCATCAGCAAATATTTTATAGCCTGGTCTGGGATGATAGCATGCACCTTGCTCTAGAGAATGTAATGCCAGAATTTCTTCATGGCATGAACAAGAGAAAAAGCCTGCTTTTTAAATGATGAATATCAGACTTCAATGTTCTTGAAGGGGGAGCTCATGAAAGCTATTGGTCATTCTTCTCCTTTGGCCTTTTGGGTAAATACTGCCATGATAGAATGCTACAAAGCAAAGAAGTAAATGTAGAAAGCGAGGGAGTTGTCTTGACTAGCCAGAACCGGTGCCTCTGTTATTGTCTATTTAATTTGGGAAAATACCCACTTTTCTTCAGGACTCCACTCAATTTTGGTATCTTTCTTCATCATCTCGTTGAGTGGCTTCACAATTTTGGCGAATCCAGTGATGAACCACCAGATAAAGTTGATCTTTCCAAAGAAAGATTGCATCTCTTTCTTGCTACCAAGCATTTGCAAATTTAGCAATGCTTCAACTCTCTTAGGGTCAATGGATATACCCTTCTCAGAGACAATATTCTTGATCAACTTCCCTTCAGTGACCTCGAATATGCACTTCTTGGGGTTGAGGGATATTCCGTATTGGCAACATCTCACAAATATGGGTGAGGTGGGTAGAATGGTGACGCCTGTCTTGGGAAAAGATGGTCAAATCATCCATGTAGATAATTATGCACTGGTTCATAGGGCCCTCGAATGCAAAGTCCATGGCCTTCTAAAATGTGGCCCCTGTGTTAATCAAGCCAAAGGGCATCCTCCAATATGAAAATGTTCCCCACTTGGTGGTGAACACCATTTTGTCTCTATCCTCATATTTAACCATAACTTGGTTATAGCTGGAGTACCCATCCAAGAAGGACATCATTTAGGATCCATTCACTATCTGAAACACCTCATCCAATGAGGGGAGAGGGTGATTATCTTTCTTGGAGGCCCTATTTAAATTTTATAAATCCACACAAAGGCGAATTTCACCGCTCTTCTTTCTCATAAGGACCAAGTTGGCAACCACGTAGTATGCTAGATTGGAAAGATTATCCAGGCTGACAATAGTTTTTGCACCTCCTGACGAATCAGCTGCTCGATCAGTGGGTTGACAAGTCATTTGTTTTGTCAGAAAGGCTTAGCATTAGATTTGAGTGGGATGGTATGAGTCATAATGCATGTTTCATATGTCTTCAAATTCTAATACCCCCACGTGATGATGTCTATGTATTCTTGGAGAATTGTGAGAATATTCTCCTTCTCCTCAGGGGAGTAGGAGTTACCGATGTGTATCATTTTCTCTTCATCGGGCTGGCTGATGTTTACTTTCTCAAATTTTCCTCCCTAAGAGAAGAATGATATCTTTTCCCATCCCTGAGGGTCCGAGTCGAAGATTCATTCAAGTGTGACCATCCCCTTCAGGATGGTGTTGGTTGGTAGGTCCATGATCCCATCATCTTCATCACCCTGTCCAGTGTCATCGTGGTCTCGTTCTTCCACTATCTGGTCCTCGAAGACACCTGTTAGAAACAGTGAGAGGGGGGGTGAATCAGTGTTTATCTTATTAATTAGATTTTAGCCAATTAAACATATATCAAATGTGCATCAAATAAACATAACACAAGAACACATAACACATGATATGATTATAGAGAACCTTGATCAGAGGAAAACTCCGGTGGGGATTAGTATCCACAAAATATTGTACTAGGTATAATGAACCTGTTAAAGTTCCTTTGCCCTGTTAGAAGTAGTCTTTACAATTTGAGTACAATGACCTAGTTAAAGGTCAGACCCTATTAGGATTCTTTTAAGAAACCCTATTAAAGGTATAAGGCTCACTATGTAGGCTCACTACCCAATAAGATGAAGGCTACAACCCTCTGAATGTTGATATGCACTATATCAAAATGAACTATTGTAATGACACTGTTGTCTGATCAGTTCCATGTATGCGCAAATGCTCTTACTCCTTTAAAGAGCTATATCATCTGCTGACTTCATTATACTGCTTATCTATAACTTTCTCTTACATAATAATCGACACTTATAACATTACATTACATTACATACTTATATCTTCAAATCCGAATAGGCACGACCCAAAACAAATCACTAGTCATCCCTAAAACAAAATATACAATGCTTCTAAACAATTCAGCTCAAGCATGCTTACTAAAACATTAATTACATTAATAGAAACTTATATCTAAAGGTGCTTAGCCATTACATTATAAAATCATACACGTTGATCAAATCTGTAGTCGGCTTCCATGCTCTGTTTCCTGGACTGCAAGTCTACTAATCTACCTGTAACTTTTATCTACTAATGTTCCATACCCTGCACATTTGGATATAGCATGTATATACACCATAGATTATATACCTAAGCACACATGATCTGGTGTGATCTCTAACATGTACGTTGATGTGCTGATCTCTATATCTCTTTGTCTGTCCTATTTTCTGTACTTAGTCATTTTATCTTCTAAGTTATCTTTGACAGAAACTTAGTATGACTTTGTTGCCATGATTGACAACACAAAATAAGTCATGCTTCCTTAGGAAGTCAACTTGCCAATAATCTCCCCCTTTTTCATTTATGGCAACAAATAAATGTGGCAAAGTTACTCAAAATGACTTCATACAAAAATGACTGTATATCATAATATTTTATGCTATATACATATATATTTATGCATATACACATTCTACACTACTCCCCCTTTGACATTAATGACAAAGGTGTGCAAAAACTATAAGTCTTCAACATACTTACTCCATGTAGACTTCTAGATACACAACTTGAAGAGATTGAATCTCTTTCTACCAAAATACTTTCATTGCATCAACTGTCTGCAGATGCACGCATAATGCATATGTCAGTTTCTCCATTTTCATTAGATCCATGCAAGGAATTTGATCATATGTCACAATAGTGTTATCAATCTATTTTATATTCTCATTGAGGACTGCTAAGGATGGCGCAAGTGCATTTCTTAACTGTGTTTGCCTTACCCTTATCTTGCTGATTTCTAACTTAGCTTTCTCATTTTTGTCTAACTGACCTTGATAGACATTATTGCATATGATCATATCTTGCATGGAGTTTTCAACTGATTTCCTTATGCTATCCACCATTTCTTCTGCCTCTTCAATATTTTTGGTATTCTCAGAGGTGAGCTTCACTCTATCCATGCAATTTGCAATAACTTTCTTCCCTTTATCTGCTAATTCCTTTAATATAGCCTGCCCAATCTTTTAGGAATTCAGATCTAAGGTAAAGTTCTTTACCAATTCATTTAATCTCTCCTTCTTGTATTCATCTTCTGCAATCTTAGTAGAAGATTCTACTAAGTTAGTGAAATGTGACTTGAAGTTTGATAGAATATTGTCTACATCTTCAACTGATTGCACTTTGTCTACTTTCTAATTAGTAGGCACTAAGTCATTCAAAATGTTCACTATTTCCAAGAAGTGAGGGTTCCTCATCACTTGTGTCTCTTTTGATTTTTCCATAGCAAGCACACTAATTTTGATTAGGTCTTCTTCTCCCCATGCTTGAAAACTTTTTGAGTCAAGAGTTAACCTTGACAACAATGAGGTGGATGGTTGAGTGGATGGTGAGAAAATAGTGTTTTGACTTGTATCTACACACTCACTTTTGTCATGGATTTCCTTTACCGGTGTCTCAATAACTTGAGTATCTTTCTCTTTATCCAATTCTATTGGATCAATGAGAGAAGCTTCATTCTATTCTACAGTTGTGTCATTAGTGTTCATTGCCTCGTTTTTCACAAATGCTTTATCAACTTTATCCATGTCATTATCAGAAGCAGTTATAGATATTTTTACATCATCAATTACTATAGTATTCTCTGAATCTTTAGCTATCTCAGAGGTTATTTTTACTATGGGTGCAGAGACCTGTGGAACTGTCATGGGTATAATCTGAATTACTGGAGTTGTATCTTGTTTGGGAGGATATGGAGTAACTTTTGTTGTAGGCGTCATTGGTGGATACATGTGTCTGTCCATAAAGCCTTCTGCAAATGCCTTTTCAGTCTCCTTTCTAACTTGTTCATACTTCTTGTTCATTATTTGTAGAGTTCTTGTTTTAGTTTGGAGATGAGGCTTCACCAGATCCAACAGAATAGCCTTCTCATCATGTGAACAAAAAGGAAGAAGAGTATCCAAAGTTTCTTCTCTAATCTTCATGTCTTCCTCAATTGCATGTCTTTTTGTTATCTCTAGTATGTTCTATAGCTTATCTAGTATCACTATTTTGAGTTCACGAACAAACTTCTTAAACTTGATCATGTGAGATATGATCATAGAATGTATCTCAGTCTTATCCATCTCTTGATACTTGTCATAGACTTTGGCAAGTGTATCCAATCTTCCTTCATTTACAATCTTGTTTCTCAAAATATTTAGATTGGGTCTAAATCCTACCTCAGGTGGAGCTTGAACATTCTTGTCTTTGCTCCGAGTGTTCCTTGAGGATGGGTGATTGTAGGTGCTTGCTTCCTTCCTCTAGGTTTCTTGCTAGGTACAGAAGGTGGAGATGTATCAAGATCAATTATGTTAGTAGGCTCTGAGGTATTCTCCTCATTTTTCTTCTGCCTCTTATTCTGAGTTACTTCAGTTTTCTCAATTTCTTTAGCAATTTTGGCTTCTTTTGCCTCACCCAAGTCTTCTTGTGTGACTCCATGCTTTTTTAGAATGTTGGATGTTATTCTGGATGCTTTCCTTTTGTTAACACCAAGTTTTAGTTCAATATCCACTTCATCGGTCTTTTCTCTGTAAGTGCCCCATCTAGGTTCATCAGGGTCTTTAGGTGTTGATAATAGGACTTACGCATATCCTTCTAACACATGTTCTTCTACTTCATACCCTAGTGGATGAATCCACTTAGTTCTAGGCTCAACAACCTCTATGCATGTGCAATCTATCTCTACCATAAAGCATATTGTATCCCTGTATTTGTCAACTATTTTCTCAGATAGTCTGAACCTGCTCTGCATTTTGACCCTGAATATCTTTATATCCATATCCATTTTTTCTCTTGCACTAATTTCTACTATGGCCTTAAGAGAAATCTGAGTCATTATAGGTTTGCCTTTGTCTAGATAAAGGTCTGCAACCTTTCCAACTATATGGTGATACAAATAGATGAACAAAGATCCAAACCTGAATGTTTTGCTTCTATCATGCTTGATGATTCTGATATTGTCAATCAACTAACCATGCAAGATCTCACAAAGGTTGTATTAGGTGTTGTCCTTTACTATCCTGATAGCTACAAGGACTGTTGCTGCAGAGACACTATTCAACTTGCTTGCATGTTGAAACTTATATCAAAGTATCATTGTTAAGAGTTTAATGTCATCTTCTTTGATAGGATCAATTTTCATTCCGCGCCTATCACTCCTTGACAAACAAACCTTCTCAATTTTTTTCTTTACATCTTTACCAGTGGGAAACACTCATCCAGTCATTGAAAGTCTAGTTAAATGATGGATCAAATCTGTGGTGATACCAATAGGGACATCACCAATCCAAAAGAGATCATCATGAATTCTGCTTAATAGAATCTTTACCCATTCTGTTTCTTCAAACTCATGCACATTCAAATATTCCAAAATAGGGTTATCTTGTAGGTGTGTGAACTCATCCCTGAATGTGAAGTCTAAATTTAACATTGATGCCATATGAGACACTATATAATCATCTCCTAATGATTCCTTCTTAGAGTAGATGTACCCGTAGATATCTTCCACGTGAACAACACCAAGTGGGGTTTTGGAGAAATCCCCTTCCACATCATCCAATATGGATTTGAATAGATGCTTCTTAAATATAACTCTTTTCCTCTCTACTATGTCAAAAAAAACTGGGGTCGCCATACTTACTTGGTGATTTCTTATGTAGGGTTTCCATGAAATTCTAAAATGACATGACGGCTAGGGATTCAATTCAAACTGATTATCTATTCGCTCCAACTGCCAAACTATTGTACCTTTGTGCTTTGATGTATTAGTGCTCTAATTCTCTTCAATTTCTGTGCTCTCGAATGTAAATGTGAAAATGATCAACCACAAATTTCTTTTTATACAATCTACCACATTTAATGCTTGCAACCATACATAGAGATTTTCAAACTTTGATCCTGATGCAATTTAGATAATGCATGAATGCATATAGCTATAATCTGTACTTTAAAACATGAATCCAAAGGTGCATACTCAGAAGTGAGTACACCAACCACGCAGGGGTTCTGAGCTAGAATAGCTCCCCCTAAGACCAAGAAGGTCTATTCAAGAAGAAGTAGAGGGTGCATCCACTGAGGATGCATCAACTACTTTGTCAACATTCTTGTCCTTCTGTACTTCAACCCAAATTTTGGTTGAATCTTCATTTTCTTTGACAAAATCAACTTCTCCTTTCTCTTCAAATAGTGACTTGTTAGGTTCATCTTTCTTCTGAGTTTTGGATCTACAAAACTTTGAGATGTGTCATGCCTTTCCACATGTGTGACAAATGATAGGAGGTCTGATGCTTTTCTTCATCATGTTGCATTACTTTTCTATGTGTCCATTATAGTTTCATATCTGACATGTAGTGTTCTACAAATTCTTTTGAGGTTGATTTCTCTGATTATTTTGATTCATTCTTCTTTGGTTTTGTTGTGACTAAGTTCTGCAATGTATAGCCCTGTGACCAAATTTATTACAAGAGAAACAATAACCATTAAAAGTTCTTAGCTCTTTACAATCTCTTGCCAAATGACCATGTTTGTTGCATGCATAAAAAGTTCTGTTAACTTGTCTGATTTCACTTTTTGGTGGTTGAGATATAACCTTTGTAGTATCTTCAACTTTTTCAACTCTCCTTTCTTTTGAGGGTGTTTCAAGTGTTTTCTCTCTATCTTGTGATGATTTGACTTCATCTTGTGCTATACTGAATCCAAGACCAGTAGTGTCTCCTTTCTGCCTTTGTGCATTAAGTTGAGATTGAATCAAATCTGAAATTGTGTGAAGTTTATCAATTTTATACTTTGCTTTTGTTAATTAAGATTCCAGCTTCTTCTTTATGTTTTCCAATTCCATAACTTTCATGTTTTCTTTTAAGAGTTCATCTTCCAATTGCTTGCTTTCTTTGATCTTTTCTTCAAAGGTGTTCTAGCTGTTTGTAAGCTATTCCTCCAGATCTTCAAGTTTATCCTTTAGAGATTTATTTTCTTCATTAATATTTTTGACCATTTCTCCTAGATTACTTGTAGAACAATCTTTCAGATCTTTTCTGAGTCTTTTAATAAGTATTTGAGAGCCATCATTTTTCAATCTTAGTTCTTCATTTTCCTTCTCAGATATGTCAAGATCTTCAAGAGTTGCTTCAAGATTCTTTTTCAAATGTTTTGCTTTAGCTGAGTCCATGATCTCCTCAAGTGGTTAAACTTTCTTTCAGAGGACCAGAGCTCTAATACCAATTGTTAGAAACACTGAGAGGGGGGGGGGTGAATCAGTGTTTATCTTATTAATTAGATCTCAGCCAATTAAACATATATCAAATGTGCATCAAAGAAACATAACACAAGAACACATAACACATGATATCATTATGGAGAACCTTGATTAGAGGAAAACCCCGGTGGGGATTAGTACCCACAAAATATTGTACTAGGTATAATGAACCTGTTAAAGTTCCTTTTCCTTGTTAGAAGCAGTCTTTACAATTTGAGTACAATGACTTGGTTAAAGGTTGGACCCTGTTAGGAGTCTTTTAAGAAACCCTATTAAAGGTATAAGGCTCAATGCCTAGGCTCACTACCCAATAAGATGAAGGCTACAACCCTATGAATGTTGATATGCACTATATCAAAATGAACTGTTGTAATGACACTGTTGATCTGATCAGTTCCGTGTATGCGCGAATGCTCTTACTCCTTTAAAGAGCTATATCATTTGTTGACTTCATTATACTCATTATCTATAACTTCCTCTTACATAATAATTGACACTTGTAACATTACATACTTATATCTTCAAATCTGAACAGGCGCGACCCAAAACAAATCACTAGTCGGCCCTAAAACAAAATATACAATGCTTTCAAACAAGTCAGCTCAAGCATGTTTACTACAACATTAATTACATTAATAAAAACTTATATCTAAAGGTTCTTAGCCATTACATTATAAAATCATACATGCTGATCAAATCTGTAGTCGGCTTCCATGCTCTGTTTCCTGGACTGCGGGTCTACTAATCTGCCTGTAACTTTTTCGTACTGATGTTTCATACCCTACGCATTTGGATATAGCATGTATATACACCATAGAGTATATACCTAGGCACACATGCTCTGGTGTGATCTCTAACACATGTACTGATGTGTTGATCTTTGTATCTCTCTGTTAGTCCTATTTTCTATACTTAGTCATTTTATCTTCTAAGTTATCTTTGACAGAAACTTAGTATGACTTTGTTGCCATGATTGACAACACAAAATAAGTCATTCTTCCTCAGGAAGTCAACTTTCCAACATCACCAACATTGGCCATGAAGGCCAGGATATGCTGATCATCCTCAAAAACCTAAAAATGGGTGAAATTATCTGCAATGGATGAGGTGGGGATCATCTCAACAGAAAATCTCTGGATTCATGAGCCGGCCATGGGCTCAAGTGTGCTGGCAGAAATAGCAAGGGCATCTGGGACATAGTTCCATCACCGGGGAATAAGATCAATGCGAAAGGCATCAAAATATTCAATAAGGATCCATGCCCAGTTGCAGTATGCATCCAGCCTCTTATCATGACATGTGTATTGACTCCATACTTGTTTGACAATCAACTCTGAATCACCTAGAGCCTAGAGGTGAGTGATTCCCTTCCTTAATGCAAATAGGAGTCTGAGGACCAAGGCCTCGTACTCGATGACATTTTTTGTGCAGTTTAACTATAGCCTATAGGACGCAAGGAAGGATTTCCCCTATGGGTTGATTAATTCTACTCCAGCCCCACAACCCTATTTGGATCAGGACCCATCAAAATTAAGGGTAAACAAATCATCATTTGTTTTCTGGATTTGGGGAGAATGAGTAGTCTTTGGATTATCTTTGTGAGACTTGGGAGGAGTTTCCTCTGGTGCCGATGGTACGTAGGTGAGGTTTACCTCCAGAGGGATTTGGGGTTGAGATCCCCAGAGAAATGGCACCGCAGAAGTGCCTCCAGTAGGAATACTGGTGTGTGTGTGTAAGATTACACCTTCATGAAATTAAGATTAAGAACAATAATTCTATGGAAAGACAAAACAATTTAATCTAAGAATTGAAGCTAAAAATCCATATCATCTCATGGTTCTCTATCTAAGCTTTGTTAAGAGAGCTCTTAGGCTTAATCTCTCTCAAGGACAATCCTAGAATGAGAAATGAATGATAAACAAAATGCTCAAATCTAGCTTAAGATTCTCAAAATGCTCTAAGATATGTTAGAAAACAACAAATGCTCCTAAACATGATATACTAAATGTTATGCAAATGCTGAAATACTCTCAAAAAGCTCTCAAATGCTCTCCATATGCCTATAATAAGGATGTTTCTGCTCTTAAAATTCTTGGATCCCAAACACAAAGGAAATGGCTTGTATTTATAGCATTTTCCCAAGGGTAGGGGGTAGAGTGAGTTGATCATGATCAAATTTTGGTTAAGTCAAAAGCTTTGAGGTGT
>MU223353.1:330055-346612 GCA_018584345.1 Thuja plicata | reverse complement strand
TAGCCATGGAAGGGTGAATGGGTTGGATTTGATCTTTTTGATTTGAACTATACAATTGAAAAATAAATTGCATAATTTGATTAATCCCTTTAGGCTTGAATTTAATTATTTGATTTCATGATTATTTAATCTTTTAATTTGATTTGATTTTTGTCTTCTTGATTTGATAAATGTCCATTTGATTTGATCCATTTATTTTGCATTGAGATGAGATTTTAAGGTATTTAGCTGAGATTTGCAATTTTGACTGCTTGAGATACACCTAGTCAAATTTAGGTGTCTACAACTGGGCTTCGGGGAATTGGATGCATGCTCTTTATTCTAGAAGGCATCAATGTGTCAGGTAGAAAAGGAATGACAAGGCTCACACTCTAGCTCTGAGTGTTTCTGGTAATGTACCCAGCACCAAGTGCCAAACAAGAGTGTGGCAAGGGTCGCTGTGGCATCCTGAGAGTTAACCTTAACCCTCAATTTATCTCCTAGGTCCTGGGTTCTCTGCAGAACTATGGGATCCTCCCGAGGGGTGAAATCAAACATTAAGATTTTAAGGGGTTGGTACACCCCAAGGGAAGTCTCAGAGAATAAGACCTTGTTAACCCTCCCAACTTTAGTGAGGGCCTGCTTCATTCGGGGCTCACTTTCAACCCGGATCTTATTTGATTGTCCTTCCTAGGGGAGCCATAAGTGGGAGAAGTCGGTCAAAAAGTATCCATTCAAGGACTTAGACCAATTCTAACTTAATAACATCCCAAAAGTCTCTAGGATGTCCACCACTTGAATATCGATTATGCCAGCTATTCTGGGGTCCTCAATGAGCTGTATTCAGACATTCTTCAATTCACCCACCATTTTCATAGTAGTTTTATCCAGTTGGATTACTGCACCATTAGATGGGGTGGGTTGGAATACAATATTTTGGCATATGGATAGGGGCATGATGTTTCCCAAAGCCCTAGAATCTACTAGGCAGTTGTGTATGTTTTTTCCTTCTATGTTCAAACCTAGCAGGAATGAAGGATCTTCAGTATTTCCCCAGAAGACGATTGCATTGGCGTCTTAAAAAGAGACAGTCTTGGGTGGACGACAGACAACTTCCAGGTTTCCCAAGTGCTTCAGAAGAGACTTTTTCTACTCAGGATAGTTTAGTAAAACCTCCATCAAGGTCATGGAGGTGGTGGTTTGTTCTAACACCTTCATGATGTCAAACTTTCCTCCTGGGAATTGGTGGCTTCCCTCGGCCGGGTCCTTTACTTGGTTAGAGCTAGAACCTTTTGGAGGGACAGGCCAGTCAGTCGTGTTGTCCTAGGGAGGAGTGTCCATAGGAGGTGTTGGCTTGTAAATTAGTCCTTTACTAGCCTAGCTCTGAGTATTGTAAGGAGCCCTTGGGATGGTGAAGGCATTGGCCTCAAAGGTTGAAATCGACTCATTGAAGAATCCCTATAGCTCAGATTCTTCTTCATCTTATCTGGTGATTCCAAAGAAGAAAGTATCATAGGTGAATGCACCATGAGTGGGCTCTTGCATAGGGGGCTTTGGAGTAGGATCAGACACTTGTTGTTTGTCCAGCTAGGAAATCATGATGACTTTCTCCAGCGTGGCACAGTTTACCTCATTGTTGGAGCTAGTGTCATGCAATCTACACCAATTGGTCATTGGCTGGAAGTCTATGATTGGCGTAAAATGGGATGGTCTAGCACCAATCTAATTGGCATTTAGGTTTGGAGGTGGACCTCCAGTGTTTGCATTATTGTTCCATTGTTGTTGGTTGGGCTGAGGCCCACTGTTAAAATTTCTTCCCCTGACATGGTTGTTTTGTTAGATGGAGAAAATATTCCCTCTCTGGGAATTGGAGTTCTAGGGTGCATAAGACCCCACCTTTAGTTGACCCATGTCCAAAATCAGTGTAGACAACATTTTCCAGAGGGATTCGACCTCGGTGGTCAACTGGGTGTTTGCATCACAATGTGACGGTTGTTGTTGGTTTCTCGAGAAGGTACCAGTGTTCACCGGAGATGAGGGCAGAAATCCTCCAGCCGTGGATGACTGGAAGAAAGGGACTCTGAGAGATTGTGTTTGTGGTTGTTGTATCTGCTCTGGCTGGTTCCAAGGAAAAGATTCCAGACCTGATGTTGTCTGGGTTTGTGATGGATACACATACCGGGCCTACTAGTCTATCCGTGGTGGGGGGGATTCATGGCCATCATGGGGGCACCCATTGTGAAATTGGGGTTGTATCCCCTAGTGTAAGAAGTTCCACCAAGGATCATGTCATACAACATGCTCTGCCCAATCCCGCCTGGGGATTTGTTGAGGTCATGGGATAGTTCTAAGGCTAGGTGGTAAACTTTCACCAAATTATCCCGGTCACCTAGGATGGTAGTTCTCCAAAGGAGAGTGGCAATGAAGGAGTCCATCACATTGAGATAGGTCTGAATAGTCACTTCCATGGATGGGATGAAGGGACCCATGCACCACTTCAAGGTGCATTGGAACCAGTGGTTAAATGGTGCGAGGGGTTCATTCGGTTCCTTCTTGATTGAGATGAACTGGCTATGGGACCAAGCTGGGTCCACATGTATGTGGAAGGCAGCCAAAAAGGCATCTTCCATGTCCTACCTGTTGTTAGTGGAGTTGGTGGGAAGATTGAGGTACCAGTTCAATTTGTTCTGTCCTAGGGATAGAGGGAACATCCAGTCACAACATCCTCATGTTAGATCTAGTGTCAGTTCATGGCATCTTTGTATGCTTGCAGATGCTCTTCTGCGGTTCTTGAACCTAAGTTCTCATATTGGGGACAAATATTTTCGAGGTGTGGGGGTAAATAATTGGCTATACCTAGAAAATTTCCCATTAGGGACCCGGTATTTCCAAAATATGCAGCCATCGGGAGCGTTTGATTTTGACTAGGTTGAATGCTAATTCTTAGGATCATCTGGGAGGCTTGGATATTCTGCAGTATGCTAGATCCCTAGACAATGCTGGTTGACTTGACTTTTGGGGTTTGTTTCTTTTGAGTAGGGGGCTCGAGTTTGAAAAATATTTAGGGATTGGGGGTTGATCTAAGGACTCTTTTGAATCTCACTGGAGAGAATGACCCAATCCCACTGAAGGCTTGACTCCTAAAACTATGGCTTGGGGAACCCTTGGGCAGTGTAAAATCTGAATCCTGAGAGGGGGACGAGTTCATACCCTCCTTCTAGCACCAATTTCTATTGATGAGACTTTGTGACCGGGTCTACCAATAGAGGTAAGTTGTCACTGGGTACCAGGGTACTGGCCAACTTTTCCTATAAAGGTTATCTGGGTAAATGAGATTCCCCGGGCCTCCAAGCACGTGAGAGTCGAGTCTCGATAGTGTAGGGCTCAGTTGGGAGATGTGACTATTTTTTGAGGGGGATAGCTAGTTATCTTCAACTCATCCACTCTGGGGATTCAGGTAGGTGGGGTTTTCTCAAGGTGTGCATTCATTTAGCAAATAAACTTAAAAAGAGATCGTAGGGTTAGAAGTATTTCATCTACCTATAGTTATGCTAAACATTCAAAACATCAACAATGATCTAACACACTACACTAAATACCAAATAAATATACAACCATTAGTTCATATTTTATCAGTAGAAAAATAAAGGAGGTCATTAATTTAATTTAGTATCAGAGAAAAGGACATGAAGAACACAAAGCATAAAGTACCGTTAACCCAGAAGACAAAGTGCCAACAACATCATTGCGAGAACACTTCCTTCTTCATCAACATCTTTCCAGCAAGCACTGGTGCATGATACAATGGTAACTCCCAGGGAGCATTTAACTACTGAAAGCTTAAAACTATGGAGCATTGAGCTCTGCAACTAAGAAATGAGAAAACCAAATTGCTATTAGTTATGGACTACAAAATCATCAATTTCGCCAACCCTTGGAATGAGGTCAGACTTATTATTTATACACATCACTTGACCTAAACATAACCCTAACTTATTTTACACTTTATAATATAATATATTATCTGGTGGTTTGTACTACCTGCACCATGCTACAAAAGACCTTGAGATGGAAAAGACCTGACATGTCAGAAGAATAAGACAAGAAAGATGGAGTGGAAGAATCAACCTTGAGAATAGATCCAGGAGGACAAAGAAGAAATCCAATCCCTCAGAGATCAAGGCTACATGCCTCATAAATGGGAGGGTGGCTCACTATCTCTGATGCGCCAGGTGTAACGTTGAAATGGCACCTTGAGAAGACCTTCTATAAAAAAAACTCTTGTCAAGCTGATGTGTCTTGTTGCAATTACCCATCTTCTGACAACCTTCATCAACTACCCTGAAAGTGACCTGTCGGCCTTGGGAACCGAGACACGGATCACATGAATAATTTAAAAATGTGGGATACAGAACTCTGGGATCTGAGAACTTGTGTTCCAAAAGAATAAAGAATACAAAACATGGTGTTGGTTGGATTCTCTAGAATCTGGAGAATTTTATTACTTTATGATTTTTCCCAAGCTTCAAACACTTGGCTTAGCCTTTCATTGTCTACACCCCTAATGCTTTCCCACCAGCTACAGACAACCTCCAATGCATCCTCAACCTCTTCGGCCCCGCTCCTAAATTCATCCACTACTTTTATAGCATCATGTGACCGGATCACAGTCTTTGACAATCTGGACAGCTGGCCTTTGTCAAAATCTCTTGTTGGCGGATATAGGGATTCCATCCGCTCATCAAACTTACTAAGGACATAGTCCTCTGGGGTACATGTTATAGTGGTGAAGGGATCAAGTTGCGATACCCAAACCACAAATGCCTTGAATAAACCCAAGGGATATTGGGCAACTTTTAGCTTCTCTTTTAAGGTCTTAACTAGTTCCTTGCAAACCTCAATTTTGAGGGCAAGTCTAGAGTACTAGAACTGGAGGGAATCATATGATTCTTCTCCCAAAATACCAGACTCTGTGGAAACCTCCTCACCCAGGCTACGAATCTCTTCTAACCTAGCTTTCCACTTATCAAATTTCTCCAAGCCTTTCTCCCATATCTGAGTGGAGCTTTTCATGTGGCTAAGGATGAGATCAACCCTATAGAGGTCTGGGAGGGACATCGCAAGAAATTCTCTCATTGCTGTTACTTGCTTGGCTTCTCACCTGTCCACTGCTTTGGCTTTCCTCTTCATTATGCGCAGAGAGTCCACATCACCCTGTGCAAGTGGAAATCTGGAAGAGGGGGTCCCAGGGTGGTCTTCGACTAAAGGCCTTATTAGTTCTACTAGAAGCACGAGGATATTGGTGTTTATTTCTCTTTCCTCTTGTAGCTTCTATCCCTACTTTATGTACCGGGCCTCTATCACCCTAGTAGCCACTTTTAGAAAGTCAAATTTGCCTTGCTTATCTCTCTTCCCCAATTCTACCTTTGTTATATTGTAGTCTTCGGGCCTTACGGCTGCTGCATCTGTGTTTGTTGGGGGTGTTGCTATAACTGCAATGGTACTACTTGCTGGGTTGGTCCGAAGAGTATGGACAACCCGTGCCCTCTTGGGATTCTTCACTTCAGCATTCCTAGCCATCATCTCGGCCAATGAGAGTGGAGCACTTGTAGCCACTACCAGGGCTTTCCTTTTCTTAGATTCTTCTAGCCATTGGGGTGGCTGGGATAGCCTTACTACCAATACTTGTTCATTAGGATCCCTTTTAGAATCTGGCAGCACATTTTTGGAGTGGACATTATCTTTGGGCTCTTTCTCTTGTTCTTGTTCTATTTCTCCTTGTTCTTGTTCTTTTCTTGTCTCCTATTCTCTGGAATCTTTGATGTTTTCTGCCATGATGGCATCTTCTGTAGTATCACCCAAGATCTTTTACCTAGTTTCAATCTCTGTATTTTCAGGGACTTCATCTTCCCTAGTGGTATCAACAACTTCTTTGTTTTCCTTATCTAGGACTGCCTGGTCCATTTTCTACTATTGTTCCTGGGCCTTATCAGCCTCATCTACTCCAATATTCTCCTCCACTGGGGCATCTTCTAGAGGTGGGTGAGGTTTTTGGCCAAAGTTTAACAAGGTGGCCACCATTACTAGCTCACTGAAAGTTATCTGTGGCACTTGGTCACCCAAAGTTACCAAAGGCACCTAAAGTGTGATGGTTGGAGGTATGGTTGGTCCCTCGGGTCTGGGTTCTCTGACCATTAGTTTCTCATTTGTGGGCTTCCTTGGTAAATATATGGTCCCCTAGACCCGCGTTCTTTCCTCCTTAGGCTCTGTTTACATCTCTTCCTGAGCCTCTTTCTCTAATGTATCCTTTTCTATGGGAACTTCTTCTTCTGTAGGGACTTCTTCTTTATCCTGAGCCTCAATTTCCTCCACTGCATGACTAACACCCTGCTGAATTTCCAGAAGCTCCTCCATCAAGAAGTTATCATCAAAATCGTCATGTGGTGGAGAGGATTCTAAAATATCCTCCAGTTCGAGAGAGTCCAAACTTACCTCTATTGGGGGCCTCTCTAGCATACCAGGGGTGGTGCTTGGTACAGGGGTCATGGCTGCTTTCTTTCTCCTTATGAGTGAAGCCCTGGTATCCAGAATGCCGGTAGACTTTGCCTCAACAAAATTTTGTCTATTCATCATTGTTTCCAATGAAGGGGACTCCATTAGGCAAGAAGATGTCATTGGAGTGATTGGGAGGCTGACAAATACTTGCATGCTAATTTTCTAGCTAGCCAACTTTGCCACCTTCATTTGCTCATGCAGCTGGGCCATCGAAAGGGTGGAAATCTGAGGAGGCACCTTGGGCACCTAGACTCCCTCTTGTTCTTTCCCTTTACTTATAGTCACCTCAGTGGCCACGGTAGACAAAGAAGGTCCAGCGCTGGCTGAAGAGGGAATGGTCTTCTTGACCATTGATTTCTTTCGGGTGCTCTTGGGGCACACCTAGGAAAAGTACCTGTGACTTGCCTCTATGATGGGGTAGCATACCCCTTTAATCATTAAGTCCTTTGGAGTGTCTCAATCCATTAGAGGGAGGTCTAATTTATCTAGCCCCTATCCTTTGTATGCTGGATCCTCCAGCGGCCTGCCATCTTTGAAACCCTTTGGGAAAGTCTGAAGGTCCAGCATTTCCATGAGCCCTTTGCTCATCCTTGTGTGTTGTCAGGCTCGGAGATCAAAACTATGCTGGCAATCTGCCCAGAAATCTTCAATATCTTCTTTATGCAGTGGGGATGCCCGAGGTAGTGCTGCAGCAATCTTACTGAGGGGATCATAATTTCTCTGGGCATGGTTGAATTCCCACAAGAGAAAGGGAATGAGACATTGACGACCTTCTTCAATGTGAAGAAGGTGTACAAACCCATCATCTACCTGATATATTATAAGAGAATAATTCTATCCCCGCAATAGTAGGGTAGAAGATAGGGCTTCCCATTGAAGTCTATCACCCTGATGTAGGTGTGATGCCAAAAGTGAATGAAGTACTGGCTATAGGAGTTAACTAGCATCATTGCCGCTTGTGAGAGGTAGTACCCAGAATCTTGGTTAAGTGTTATAATATGTTGGTAAATGAAGGCGTCATTTACCCAGCAAAATTTTAGGAAACTGAGCTTCCACTACAGTTGGGGATAATGATCCCATGGTGTGACTTGGCCTAGACCATTCCCAAGTTCCCCAGTTGTTCCCAGACCTTGAAAAGTTGGCCTTTTTTGTGCTAATGCCCACAGCACATATGATGTCATGTAGAATTGGGAATTCTGGGCGAGAGTCCTCATCTTTGTATCCACATAGTTTTATATAATGGCCACCCAGTTGAATGTCCTGTTGGTGTTGTGATGCAATATAGGAAATAATACATCCACACAAAGAATTCCCGGGCATGGGGCCATCCAAAGATCCTACATAAAAATATGATTCCCACTTGAATGGGCTCTTTGAAATCCCTGCAGGGAATTTCCAACTTCATTCTTTTGTAGTCTCGCTTTGGAGACTTCAACCACTGACTGTTGAGGTGTTGCCAGGAAATGATTTTGGCATCACTGAATTCCTTTAATGATTTGGCTATGGTGATGATGGTAGACCATTTTAACTGAGGAATTCCTAACCTAGAAGCAAAGGTGGGAGCATCCAATGTGACAATTATGGTGAGGTATTGTAGTGGCCTGGGATCTGGGAGTAGAACTAAGCGAGTGGCTGCATTGTATAGTACCACTAGCTACATCATTAGCTCTGGTAACTGCACCACACATGGAAATTTTGTAGCCTTTATGATGCCAAAGGTAGCTAAGAAAGTGGCTATCTTATCTCCTTCAGCCTTTAACCTATAAATGGCCTGGATTAAACTTTGTAACTCGGCCCAAGTCCTGGGATCTGGGTCCATTATTTCTTGAACTTTGGAGTCTATCTTGGATCTCACAATACCTCTGTCCTTCAAATACTTGGAGGTCAAAGGCAACTTTTCTAACATTCTTTCAATATTTGACTTTGTAGCTACCCGAGTAGAGGTGGTGGGTAGTTCCAGACTATCAGGAGCAAAATCGCCAGACATCTTCAATCAATCTATTCACAACCTGCAAGACCAAAAAATTGTCTGGACATATATAAACATAAATTGTAATTTTGGGAGATTCTTCACCAACCTGCACCTGCAAAACAAGTGTTAGTACATACGTCAAAAGTTCCAGAGTAACTAGAAGGAACATGACTTATCATTTTGGAGCTTTGCTTACAAGGTGACAAGGAAAAGCAGAAGACAAGGTCCCACCAAAGGTCCAGAGTCCAGACAAACTAGCCATTGTCGATGTGCCTGGCAACAAGCCATACTTTGGTCTATGTGTGTTGGCACATGGTAAGATGGCAGGTAGTGTAAAGACATTTATGGCATTAATTAAGACAAGTGGGCTGACCTAAGGAAAAAATGAATGCTAGACTGGACACATTTAAATTCTCATATGTGTGAAATTAATCCCTCCATCAATGCGACGAGATAGAAGAGAGAGAAAGTCACCTGGTTCAAACTAGTGAGGTGCCAAGTTCAAACCATGGTGACTTTGTCTCGATGAGCTTGACCTCAAGAAGCCAAAATGCATGACAAATCATGAAGAACTCACGAGCTCTAAGGGATATACAGAACATATATACATAAAATATAGGAGGACTGAGGGCCAAAGAATATATACACACAATATACAAAAATATACACCATTCACAGCATAAAAAAAAGGGACACAATGTATAGCAGCTATCCTAAAACAAACTACAGAATATACATAATCTTACAGCTACGCAGAGGGCAGACAACCCTTTGATAGAGCCAACCCACCAATGGGTGGCAAACCAAAAAGCAGAAACCACAAAACCAAAATCAAAACCAACCAAAACAAAACAAAAAAAAAGAAAACCAAATGAAAGTAGGAACCAAAAGACCAACTTGGGAATCTAAAGAATGGAAAAGAGAGGAGGCACTAGGACCGCTCTACAACAGCTTCGTCCTCCAACACTCTCAAACAACTACCAAAAGTTGACTCATAGTTATCCACTAAGCTTAGAGTAATTCACACTTAATCGAACTCAAATCGCCAAGGAATCTCTCTGAAAACTCTAAGTGTTTTAATCATGGTAACTCTAAAAGTGACATGTAAATCCTATTTATATCCGAGGTAAAAAGAAAGTTACCCTCTTTCTCGCAAACTTCAGAATAGGTGATCCTCTGGACTTTGGGCCTGGGGATTCTGAACAACCATGTCTCCTTACGAGAAGGAGACATCATGGCAGAGAATCCCAAAGTCCAGAATCTGGCTCTAGAAAGGAAACAACCAACTCTGAGACCAGGTCCCAGAGACACGGAAGACAAAAAGAAAAAACAAAATTAACCACGCGGGAAGGAAAACCTAGAGAAGAAAACAAAAGAAACAAAGGCAAAGACATCAAGGCAAGATCCAAAATAAAAAAGAGGGGACCCACCATTTTTCACACAAAATATAGGGATGGGTATACAAGGCATAACAGTCTCTCTCTTAAAGTCTTGTGAAAATTGCATGGTTTCCTCTAGTATACTAATCTTGTTCTCATAGTTTGATGTTAAAGTAGTCAACAACTTGTCCATTATATCTTCTTCTGATATTTCTCCACCATTATTTCTAATTCCAAAAATAGCTTCATTTATCCTCTGATTATAGGCTCTAATGTTTTATTTAGGTAACATCTCAAGACTATTGTATTTATTTTTCCATGTTTTTCTACACGCATTCTTTGCTTGAACATCTCCTTCAAACATGTCTTCTAAATACTTCCATATTGTGTATGCCTTGTCTACCTTCTTGATCTCAGAGAATTCATTGTCAGATAGTGCACTTATAAGGGCTTCTTTGGCGATTTCATTAGCTATGAATGTATCCTCTTGTTTACTAGTAGCATCATCTCTTAATAGGTCTTTTAGAGAGGGAATAATAACTTCTTGTGTGGATATCTCAAATATGTCAAAACCAACACACTATAGATGTGTTATCATTTTGTTCTTCCAATCTAGATAATTTTCTCCATCAAACTTAGGACTCTCTTTTTTTAAGTATGCCATATGATCTACCTTAAGTTGTTAGGCTTTCTCTTCAAGGAACTTGGCTCTGATACCAATTGTTAGAATATTCCCAAAGGATAACTGAGAGGGGGGGGGTGAATCAGTTATTAGCTAATTTAATTATTTTCTTTTATTCACTCCAGAATACAATAAAGTAAATGCACATTTAGATAACACAATAGACAACACTACAATTTGGTTATGGGGAAACCAAATGGTAAAAACCCTGGTGGGAATTAACACCCACAATAAACTATAATTGTTTATAATGATCCCTGTTAGAAGATCTTGCAACCCTGTTAGGAGTTGTTCTTTACAATGCAATAAGTATAGTGAGCTAGTTAAGGGTCTGACCCTGTTAGGAGTCTTTTACAAATAACCCGATTAAGGGTGAGGACTCACTGTCCAAAAGATCACTTCTTTAATGGTGAAGGCTACAACCTTTTGAAGAACAGATATGCACTATATCTGATGTTGAACTATAGAGTATACCTATTGCCTTGATCAGTTCCATTGTATTGTAATCTTTCACTTCTTATTCACATAGATCCTTGATGAATGAAACACAATTGATATTCTGCTCTGTACATTTTATGTCTCTTATCTTATCATTCACACTTAGCATTCCACAAATGACTTGCTATAAGTATCTTCCTCAAGGTATGAGATCATGGGACCTATTAGACAACTCTTCATAACATCCTTGTCGGCTTTACTAATCATGCAAGCATAATTACAACTGTGCAATATAAACTAAATAGACACGATGCTTCACTAAGTCGGCCTCACCAAATTAACTCTAACTTTGCAATATTTTTGAAAAATGGTTAGCGCCTTTAGATAACTATCATCAACTCATAACTTAACTTGAATGTACACACGTATATCCCGAAGATAGGTACAACTCAAGAACCACTGCAATACATCGGCTCTGTATAGATATACTCTAGAAATTGTAACTGCCACATAACATAATTACACAACATAACTGAAACATCATATCTGAGTCTACGTGTATGAAGAAAACATCAAGAACATGTTTAAAACATGAATATAACTGTGCAAGACTAGATATCATCATTCTGATAAGTACATATAGATCACTGTTGTATATTATATGTTGTCATCCATGACAAACATACAATCAACTAGCTGCCATAAGTAAATCTCCAACATGTAAGAGCCAATAGTGCTCATTAGGTGATTTAGGGTCATTTTGGCCTAAAATAGGGGAAATTTTCTATGTTGATGTAATTTGGGTTTAATGTGTTTTTTAGGACCCTAAGTATCCTAACAAGGGTCATGGAAATCAAACTCATCCATCAAGTTGACAAAAAGAGTCAACTAGATCAAAATGAAAAATAGTTGCTCGAGTAACTTTTGCAAGAAATTGGAAGAATGAAGTTAGAGAAGTTGTAACTACCCATGCTTGGTATATGAGCATGGATTTGATGATTTGAACAGGTTAATCAAATTTGGGATTGAAACATTAATTTTGTGAACTTTTGTACGTATGGTTTTGATTGTATCCTTGTAAAATACATAGCTTTCCCCATTTTGTATGGTCCTGTATGGATTTTGGCAAGGAGATTCAAACCCATGGGGGTGTATTATTTCATGTTAGATTTCTATTACATACTTTAGTTTTCTTTGAGGTTCTAGGAGTAGAGAGTTACATTAATTGTAAGGTCACTGGTTTGTGACTCCATTTGCTGAGTCTCAGTGCCCAAAATGGCTCTAACCTAAGAATCCACTGGTGGAAATAGCTCAAACCCTAGGGGCGAAAGGTTAGAGTCTTTACATATTATTTTTTATTTCATTTTTGTGGTTTTAATGAGGTTTCAAGACCAAGTTTGAAGCCCTATGGCTGACCATTAGGAACAGGTGAGCCAGAACAGAGATAAGAAGGATTTGGTATGAGCACCCATAATCTTGGGGAAAGGACTTAGAGGCATTTGTAGAAGCCCTAAATGTTTTTCTTGAAGATTCAAAAGGTGGTGGATGGTGAAATGAAGGTTGAAGGTCAATTTGACAATTGTTTGTGCTGACTGGTCCAGAGGCCTATATAATAGGCTAAAAATTAGGGCCTCATGGATACTAAGGTTGTGGATGCATCTAGAAGCCAGGGTTTTCAATTCTGATAGGGTTGATAGATACCTTGAATATTTTCAAGGTCTTCTATGGATTTTTTTGGGATTTTTGGGAGTACTAGACAAAAAATAGTGAATTTTGACCTACTTGGAAATGGGGCAATTAGGCCTCCTAGTGAATTTGATACCAATTGTATTGGTAAAGTATCTAGAAGTGTGGGAAAGGATTTAGAATGAATTTTAATGGACCAAGAAAATAGAAAAGAGTCTATGGGATGTATGGTAGATCCTAAGCTAGGGGTTTGGGATTCTAGGAGGAAATCTAGTGAGGAAGTCTAGGTAATTGAGGAACTAGTTGGACTAGTTAAGCCTAGAAACTTTGAAATATTCAAATGGATCAACTATACCTTGGAAGAGAAGTTGGTAGGGAGGGTCCTTTGAGATCCTAATTGGATAATAATCCAAAAGTAAGTAAACATTAGATGGTTAGGAGAGAGAAATAAGCATATTGAGTAAATAAATCACTAGAGTACAAAACCCTCTGCATCAGACTGGTATCAGAGCCAAAATTTCTTAAAGTTTGTGTATGTCTGAAGGGGAGGAGAGTCAAGAGGTTGAAAACATGCCTCCTAAGGCAATGAGTAGGTATTCCATTATGGAATTGGTTTAGGTCCTCTTCGAGAAGGCTAGTGTGTCCGTGACAAAGAGTAAAAAGAAGATCATTGAATGGGGAGATGAGAGTGATGAGGATGTTGAAATTCAGATAGAAGAATCATCAAATAAAGGTAAAGAACCTGAGATAGATAAAGATCAAAAGGTATTATTGGATTTATTTAAGTCCATTAACAAGGATAGTATGGAACACATACCCTATTACTATTGCAGACTAAATAGAGAAGAGTTGTTGGATTGTCTAGAATCCATAGACAATCAGTTTAACTATAAAGAAGTATCAGAGGAGAAGAGGGTTAGCTATGCCAAGGCTAGACTCAAAGGATCTAAATTGGTGTGGTGGAACATGATGCTGGATGATAAGTAACAAGTGGAAAGAAGAAGATAGTTTCTTGGGAGAGGATGAAGATCATATTGAGGGTACAATTCTTTCCTACTGACTATGTGTATACGAGGAATTCTTTGATCTGTTGGGAGCAAGGTCAAACATGAAAACATTAGTGGGTTAGCACATAAATCATTTTAAAAGCATGTAAAAGAGAAAGAAATCAACAAAGAACTCAACATAACATTAGATTGAGCTTAAAAAAAAGTAAGAATGCACCCTATTCTACTCATTTTGATTTTCTCTTTTAGATTGAATGTAGGTGTGCCCTCTCAAACACACAAAATGCAATGATCCCCAATGCAAATGCATGATCTTAATATGTAAGAAGAGAGATTCTTGAGCTAGTATAAACAACTAGCCTCAAATCTTTCAAAAGGATTATATTCTAAGCTAGTTATGAAGATGATATGCATATACTAGATCGAAACTAAGATTCATTCACCAAATTTAAACCTACCATGTAATATCTAAGTGATTTAAGCATAAACTAAGAGCATATGAAAAAATGAAATCTAGAGCTATGAACTTCTAAATGCAAAATAACATGATAAAAATGCAATATTGAGAGATGAAAATATGAGAGGAGAAGGCCTATATTTATAGAGCTTTTGGAGAGAGGAAGAGGCTTGGATGAAGTGGCACCTATGTGGCATCCACATAAGAGCCACATAGCAGACACATAGACTTGAAAAGATGGCCAATTTTGAGTCAAAGTTGTCATTTAATATTGAGTAGCTCAATATTTCAAAAGGGGAGACAAAGTTGTAAGAAGGAATTAAAGAGGGATGGGTGCCCATTTTGGAGAGAATTTCCCCATGCGGGTGAGAATTCCATTAGCCTTAAAAAGGTTAGGAATCACCCATTAAGCATGGTTAAATTATAGTTAGGTGGGGAAGTATACTTAGGAAATGAGGTGATGGGAATAGGGTAGGAATAGGGTAGGCTTTAGGGTAGGATTAATAGGTTCCTAGATAGGGTTTTAGGGTATTATTCAAATCAAATTTGAATAAATTATGGTTTAGAATAATTTAGGAATATGGAGGATTTAATAAATATAAATTTATTAAAAAGGGGATTTTGTGAGGCAAATGCATTTAAATAAAATACATTAGGATAGTATTTAAACTATTGATAAATACCAAATTATGAAACTATTTAATTGATTAAATTAAATAGTTAGATGAACACAAGGGAATTTAATATTAATAATAATATTAATATTTTTGGACGTCTTCATTTTTCCCCTCTTTGACATGGCGTCGCAAGTGACGTTATGTCAAAGACAAGAAAATAAGTTGCCCCAGAGGAAGAGGGTTTTTAGGAGTCATACTGAAGCAACGATGATATAGGGTTGTGCCCCCTCAAGAAAAGAACACAACGAAGATGATGTTGTGGATTT
Source organism: Thuja plicata (assembly GCA_018584345.1). Taxonomy (NCBI): domain Eukaryota; kingdom Viridiplantae; phylum Streptophyta; class Pinopsida; order Cupressales; family Cupressaceae; genus Thuja; species Thuja plicata. Next base: position 331,514 of record MU223353.1, on the reverse strand, counting down.
TTCTTGAAAAGGATGCAACAGGTAGGAGGAAGAGAGATGAGGAAATAAATAGAAGCCTTCGAAAATGCGATTAAGAATGCAGCTAAGAATGCAAATGAAAATGAAATAAAATGCAGCTACTAAGCATTGGGGATCCATTTTTGTGTAAAATATATTGGGAGCAAATCCAATTTTTATATTGGAGGAGGAGGTATGCATCAGGTGTTAGAAAACATAGACGAAAGAATTCCTTTGCGTGGACTAGACACTTAAATACAAAAGCACACTGCAAAATGATGCATGTATCAGTAGCCACCAGTCACAACGCACCAAGATATAGCAGATCGAGGTAGTGGTGAGTAGGTTTAAACTGACACAAAAAGATAAAATAAATAAAGAAGGCCTCATGATCAAGCAGTCATTCAGTCCAAAGTTCTTGCCATGAATAGAATTGATTTGATGAAGGATTTGATATGCCGACGCTGAAAGGATGCATCCTGATGGGAAAAGATTGGATTTGATTTGATGGAAAGATATTCACTGGCAAAATCTGTGAAAAGGATGAGTAGCAAAGAGAGTTGATCTCCAAATTGATTTGGTGAAAACATGATTGCAGTCGCAGTGATCAAACATTGCTAAAAATGTAACATTGTGAAAGGTTTATTGTAGGATTTTGGATGATTTTTTTTTTTTTGATTTCTTTGGATCTTTTGAATTTTTTTTTATTTTGTTAGATTTTGTGATTTCTTCGGATCTTTTGGTTTTATTTTTTGATGCATTTAAGCTATACAATGGGATGATGAAGATGCTAAGGAGACTGATGATAAGTTGTACAGGGACTTGAGATGATGGATGAGATAGTGAGGATGTGCACGATGTTGCCCCAGTCAAGAAAGAAAGAAAGTGATTGTATTGATATGAAAGAATTGGATGCATAGATAGAATATATTGAATTAGATAGGAAGGAAGAATAAATGGATGAAAGGTAGAATGGATTAGAAGATAAATGCATTGGATAGAATTGAATATGAATGAATTAGAAGATAGATGGATTGGAAGAATGGATGTTGTGATCGATGACAAGGGAACACCAAGGAATGGTGGAGATGGGAAGATAGCTCAGAGGGGAGATATATTGAGGGAATGGATGGATAGGAATCCAAGGAATATGTGGAAAAGGATGCCCCATGCTAGAGGATGAGGGGTGGAGAGATGGATTTTGATGGAAGATAGATGGAAGGAATGGATAGGATATGATATTTGGATGGGAGAAGAGGACTGGAAGATGAAAGGTGGATACACTAAAGTTTCCAAGGAATAGAATGCCCCCACTTAGGATAGGTCATGTGTGAGGAGGCATTAGGGTGACATAAAGAAAGACACTAAGGGAGGTAGAGGGAAGACAAGATGGTGGTTGAAGGATGGAGAAGGATGGAAGATGGGATGGTGGATAGGATAGGTGAAGGATGGAAGATAGGAT
>MU223353.1:303140-322978 GCA_018584345.1 Thuja plicata | reverse complement strand
AAAGTTGGCATTTAATATTGAGTAGCTCAATATTTCAAAAGGGGAGACAAAGTTGTAAGAAGGAATTAAAGAGGAATGGGTGCCCATTTTGGAGAGAATTTCCCCATGTGGGTGAGCATTCCATTAGACTTAAAAAGGTTAGGAATCACCCATTAAGCATGGTTAAAGGATAGTTAGGTGGGGAAGTATACTTAGGAAATGCGGTGATGGGAATAGGGTAGGAATAGGGTAGGCTTTAGGGTAGGATTAATAGGTTCCTAGCTAGGGTTTTAGGGTATTATTCAAATCAAATTTGAATAAATTATGGTTTAGAATAATTTAGGAATATGGAGGATTTAATAATATAAATTTATTAAAAAGGGGATTTTGTGAGGAAAATGTATTTAAATAAAATACATTAGGATAGTATTTAAACTATTGATAAATACCAACTTATGACACTATTTAATTGATTAAATTAAATAGTTAGATGAACACAAGGGAATTTAATATTAATAATAATATTGATATTTTTGGACGTCTACTCTATGAGATTTAGATGTATCAAAAATTGCAAAACTTGAGACAAAAGGAGATGAGAGTGAGTGCCTATACTGAGGAGTTTCACAAACTGGGCCTAAGGGATAGGAGACAAGAATAAGAAATTATCTCAATGGATTGAGAAAAGGGATATAAGATGAAATTAGCATGATGGATCCTCACAGTATGCACAAGTATTTTTAGTTAGCCTTGAGGGCAGAGGATAAGGCTAGAAGGAGGAATGACTTCCATCAAAGAGGAAGAGGTGGTAACAATAACATAGGTTTCAGAGGCAGGAGTAATTTTGCTAGATGAAAAAGCCCAAAAAGACTAGAGGATAATCAGTATATGAATAACAGTGGAGGTAATCAGTTTAGAGGATCTTTTGAAAGAGGGGGATATAGAGGAAGAGGACCACCAAGAGATAGGTTCTAGTCTCAAGGAAGATCTAATTTAGTCTTCACTAGTAGATGTTATAACTGTAATCAAGTGGGTCACACAATGGGTAGATATCCTAAAAAGGTTGTCTCATCTTCTATGGGAGATAGGAGGAATCAATTGGTTCAAGAAGATGATACTAAAAGTGTGACTTCTCCCATTTCCAAGGTAGGGCTAATAATGGATGGAGAGAATATAATGCTAAGAAGAAGTTTTTTGAAGGTACCTAGCACTATAGAGCCACCTCAAAGAAAGAATTTGTTTAAGACAACTTGTAGGTCTCATGGGAAGATTTTCAAAGTGATATTCGACTCTAGATCCTCTAAGAATATAGTATCCAAAGAGATGGTGGACAATTTGAAGCTTAGAAGGATACCTCATACCACACCCTATAAAGTTTCATGGTTGAACAAGGGTCAACAAATAGTGGTAGATAAACAAACCTTGGTGGAGTTTGAATTAGGTGAATATAAGGACAAGGTCCTATGTGACATATTGTCGATGGATGCATGTCATCTTCATTTAGGTCATCCTTGGCAATATGATGTGAAGGTTATTGATGATGGAGAAAAGAACAACTATGTTATCGCCAAGGTAGGGAAGAAGCTTCAAATGGATCCATTGCAAGAACCTAATGAGGAGAAGCATGTGGGAGGTAGTGTGATGCTCTTGAGTGGAAAGGAGTTTCTAAAAGCCATGAAGAAATAGAAAGGAGTCTGTTGTACAGTGATAGTGAAGCCAAAGGAGGAGACCAAAGAGAAAGTCAACATGCCACTAGAGATACAAGCATTGTTCAAAAAGTATCATGAAATAGTGGATAATGGTTTTACAAGTTCCCTACCACCCATGAGGGAGGTGAGTCATCAGCTAGACCTCATTCCTAGAGAAAATTTTCCAAAAAAAGCTGTATATAAGATGACACCAAGTCAAAATGTTGAGATAGAAAAATAGATTCAATATTTGTTGGAAAAGGGATTGATAAGGAAGAGTTTGAGCCCCTGTGTTGTGCCTATTGTTCTTGCACCTAAGAAGGATGGAAAATGGAGGATGTGTATGAAATCTAGAGCTATAAACAAGATTACAATCAAATATAGATTCCCAATGCCCCGGATTGAGGATTTAATGGAAAATTTGGGAGGTTCATGTTATTTTTCAAAGGTTGATTTGAAGTCAGGATATCACCAAATCAGGGTTAGGCCTGGTGATGAGTGGAGAATAGCCTTCAAGACCAATGAAGGGTTGTATGAGTGGCTAGTTATTCCCTTTGGCTTAACTAATGCACCTAGCACATTCGTGAGGCTCATGAATGAAGTCCTAGTATATTTTATTGGTAAGTTTGTAATAGTATATCTTGATGACATTTTGATATTTAGCAGGTCCAAGGAGGAGCACATGAATAATTTGGAGATGGTCTTGAGGAGGCTACATCAAGAAAAGTTGATGATCAATCAAGACAAGTGTGAGTTTCTAAAAAGTGAAATAGTTTACCCTGGTTTTGTGGATGCTAATGGATGTATGAAGATGGACCCTGATAGGGTTAAGTCAATATTAAAATGGCCTACACCTAGGTCCATAGGGGATGTTAGGAGTTTTCATGGATTGGCCTCCTACTATAGGAAATTTGTAATAAATTTTAGTCATGTATGTGCCCCTATTCTCAACACTATAAAAGGTGGAATCAAATGTTAGTTCAAATGGAATATAGAAGTAGACTAGGGGTTTGAAATGTTGAAAAAGAGGATAGCAGAGTTACCTATACTTAGGTTTCCCAATTTCAATCAACTATTAGTGGTTGAGTGTGATGCTAGCAAGCTAGCCATTGGAGCAATGTTAAGCGAAGAGGGACACCATATGGTATTCTTTTTAGAGAATTTAAATGAGGAAAAAAAAATTACTTAACCCATGATTTGGAGTTGTATGATATGGTACAAGCCCTTAAAAAATGGAGACACTATCTCTTACCTAGGGAGTTTGTGGTCTACACCGATAACCATGCTCTAAGTTTCTTGAATGGGCAAGAAAAACTGAATCAAAGGCACTTGAAGTGGGTAGAATCATTGCAAGCTTATACATCTGTCATAAAGCATAAGAAAGGGGTTAGCAACAAGGTTGTAGATGCTCTTAGCAGAAAATTCTTAACCATACAGGAGATACAATTATAAAGTGTAGGGATGGATGATTTGAAGAACCTCTACAAGGAGGATAAATATTTCAAAGATGCCTATGAGGCATGTGTGAAGTTACAATGGGGATTTAAAGTGGATTTCAATGATTTTATGTTGTAGGAAGGCCTATTGTTTAAAGGACAACTTATGTGTATACCTTAGTGCTCAATGAGGGAGAACATTGTGAAGGATGAACACCAAGGAAGCTTGGGAGGCCACTTTGTAGTGGATAAAACATTGGAGCAGGTGAATAGGCATTACTATTGGCCTAATTTACAGTCAAATGTTAGGATATTTGTAGATCAATGTCATATTTGTCAGAGGGAAAAAGGAAAAAGTAGTAACAGTGGGTTGTACCAACCCCTATCCATACCCCAAAGGCCTTAGGAGTGTCTAAGTATGGACTTTGTGTTGGGTTTACCAAAGACAATAAGAGGTCATGACAATGTATTTGTGGTGGTGGATCATTTTAGAAAAATGGCTCACTTCATTCCAATTAAGAAAACCAATGATGCTTCCCAAATTGTAGGGCTATTCTTTAGAGATATTGTAAGGATCCATGGATTTCCACTGAATATAGTAAGTGACAAAAATAGTAAGTTTGTGGGTCACTTTTCAAGGACCCTTTGCAAAATGTTGGGTAAAAACTTTTCTTTCTCTTCAACCTACCACCCATAGTAAGATGGACAAACGGAGGTAGTCAATAGGTCACTAGGGAACTTGATAAGATGCTTGACTAAGAAACATGGTCAGTAATGGGATCACATCATAGGGAAAGAAAATTTTTCCTATAATGACTCCATTAATAGAAGTACTAGTAAAAGACCCTTTAAAGTAGTATATGGGGTCAATCCTAGAGGGATCTTAGAGTTGAGGGATCTCAGTTTGAAGGACAAAAGGAGTGAACAAGGAGAGTCATTTGTAGAATAGATGAAGGAGATTCATGATCAAGTCAGCAAGACTTTACAAAAGCAAGTGGAGAAGTATAAGTCCAAAGCTGATAAAAAAAGAAGGGATTTGCAGGTCAAATTGGGGGATCTAGTACTTTCCTACCTTAAGAGGAAAGGCTACCCAAGGGTCATCCAACTAAGCTACTAATGAAGAAGATATGCACATTGAATATTTTTCATAAGTGTGGCAAGAATGCCTATGAGGTGGAGTTACCTCCTAATTTGGGGATTTCACCCATTTTCAATGTTTGTGACCTATATCCCTACAAGGGACCATCTCTAGACATAGGTCATCCCACTCTTGCAGATTTAAGGGATGTTGATTGGGTGAAAGAAATGCCACTAAAATTGGAAAGTATACTGGATTCTAAAGTGATCAAGAAGACAAGGAAGGGTAACTACAAGGAGTACCTCATCAAGTGGTAGGGACTACTTAAAGTTGAGGCTAGTTGGATGATAGAGGTAGACATTCTAAAGCACGGGGTCACCATTGAAGACCTCCTAGCTCAAGGGACTTGAGTTCATTGTCCTAGGGGAGTATGGTGCAGGGCACCTCCCTTCTTGATGTGTTGATGTGTTTTAGGGTTTAATTAGGTTGTTTTTGTGTGGATTGGAATAAGATCCAATAGGTTAGATACAATGTTGTTCAACTTCATGTTTGTAAGAGCCAATAGTGCTTATTGGGGGATTTAGGGTCATTTTAGCCTAAAATAGGGAAATGTTTCTATGTTGATGTAATGTGGGTTTAATGTGTGTTTTAGGACCCTAAGTATCCTAACTAGGGTCATGGAAGTCAAACTCATCAATCGAGTTGACAAAAAGAGTCAACTAGCTCAAAATGAAAAAAAGTTGCTCGAGCAACTTTTGAAAGAAATTGGAAAAATGAAGTTAGAGAATTTGTAACTACCCATGCTCGGTATATGAGCATGGATTCAATGATTTGGATAGGTTAATGAAATTTTGGATTGAAACATTTATTTTGTGAACTTCTGTATGGATTCTTTTGACTGCATCCTTGTAAAATACAGAGCTTTTTGCATTTTGTATGGTCCTATACGGATTGGGAAAGAAGATAGGACCCCATGGGGGTGTATTTTTTCATGTTATCTTTCTCTTAAATAGTTTAGTTTTCTTTGAAGTTATAGGAGTAGAAAGTTACATTAATAGCAAGGTCACTAGTCTGTGATTCCATTTGCAGAGTCTCAGTGCCTAAAATGGCTCTAACCTAAGCATCCACTGGTGGAAATGGATGAAAACCTAGGGGATGAAAGGTTAGAGTCTATACATATTATTTTTTCTTTCATTTTTGTGGTTTTAATGAGTTTTCAAGACCAAGTTTGAAACCCTATGGCTGACTGTTAGGACCAGGTGAGCTAGGACAAGAATAAGAAGGATTTGGCATGAGCACCCATGATCTTGAGGAGAGGAATTAGAGGAATTTAAAGAAGCCCTAAATAGTCTTCTTGAAGATTCAAAGGGTGGTGGATGGTGAAACGAAGGTTGAAGATCAATTTGACAATTGTTTGTGCAGACTAGTCAAGAGGCCTAAATAATAGGCTAAAAACTAGGGCTGATGGATACTAGGGTTCTGGGTGCATCGAGAAGCATGGGTTTTGGATTTTGATAGGGTTGATAGATACCTTGAATATTTTCTAGGTCTTCTATTGATTTTTTTTGGAGTACTAGCCCAAAAATAGTGAATTTTGACCTACTATGAAATAGGGCAATTATGCCTCCTAGTGAATTTGATACCAATTGGATTGGTAAAGTATCTAGAAGTGTGGAAAAGGGTTCATAATGAGTTTCAATGGGCAAAGGATATATACAAGATTATATGGGATGTATGGGAGATCCTAAGCTAGGGTTTTTGGATTCTAGGAGGAAATATAGCGAGGAAGTATAGGTAATTGAGGAACTAGTTAGACTAGTTAAGCCTAGAAACTTTGAAATCTTCAAATAGATCAACTATACCTTGGAGGAGAAGTTGGTAGGGAGGGTCTTGGAGAACCTAATTGGAGAATAATCCAAAAGGAATTAAACATTGAATGGTAAGGAGAGAGAAATAATCATATTGAGTAAAGAAATCACTAGAGTGCCAAACCCTCTACATCACAATGTGATAGACTTGATATAGTACAAAGGACCCAAGATAAAAAAAGGAAAAGATACATCTCTGGGTGATGAGAAACATGAGTGGTTGAATTAGTCACCATAAAATCAAGCACCAATAGTAGAAGATGGACGTTGGATAGTAGAGTGGCAAAAAAAAATAGGAAGAAGAACTACTGGGAGCATATTGTCTCATGGAAGGGGAAACCTACTTCATAGGCAAGATGGATGCTAGAGGAAGATCTGAAGAAGCTAGGAGTTGATCGTCCCTCATTACCAACTCAAGTGACTTGAGTTTTCTTCTGCCTCGGGAGTATGGCATAGGAGCACCAAAGCTTAGTACTTAATGGCTATTTTTTTATTTGATTAGGATTTTAGGTATATTTTCTGACCCCATGGGTCTTCATTGTAATAAGGAATCACTATAATCCTTTGTAGGGAATCAAGTGTTGGGTCAAAGTGACCTTTAGGACATTTGGACCCAATAGATTCAAAAGATGTAATGCTAGCCTAGGTTGAAAATTATTTTAATGTTCATAATATGTCCTATTTTTGTTGAAATAACTTTACTTACCCATTAGGAGGATATTTGAGCAGCTAGAGACACTCTGGGAGAAAATTTTATAATCTTGTAAAATTTACACAAAATGTTGTTATGCAACTTCTGCATCTTTTGAGTAACTTTTGCAAAAATGACCACAATAATCAAGAAGTTTTAAATTCAGTTGTGGATGATTTTTTTGGTTCTTTTAATCCTTTTTGGGGATGGATGTGTTGGTTAGACAATTGTAGGAAGTTTCTTATGATCATACAATAAATAATTTTGAGTTTTCCTTCCTATTTTCACTCCTCTCATGTTTGTATGTGCGGTGGTATATTAGACCTAAAAATTTGATATAATATTTAAGTAGGAAGGTGATTTATAAGGTTAATGAACTTTTTTTGAATCATTGTAGTGGATTCTGGTGCATTTTATAAATAAATTACTAAGACTCGTCCAGATTTGAACCATCAAATAGGGTTTCCCATTAAAATGTCTCTATCTTAATATTTCACCATGGAGAATCAATGACCCTAGGTGAAATAAAAGTTAGGAAATTTATTTTAGGAATCTTTTGGTTTGGACTAGGAAGGATAAGGAATTCAAGAAAATGTTGATTCCATAGTCAAGCATCCCTATGTGCTCGATAAGATTGTCACTACAAACTACATTACAGAGTCAAGGGTGTAGTGGATGGATATGAACCAATTGTAGATTGTGTGGTTTTAGGTGTCCCTCCAAGTGCTTGGATGGTCAAGAGTGTAGAGAGGATTCATTTTGAAGGGGTTTCTTTGTAAAACCAACCTAATTAGGAGTTTTAGCCCTATTAGCCCTATAAACAAGAGTGCCCTCATTATGGGAGTTACAAACCCAAATTTTGGGTGTTGTTAGAGGTCCATAAAGGGTGTCAGAAAAGATGATCTATTTAGGGGATCCTTTGGGACATTCTAAAGTTAGTTCTTAAAAACTAGAGGACTGGACCTACTAGCAATAAGGCCTTGTTCACTAGGTATAATTGGCATTTTTTGTTTCCAAGCATTTTTAGAGGGGTTTAATGACCATTTTTAGTTTTTTTGAGTCCAAATAGAACATGGGATTTCCTTTCACCCATTCCTAACTCAAGATCCCATCATTAAAAAATTGTCACCCATTTTCAAAGGAGTTGGTAAATGGGTTTGAAGAGTTGAGGAGTTGTAATTTTTTGTGAGGGTTTGTGGCTTAGAGAAGGGTATGTTTTAAGGTCCTACATAAGCCTTAAGGTTTGCTAAAGACCTTCAAGAATACACTCTTTGCATAGTGAGCCCTTTATAAGAAGAAACTTGTGGGTTATATTTCTTTTTCCCACAAGGATTTGAGTATTAAACTATGCTCTCCCCATCACTTTACTCTCGAACTATAATCTTTAACTTAGAAATTGAACATTTTATTGTGTTAGCATAGTGAAATTTTAGTGTTAGAAAAAAAATTTGGTGTTTTGTTGCCTTCAATTTTGAGCATTACATTTGGTATCTGAGAAAATTTTCAACACTAGGAATGTTAAAACCATTACCGTTCACTTAGAAATATTTCATTCTTGGGTAGGACACCCCTAGTTATGAAACTAAAATCTAGAAAGTGAATGACAGTAATGATGTTTTCTTGTGACATGAGAGGATGCAGAGTAAGAGGAAGAGGTTTTTGGATGGGATCAAGGACCCCTCCTGAATATCCTTCTACCCTAATCTTGGGTTTTAGAGATGGATCTTCTAATACATGTACTTGACAAAACCCATGCTCATATTTTGGGATCCCAATGTTATATTTCTTGAATATAGAATTTTGTATATGTGAATGGTCATGTTTGTATAATATTATGAACTTGAGATGACCTAATGTTGGGTTCCCTATTGTGGAAATTTTGAGTACCCTTTTGGGACTGACCTAAGTAGCACCTTTTTGGGTTGGATACTTCCCTAGTGTGAGCATTCCTTCAAATTCCTTCAGACTTCTTGGCAATTATGTTTCTCTAGGTATTTAAGTGTTTTGTGACCCTTTCATGGTTACTAGTGTGAATGTACTAACAATTCTGGTTGTAATACCACTTGTTTTATCTTGATGTCTTATATATTTACATTGAACCCTTGTTGGTTGTAGTGTTTATAAGCCTATGTGTGGCTAGCTTACTTATATTTATGTGCATTATTAGTATTTTTTATTGGTATCCCTGTATGGATGGAGTGTCTACTGATTTAATCCTAATGGGGTGTGATACAATTGATGTAATGAAAAATATTCCTCCCAACCCTATCTTCTCCTAGGGTATCCTATAGGCCACTTATCTAACCTATTACATTTCTTAGCTAACCCTAATCTTCTAAGGATTCTCTAATCAAATCATTCTTCTTTTCAACTTGTCAACATCAAGTAGGAAATCAACACAACCAATCTTAAGCCCCATGACTATCTTCTTGTATTTCCACACCAAGTGATCCAATGAGGCTATCACTATCCACCAATGGAGAGGAAGGGACAAAAATAGGAAATTGCATCCACCACAATTCCTAATAAATTAGTTTACAATGAAACCCTAAATGAGTTCAAGAACTTTCTCCAAACTCAACAAAATAGGGCTACAAGCATTAGGCTTAATTATGCACATTTTTGCAAATAACTTGAAATTATTCTTAACAAGATAAAAAAATGACTCCAAATCCTAACACCCTTTTGAAAGACCTAAAATATTTACTATATTTCCTTCCCAAAGTGTTCATACATAGGGTTCCTATTTGCAAGCCTATTTTTAAGGGTTTCACTATGCACTGATCATATCCATTGGGGTTTGAGTTTACACCAAGAATAATTCATAACAAGAGCTTTCCATTGAATTTGGGTCTTATCCATACATATTTCCTCCTCTCCCTATGATTTTATTGAAGCAATCAATGCCTTTAATCAGTCCTTTTTCCTCTGTAGTTCACTCTGATCCCTAGTCATGCATCTATGGCTCGCCTAGGGAATCACTGTAAAATTTCCAAATATGATCTCTAGGTCCCATCCTTTTCCACCCATATAGTACAAGGAGTCACCTTACCCATTCCAAGATCCTGTACAAGTTCCACAGTGGAATGATGAGCTATGACCCCATTTACACAAACTGCCTAGTTTAGACCAACGATAGTGTAGAAAACAAATCTATTTACAAAAGAAAAGAAATATGAACAAAAACACAAACTAATCACATCCAAAAAAAATTAATTAAACCAAATAAATAATGCAGAAGTCAGAGTGCAAAATTCAATCCGTTGAAGTCCAAAATGTGTACAAAATGCTCAATTGTAACTAGTTTTCCAATTATATAGTCTTTACACTTACTTCAAAACTTCATCCAACACCCTACATAGGATGGGGGAGGTCTTATATATTTGACCATGGCACTAATCCTAATTTTTTTTACATTTATACAATCAAATGCTCAAAGATACATTATTGCAAGAAATATTGTCAATGACAACATTGACAACTTTTACAACTTTGTGATTCTTGCGTTCTAACTTGGTCAACACTCCATAAAACTTATACAAAAGAACTAACATGCCTATTAGACAAAAAATTATCCCTCCTAGACTCTAAAAATAATAAAATCCATGGTTCCACCATTTTTGGAACATTTACCTATATTGGACAAAACACTACTTCTTAACATCAAATGATATAGTTAGGACTTCTAACCAAATAAACACACCCTAGGACCTATCTAGTCCTATTATTTCTCTAGTGGTTTGGCTAAAACCACTACAATCCAAAGTCAAACTAGGATTCTATGTTACCAACTATCCTTACCTAGGTGCTCCGGCACCATACTCCCCCATAAAGGAAAGTCATGTCACTCCTATGGACACAATGTCTTTAGGAATGCCCATCTTCTTGAAATATATATCTACAATCAATGTTTCCTCTGACTCAGGTATGTTCTTCCACTTGATGAGGTGTTCCATATACACCTTACACCTGGTATTCTTCTTGATGCTTGAATCCATTCTCCTATCTGCTTCAATTTGCATCTTGGGAGGTAAAGCATTAGCTTCCACATCCTTGCCAACCTCTTCTCTATTCACATCCATCTCTGTTAAAGGTCCTTTAAAATTTATCAAATCTACCACATTAAAAATAGGTGAGATTCTCATTTTAGTGGGTAGATCCACCTTATAGCAATTAGCCCCATACTTGGCTAAGATGTGGTAGGGTCCCACTCTCTTCATCTGTAGTTTGGTAGGAGTCCCTTTTTGCAACCTACACTTATTCAAATGTAGCATGACATAATCACTTACCTCAAATTTAACATCTTTTCTCTTCTCATCTGCTTTGGCCTTCAACTTTTGGGTAGATTCCAGTATAGTCTTCTTCACCTACTCTTGGATCTCCTTCATGGTTTGAGTAAAGTCTTCAGCATGACCACTCCTATACTCCATGGCTCCAAAGTCTCTAAGCTCACATACACTCCTTGGGTCATCCCATAAAAAATTCAACTGGGCTTCTACCTATTGTTATGTCAACACTATCATTGTATGCATACTCTGTTTGGGAAATGACCACATCCCATGTCTATGCATACTCCTTGGTTAGGCACATTAACAAGTTACCTAAAACCCTATTAACAACCTTATTTTGGCCATCATTCTGAGGGTGGTAAGATGAACCAAATGATAAGTTGGTACCCAAACTACTCCACGGTATTTTCAAAAAATGGCACATGAAGTTAACATACCTATCTAATACAATACTTAGGGGTAGTCCATGGATTCATAAAACCTCATTAAAGAACAAGTGTGCAATGTTACTAGAATTATTTGTATTCCTACAAGGTATAAAATGACCCATCTTTGTAAATCTATCTACCACAACATAGATACTGTCATGGCCATGCTTTCTCTTAGGTAATGCTACAATGAAATCCATGCTCACACACTCCCATGGTCTATTAGGGATTGGAAAATTTTGGTATAAATCTGCTTTGCTAGCTCCTCCTTTTTCTTTCATACACACTACACACTATTCAACATAATTGGTTACATCCCTCACCATATTGGGCCAATGGTAAAACCTTTGAAATAACTCTAGGGTTTTTTTTCGCAACAAAATGGCCACTCAAGCTTCCATTATGCTTCTCCTTAATGATATTTTCTCTCACGGAACCCTTAGGGACACACAATTGGTTCCCCTTAAACAATAATCCACTCTACAAGGTAAAATTAGGAAATTGACTATAGAAATGATTCTTAAAATCAGAGCATACCTTGTAGGCTTCACCAAAGTCTTCATCTTCCCTATAGAGGTCTTTGAAACTCTCTGTCCCAATGCTCTTCAACTAAAATTCCTGAATGGTTAGCAAACTCCTTCCTAAGGCATCTTTAACCTTGTTCAATTGTCCCTTTTTGTGCTTGATTGTGAAGGTGAATCCTTGAAGGTACTCCATCCACTTCAAATGTCTCTTACTGAGCTTCTCTTGGGTGTTTATATAGCTTAATGCCTGGTTATCAGTAAACACCACAAATTCTATGGGCAATAAGTAATGTCTCCACTTCCTAAGAGATTGAACTAGAGCATATGGTTCCAAATCATAAGAAGAATATTTCTTCTTTGCTTCATTTAGCCTTTCATTAAAGAAGGCTACTAGCCTATCTTCTTGGCTTAACAAACCCCCTACTTCCATCCCACTTCTATCACATTCCAAAGTAAAACATTGGTCAAAACTAGGGAGTGTAAGGACAGGTTGTGTTGCTACTTTCTTTTTCAACATTTCAAACACTTTCTCTACTCAAGAAGTCCATCTAAACTTAGTCTTTAAACCACCCTTGATGGTGTCTAACATGGGTGCACAAATCCCACTAAACTCCCTTATAAAATTTCTATAAAACTAGGCTAACCCATGAAAAATATTGAATTTTGTCCTTGTGGTTGGTGTGGGCCAATTTAGGATAGCCTCCACCTTACTTAGTTCCATCTTCAATGGCCCATGGGATACAAAAAATCCCAAATACACAAGTTCCTGCTTGAAGAACTCACATTTCTCAAGGTTGATTGACAAATTCTCTTCCTGCAACCTCTTAAGCACCATCTCCACATGCTTCACATTTTCCTCTATTGTCTTACTAAAAATAAGTATATCATCTAGATATACTACTACAAATATCCTTGTGAAGTCCTTAAGCACTTCATTCGTGAGCCTCATGAATGTGCTCGAGGCATTTGATAGGCCAAATGGCATAACTCTCCACTCATACAGTACATCAACAATCTTAATAGTTGTCTTCCATTCATCCCCCTCTTTGATCCTAATCTAGTGGTACCCACTTTTCAAGTCTAATTTAGTGAAAATATTTGCCCTTGAAGATAGTCCATCATATCCTCTATCCTAGGAATTAGAAATTTGTACCTCATTGTGTTCCTATTAATTTCTCAATAATTAGTACAAAGTCTAGACTTACCATCTTTCTTGGATACTAAGACCACTGGTATGGCACATGAGATGATGCTCTTATTTATTAGCCCTTGATCTAACAGCTCCTGCACTTGTCTAAACACCTCTAGGTTCTGGTCTGGAGTAATCTTGTATGCTTCCTTATTTGGAAATTATGCACTAGTTACAAAGTAAATTTGATGACTTATCACTCTTCTTGGAGGTAAAGTGGCAGGAGTCCCATCACTGACAATATCCTTGTACCTTTCAAGAAACTCTCTGATCTCCAATGGAAATGGTTCTTGTTTGGGCTTCTCTTCTTCCTTTGGCTTAAGGAATATGGCATATCCTTCACTCCCTTCATCTTTAATGGCATTTATGAACTCCTTTGTACTACTCAACAAAATACAAGGAGTCTTAGGTTGTGGCTCATCTTCTTCAAACAAGGACTATATTTTGAAAGTTTTGTCACATTTCTTAAAGCATATGGAGTTTTCCTTTCCATCATATGTTTCTCCTCTGTCATATTTCCAAGGCCTTCCTAGGAGTATATGACATGCATCCATAGGTAGCACATCACATAGTAACTTGTCCTTGTACCCTGCAATAGAAAACTCCATCCAAGTTTTCTCATTTGCCAACACACTCTGGCCCTTGTCCAACCATGTCACCTTATAAGGATTGACATGAGGTATCTTTGTCAACCTGAGATTATTGACAACTTCCTCTAATATAATTTTGTCTAAGGAGCTTGAATTCACTATCATTTTGCAAACTTTACCAAGGATTTTACATCTAATCCTAAACAGTGCTCTTCTATGCTTGGGCTCATCCTTAACTAGTTGTCTTATAAGAATCCTTCTTAACATAAAGTTCTCTCCCATCTCTGACTCAATGTGATCAACCTCTGGTGGTTTGAAATTTGTTGTGTCCTCTTGAGAATATGCAATCCTCTTTCTATTGTTAGAATAAGTGGGCTTATCCAAGCACCTATAAGCAGGCTAACCCAATTGGCCATAGTTGTAAAATTTCATACTTTCAAAGTATTGAGTTTCTTCTCACTGAACCCCTTCCTCTACTAGAGCCTCCTTGAGTACCTCTTCCTTTGGTATAACCCCCTCTTGGAGTAGTTTCATTACCATGCTCTGTCAATTTTTACTCTCCTTGGTTCCTTTCTTCATTACCTCTGCCTTGATAACCACTTCTATGACCCCCTTGATCTCTACCTCTTCCTCTACCTCTGAGATTGGAGTCTCACTTTTTTTTTTTCCTCTCTTCCACCTTTAGAGCTAATTGGTTGCACTTTTGAATAGTGGTTGGAGATGAAAAACTTATCTCTTCTTGGATGTTCCACTTTAAACCACCCAAGTGTCTAGATACCTTGATAGGTTCCTCTTCTTTTATCTTGGACCTTAGGCACAACTTCTGAAATTCCTCTATATGGGAGGCCACATCTAAGTCCTTTTGTTTTAGACCTTTTCTCTTGCTATGAATTTGAATTTCATAGTCCTCTGGAAGATATTTCTCCTTTACCTTGGTCGCCATGGATTTCTAGGTAGCGATAGGTTGTTTACCCATCCTAACTCTGTCATCTTGTAGATACTTCCACCATGTCAATGCTAATCTCCCAAGCCTTCACTTTGAAACTTTTACCTTTTGTGCCTCAGTGACACCTTCACATTCAAAAATGGTCTCCATCCCCTACATCCACTCCATATCTACTTCTATATCCATCTTTCTACTAAATAGTGATACTCCTTCCAATATCTTTCCTCCTAGGGATTTTATGGATTTCAAAAATGGTTCTTCATTCAAAACAAGGTCTAGTTCAAGGATGATATCTTCCTCAACAATATTTTTACCTCTATCACTACTTTCAACTTCTTTTCCTTTATCTTTGGCATCAACTACTTCTTGTAACTTTATCCTCATTTCATCTACCTCTTCAAGGAGTCCATTCTTCTCCTTTTTCTCACCCATATCCTTAGCTAGCTCTGCATTATTCCCATACTAATCTCCCCTACTAATTCACTAGTATTTAGAGGCCTACACCAACTCCCAAATATTTAACTTGCTCTAATACCAATCTGATGTAATGACAAATATTTCTCCTAACCCTATCTTCTCCTAGGGTATCTTATAGGCCACTTCTCTACCCTATTAGGGTTTTTAGAAAACCCTAATATTCCAAGGATTATCTACTCAAATCCTTCTTATTTTCAACTTGTCAAAATCAACTAGGAAATGAACTCAACCAATCTTAATCCCCATGACTATCTTCTTGCTTTTCCATACCAAGTGATCCAATAAGGCTATCATTGTCCACCAATGGAGAGGAAGGGCCAAAACACAGAAAATTGCATCCACCATAATGGCTAACAACTTAGTTTGTAATGAAACCCTAAATAAGTTCAAGAACTTGCTCCAAACTCACCAAAATAGGGCTACAAGCATTAGGCCTAATTAGGAACCTTTTTCCAAATAACTTGAAATTCTTCTCAACAAGATGAAAAAATGACTCTAGATCCTGACACCCTTTTTGAAGACCTAAAATATTTTCTAAGTATTTCCTTCCCAAACTATCTATAAAGAGGTTTCCTATTTGCAAGGCTATTTTTAAGGGTTTCACTATGCACTGAGCATATCCACCAGGGTTTGAGTTTCCACCAAGAAGAATTCATCACCAGAGATTCCCATTGAATTTGGGGATTCTCCTTACATATTTCCTCCTCTCCACATGCTTTAATTGAAGCAATCAGTGCCTTCAATCACTCCCCTTTCCTCCATAATTCACTGTGATCCCTAGCCATGCATCTCGGGATCGCCTATAAAATTAGAAAATATGCTCTCCATGGCCCATCCTTTTCCACCCATATAGTATAAGGAGTCACCTCACCCATTCCATGAGCCCGTACAAGTGCCACATTGGAATGTTGAGATATGACCCCATTTACACAAAATGCCTAGTTCAGACCAACGACGGTGCAAAAAAAAAAACTATTTACAAAATCAAAGAAATATGAACAAAAACACAAACTAATCACATGCAAAAAACAAGTAATTACACCAACTAACTCATGCAGAAGTCACAGTGCAGAATTCAATCCATTAAAGTCCACAATGTGAACAAAATGCTCAACTGTAACTAGTTTTTTAATTACACAGTCCGTACACTTACTTCAAAATCTAATCCAACCCCCTACATAGGTCAGGGGAGGTCTTATATAGTTGACCATGGAACTAATCCAACTACTTCTGACAGTTATACAACCAAATGCTCGAAGACGCATTATTGCAAGAATTTTTTTCAATGTCGTCAATGATAGCATTGACAAATTTTACAACTTTGTGATTCTTATTCTACCTTGGTCAAAAATCAATAAAAATTATCCAAAAGCACTAACTTTCATATTAGACCACCAATTATCACTCCTAGACTCTAACAAGCATAAAATCCATGGTTCCACCATTGTTGGAACATTTACGTAATTTGGACAAAACACTACTTCTTAACATCAAATGATCTTGTTAGGTCTTCTAACCAAATCAACACACCCTAGGACCTATCAAGTCCTATTATTTCACTAGTGGTTTGGCTAAGACCACTACAAGCCAAAATAAAACTAGGATCCTAGGTTACCAAATAGCCTTACCTAGGTGCTCCTGCACCAGCAATGCATTTAATTTTTTATTGTGTCAGTGTGAGTGGAATAAGATGAAAATAGGTTGTACTTTTGCACCTTAAATTTATGCAATATTACGCTTTACTCTTATAAGGTGATGTGTGTACAATTTAAGAAAATAACAAAAAGAGATACCTATTAGTGATGAATAATTGTTTGTCTATGGTGGTAGGTCATTTGGGTTATTGATCAATTTCCCTAGGGTGTTTTGTTGTCCTAATCTATGGGGAAAGGACATATTATTGTTGTATATGTGTGACATCCTTATGGGTTACTCCTATTCATGGAATCATGTTTTATTAGCATCATTTCCTTGTGACCTCACTTTTATAATGCACTGGGGCCTTTGTGTAAGTCATAATTATCCTTCATTGTGTGCAGTAGAGTTTTGTACCAAAACCTACAATTATGCATGGTGTCAAAGTGTTGTAGCCTATTTGGGGCCTTGTATAGTACTATGTACCCCAGTGGTGGGAATAACCCTTTTGATTTTTAGTCTACCTTTTTGTGATAATGATGAGTACCACCTCCAAGAGTTTGTATCTTATGTTCAACCTTGTGATGATCTTTTGGTATAGGTTTTGAGGGGGTAATATCTTCCTTAATGGGAAGTATTGCATTGTGTATAGTGATGTGTAGGCAAGGTGCATATTGTATTTCTTATTGATAGATGAGTACTAGGTAGGTGTCTTAACATTACTAAGAAGTGTTGCACTCATAATCCTATTTTGGATACTCTCTCTTATCTGTCTGATTTCAGTCGCATTGTTCTATGAAAGACTTTCTTGATTAATTAATTTTCTTGGTGGAACTTTCTACATGTTGTATGGGATAGACTGTTTTAGGTATTTCTTATGATTGGAATAGTCACCAACATCCGTGTCTATTTATTATATGGCATTTTTCACATTTGATTTATTGTTGAAATCAGCTTACTTTGAAATTTATTGTTGAAATATTTAATTTCCTCATTTGGGATTTTACTTTTTGGATTGTGGTGACTGTTCTGAATGTTTTCTATTTCTAGCTATTCCTATGTTTTTTGACTCTATCAAGTCCAATGTTGACCACTGATAGTGTGTATAAGGGAGAACACCAAGAGAACATACTATTTTGTCTTGTCAGTTAGTAATAAACTGGTGAGGTAGGATCTCAACTCTATTTTAATGGTGTAGCAGGGTTGGTAATTTTTTTAAACCTAAAAATGAGTGCCAATCATTAATAATGTTAATGCACTATGGCATAAGCTATTCGAAACATACAAATTTAAGTTTGGCCTTGTATGGGTGTTTATACCACATTATGTGATTTTGTTATGTGTGTACCATGAAAGAAGGACTCTAGTGGCATGATTATTATTTTGAATAGTTAAATGATAATTGGATGTTTCAAATACCTCTTTTTGTGTAAAAATTAGAATCGGTACATAGAAATTACTCCAGTTGATGACCTTGCATATCTAATTTGGTATTTTTTGATCATTGAAATATGGAAATAAGCTCTAGTGTGCATGCTCACTGGAATTCCTTCTTCCCCTTGATGGGAGTTAGTACTTGTAATGTCCCTTTTTATTAACAATACTATGATGAATATTTGGGAATGATTCAGTCCTCTTCTGATATTTGGTTCATATTGTGGTCCTTGATGATCTTTTTATGGTGTGATATTTACACCTTTATATTCATATATATATATAGGATAAATTGTTGATTAGGATTCTCCCTCTTGGTAAAACTTCATGTTAGAGATTTGGGGTTACTCGAGGATGGATTGTTAAGAAACATTCCTAGCTATGGGATGTTGCAACACAAAAATTATTATGCATAACTTACCCTACAATGAGTCAGTGCAAATATGGGTGTAAGAGGATGTTTGATTTATTTTTTCAATGTCATCTAGTGAAAGCTAGGACCTGGGTCTAGTAGGTTAGTGGCCCTGGTTTCCTAGAATGAATGATATCTTCTCAAACTATAAGATAATATTTCTCCTATGCTAAGAAAATTTTGGTGTGCTGTATTTATCCATTCGAGTGGAACAAGTACATTTTTGTCCTCTATTTTGGTAAGTACTCTTTCTTTTGGGAGGAAACCTTATGTGGGTGTATTTTATTTTATACACTTGAGTTAGGAATGGTATCTCTTTGAAGAGTACAATTTGGATAGAGAATATTCACCCTTTCAAGGGTTTGGGTGAGTTAGTGAGATTCTATTTAGATGTAATGGGTGTTCTCAGCAAATGTGGTAGTTCCTTACTGTTAATTAGGATAATTTTCCATAGGTTTCCCAACTTGAAAACTTGGAAGTTCTTGGCATATTTATCAAAGAAGGAATTTGGAGGGCATTGCTCATTATTTGATGCCTCTTGGTGGATTAGTGACATTTTTATTGTGTCTTGGGTGGATGAAACCATAGTGGTTTTATCTTTCTATCTTTCATTTTTTCCATCATTAAATGACCTTCTGAGAGTGTTGATACTCTTTTAGCATGTGATAAATTCCTCCAGGTGATATCAAGTTGGCTGTGTAGACGTCCAAAATCGTCCTTATATTAATTTAATTAATATTCCCATAACATTATAGTTAATTTTAATTAATTATATTTGTTATATTCTTCTATCTATTTAATTAAATTTATTTAATTAAATATGATTCATTCTCCTAAGTATTTGAATCTAATTTAAATACTATCCCTTTTAATGTATTAAATCTTATTTAATACATTATCCCTCCATAAATCCCTTTTAAATAAATTTTAAATTTATTTATTTCCTCACATGGCTAATATTCTTCTAAACCCCAATTAATTCAAATTTAATTTGGATTAAATTAATAAGACCTATTAATCCTACCTAGAAACCTACCCTATTCCTACTCTATTCCTACCCTACTCTACCTATTCCTCTTAAATAATCCTACTTTCCCACCTAATCACACACTAATCACACTTAAAGTGTGATTCCTACACTTTTTAGCACTAATGGAGTGCTCACACATGTGTG
>MU223353.1:269342-294049 GCA_018584345.1 Thuja plicata | reverse complement strand
CTTTTCACTCTTTTAGTTGCATTCTTGGATCAAATAGTGGGATTTAGTTATTGTGTTGGGAGAGCACACCCACATTACTCTCTAAGAGAAAATCAACAAGGCATTGGGTGCCCTTGTTCAAGCTCATCAGAGTTTGTGGTTTAAACCTTTGTTTTGGGATTTCATTTGAATATGCTAACCCTTGTTTAAATCTTGCTATTTTGATCACTAATCCTAATGTTTGCATGTTCTAGTGTTGTCTCTTGCAGGTAGGTTTCTATCACATACAGGGTGATTACGAATGGATATGTTTTGAGTTGACATGAAGGAAAAATCAATATGTGTCCTCACATTTGGATCAAATATTATCTTGTATTTTGGTATGCTACCTTTGGTTTGATGCATTGAATTCCAAGAGTAAGCCTAGTTCTTAGGGGGGATGATGTGGATCCTCTATTGTTCCCCTTCTATGTTTGTCATACTAAGGAGTGTGGATTGGACTTATTAATGTACTCATGACCATGTTGAAGCCTTGTTATATTGTACCCTTGGGGTGATCTATTGTCTACTTAATTGTGTGACATGAATTGGACTTGAGATACAAGGCAAGGTCTTCTTATGTTCTGATATGAATGTGTGGGATGATCTTTGATGTTGTGATATTCTTATGAAAGATTTTTATGTGATACATTCGGTTTGATTTAGCCTTGTTTTCATTATGAGATTACCACTATAGTTGTGCTTGGTATTTAGAGAGACCCTACTCACGTATTCATAACAATTCATTTATCCTTATGATGGAACAAGTATGTGAATTATTTATGTTGATGCATTATGGGTTTATATTTTATAGGATCAAAATGGGTTTTGATGCACTCTATTAGCTCCCTTACTCATGGTGATGATTCTATGTTACATTATGTTGCACTAGGACTACTGGTTAACTCATTGTCATAGCAATGCAATTGAGTGTTTGATTTGTGTGTATGGATTGAGAATAAGGAAATTGTATTCACAATAGGATTAGTTGTGATTCTAATAAATGTTAGGTGCTTAAATGTTATTTGTATGAGAACGTGAATTGATCATTTGAGTTGAGTTGTGATTAGGTATATAGTGATGTCCATTAAATGATAAGGATTATGCAATTAAATATTAAACTGGTCAGATTAAATGGTTAACATGACAATGGTATGATGAAATATTATTATATGCATTGCGGTTTTTGGAATTTGATTATTATTATGATGGTGCAATTGTATTAAACTATATTTGAATGTGAATTGTATTCTAAGGTAAAATTTTTATCAATTAGGTAATCTCATAGATGATTTGATTTTTCATATGCTTTAATGTCTACATGTGTTTTCATGAGGAAATTCATTGCACATATTGTTTTGGATAATTGGTGAATAGTGTGAATTTAGTTGTAAAGTATATGTGCTCGAATGTTTCCAATTATTTACATTGATTATATGTTTGTATTTTCCTTGGACTGCTGATATTTGAATTGAGTGTGCAGGATTATGACCATGGAAATTTAACAGAGAACCATGACTAACCCCTATGTAAATTTTGTAAATCCAATGTTGTATCTATAAAAAGAGACAAAATGTCATTGTGATTTTTTTTCTTTCATATAGTGTATGAGGTGTGAACATTGATTATAGTGTATGTATAATTACAAGTGGATATTACTAGTTTATTGCGATGTCTTATGTAGTGTCAATTGACACATGTGCTGTGTAAATAATGTGGCATGGGTTATCCAATTGGAGAAATTGAGTGCCCACCCTCCCCACTTGGTACCTAGTTGTGTTTCCCATAAGGACCACTTGGTTTGTGAGCCCAAAGTGAGGTTTAATCAATTAGAACCCATAGGTGAACTTAACTGGGTATTTTTGGGGTCATATGGTCACCCAAGGTTGAGTTCAACCCATTTTTGAGA
Source organism: Thuja plicata (assembly GCA_018584345.1). NCBI lineage: Eukaryota > Viridiplantae > Streptophyta > Pinopsida > Cupressales > Cupressaceae > Thuja > Thuja plicata. The sequence goes on along the minus strand of MU223353.1, from coordinate 292,122 downwards.
AGTTCATTTCATATACCTTTGGGTAAATGGTGTTTTCAACTATAGGACATCATATTTTGACTAGGGAAAGCTTCCAAATAGTTGATTTTCAAAGATTGATGAAAATCAACTTTTGGAAACATGGTCTTGGGTAGACCACCTTTTACTTGGGTGACAATAACTTGTCCACCTTTCTAGCCACCTTTTTAGGAACCCTTTTTTAGTAAGTGTAAGGAGTTTGGGGAAGAGAAGAAAATAGGAACTCACATATCTTCCAAGAAGTTGGAGAATGTGAAGATTTTGAATTTAGAGGGGAAATTGGAGAGGATTTCTCTCAATCACCCACTCTATAAATTGAGAGAATACTAGTGAAAGAGGAAGATATGGGATTAACAAAAATGAAAATATCTCATCAAAAAATTATGATAACTTCTATCCTGAAGGTTTATGGCCTTCAAGGTCTCTCATTGATGGAGTTCTAGCATATGGCTTCCATGAAGGAAAAAAAAGATTTACATTTATAATATGCATTTTATGAATATATGTAGGTATTGTATCATGTTGTAGTTGTTTTTACTCGATATCACAATACTTTTGTTGTATTTGTGAAAATTTGCACTTTGTGTGTGTTGCAAGTATTCTGTGTATGGGGTTGTGCAAGGCCAAACCCGTCATTGGGAGGGAATAGTAGCCTTGAGGGTGAAGGGATAATAGTAGCCTTGTTGTAGAGTCTATGTCCTTGGGATAGAGGGATGCAACATGGCTTATAGGGTCCATGGTAGGCTAAAAGAATTTTTGTGGTGCAGGAGCACCCTAAGCTCTTTGGTAGATCTTGTTTGTAATTTTTTCTTGTAGGTTGGTTTGGCCAACCACCAATGATTAAGGACTATTCTATAAATTCCCAAGTGTGTCTAAGGTGTGTTTAGGGTTAACGATGAATAGGGTTTGATAGTTGTTGAGTCAAGTTGCATCTAGGGGTCTATATCCTTAAAATTCAAGCAAAAGGTCAAAGGGTTGACCAATACTCCAAAATGGGGTAATTTTCAAGTTTTTAATGTTCTTAAGTGTTTTAGGGTCATTTGGTAAGTTTTGAAACCAAATTGGACCATTGAAGTTGATAGAATGTCATTTTGACAAAAGTTGTCAAAGTTGTCATGAAAAACTTTGTAACTTTGCAAAGTTATCATGACAACATTTCCTAGTTTTTAGGAATCGGATTTAATTGTTCCCAAATCATAACATGAGGGTCCAAACATGTGGGACTAGGATATATAAGGTCAAAAAAACCCTAAAATGATAGTTGGAGTTCATTTTGTATGGACTGATTGTAGAGCAGTAAGATTTTGCACTGTATTTGCAGACAGTACCCTGATCCAATACATTAATGGATTGAATGGGTTGAATTAATTCATTGAGAGTGTTTATTGTGCTATTTCCTTACTCTTTGTGGCATTGATTTGATCATTTGTTCATACTAGTTAACATTTTGTAAATTCTTTAGGTGTCACTGGTTCACTGTCCAGTTTTGAACTAGTCATGTAGATAATGGCTTTTCTTGGTGTTCCCCTGGTCCAGAGTCTTATGGCCACTTGGAATAAAGTAAATCCTTGTATATAATGTATATATAGTGTGTGGAGTGTGTGTTCAGGGAAGGCAAGAGAACATTTAGTCCCTAGGCGAGTACTAGTTATTCTGGCTAGGGTAACTAAACTGAATAGAGGCAATAATGATTGCTTGGTGATTGGTGTGTGCCAATAAATTATAGAGGATTGTAGGGGAATGTAATACAAACATGTTGATGGAAGGATAAGTTCAGAGGAGGAAGCTAGAGAAGATAAGGAAAGCCAAGAAACCAAACCTGTGTTCATGCCCTATAAACCCTCAATTTTAAGGGTTTAGTGAAAGTCCATTGTACAGACAAGGTGGGAATTTGAGACCTAGAAAATATTTAAGCCTAGGAAAAACCCACAAGGAATATGTAATTATATTTTAGGGGTGTTAAGGGATTTTGAGAGGAAATCCACATTGTCAGTGTTTAGGAGGGCTAATAGGCCAAAAAAGGCTACAAGGCCTAGAAAACTAGAAGTATTGAACCCATTTGGAAATAGGGTGAAAGATCAAAAAAATTGGATCTAGGGGAGTTGGAGGCGACCTAAAAGAAGTCAGGAATCCAATCCATAGGAAGATGAGTCAGTTGGAGAAGTAGAAGTCCAAGACAAGCCATGAATTGAAGGCTTATAGACAAGGATCTAGAGAAGAATTTGAACTTGTTGGAGAGCTCCTAAGGTGTTAGAGGATTAGAGAGGAATCATCTAGTTAGGGTAGTGACTGAAACCCTAAGGCAAACAAAGAGAAGGTCTAGGAGAGAGAAAGAAATCTCTAGGAGTAGGAGCTCCCCATAAAATTGGTATCAGAGCCATTGAAAGGCTTGGGAGTTGATTGGTGTATGTTAGAGGAGTGAATCCATAGGTGAGAACATCATGGTGACTAATCCTGAATTGATAAGAGAATTGTCTGAGCAGCAAGACAAGAATAGGATTCTTGAAGATGCAATGGAAGAAATGAAGATAAAGATGGCAGAGGTTGTAGAGACATCCAATAAGATGAAGGAGCAGATGAGTGAAGATATAGATAAGGGGAAGAAACTAGTAGAGGAGAAAATAGAACCAGAGCCTGACCCTCCTCTACCTAAGGAACCATTTCTCAAGGCACTCAAGGCATTGAGTGGAAATACTCTAAAATGAATTTGAGTGTTCTTTGGTAAGATGGATGTAGACATGGTTATGGAATGGATCAAAGGTATGGAGAACCACTTTGAATGTGATGAGATCACAGAAACACAGAAGCTAAAGATATCCAAGTCTAGGATAAGAGGACAAAAACTCACATGGTGGAAGTTTCTGTAGGAAGAAAGGGAGAAAGAGGGTAGGAAGCCCATAGAAAATTAGAAATCAATGCTGGCGAAAGTGAAGGAGAAATACCTTCCAGAAGACTATGAAATTCATCTACACAAGAAGAGACAAAACCTTAGGAAAAAGGATCTAGATGTGCCATCATACACTGAGGAATTTTAGAAACTTTATCTTAGATCAAGGATATAGGAGACAAAGAGCATGACATTTTCTCAGTACCATAATGGATTAAGGTGGAATGTACAAGAAGAACTCAATCTCTTTACCCTAACTTCCATTCATAGTTGTTTTCAAATGGCTTTGAAAGTGGAAGAAAAACTTAGGAAGAAACAACATTCTAACTCTAGAGGGAGAGTAAGGAGTAGAGACAATAGAGGTGGCCATAGAGGAGGCACAAGTGGAAGAGGCAATGATAGTAGTAGTCAAGGTGACTCTAGATATACAAAGAAAGGACATGAATCAAGAAATAGGGGTCGATACAATTGAGGAAGAGGATCTTATAAAAATGGAAGAGGAAGATGAGGGGGTTTTGGGAGAAGTTCTCATCTTTCTTCCATGAAATGCTACAACTGTGGACAATTTGAGCACCCTGCATATAAATGCCCTAACAAACCCTTAGCTTCACAAGGAGAGAAGAAGATAGCCTATGTCCAAGAAGAGGAGTGCTCTAAACAATCAGAGGGGAGTCTAGATTTAGAGAAAGGAGAAAACCTCATGTTGAGAGGAATTTTGATCAAGACACCCACCAAAGATGAACATAAGTAGAGAAGGGCTCTTTTTAGGGTCAAATGCAAGATATTGGGAAAAGTGTGCAAAGTTATCATTAATTCAGGGTCCACAGATAATGTTATATCTAAGGAGGCAGTAGAGAAGTTGAAACTCACCATGATTCCACATGTGTGTCCCTATAAAGTTACATGGTTGAACAAGGGGAAAAACATCTTGGTAAATGAGAAAGTGTGGGTAGAGTTTACCATTGGTAAGTATCAGGATAAGATACTTTGTGATGTGTTGCCAATGGATGCATGCCATCTTCTACTTGGTAGACCATGGAAGTATGAAAGGGAATCTATCCATAATGGGGAAGAAAACAAGTAATCCTTCAAGAAAAATGGGGTAACATTCAAAATTCAGTCTCTGCTAGAGGAAGACATAGTGAAGAAAACAAAATCCAGTACATTGTTGATGTGTGGGAAGGAATTCCTAAGGGATATGAAAGAGGATGGAGTTGGATATGCAATCATGTTAAAACAAATGGAGGAGGACAATCATATGCAAGAACCTATTCCAAAGGAAGTGAAAGAACTATTGGATAAGTTCAAAGACATAATATGTGAGGGTACACTAGCTACACTACCACCAAAGTGGGAGATAAGCCATCAGATTGACTTTGTACTAGGAGCATCTTTGCCAAATAAGGCTTCATACAAAATGACAATGGAGAAAAACAAGGAGATAGACAGGTGGTGAATGGCACCTCCCTAATTGAGGTTTTGATGTTTTTTAGGGTTGGATTAGGAGCTTGTGTGTGTGTTAGAATTAGTTCCAAAAGGTTAGAAGCAATTTTAGTTTAACTTCATGTTTGTAAGGGCCTTAGTGCTCATTAGGTATTTTGGGTCATTTTGGCTTCAAATTGTGAAAAGTTTCCATTTTAGTGAAACATAGGTTAGAGGTATGTTTTAGGACCCTACATATCCTATTTAGGGTCTTAGGAGTCAACATCAATCATCAAGTTGAGAAGGAAACTCAAAATGCATCAAAATACAAAAAGTTGCTAGCAACTTTTGCAAGAAATGACAAAATGTAGTTAGAACTGATTGTAACTACCCATTCTTGGTATATGAGCATGGAATAAATGTTTTAGAGAGGTTAATGATATTTTTGATTGATACATTTAATTCGAACACCCTTGTACGGATGACTGTATCCATTTTTGTGTAATATGCATTGTATCTTTGCTACTGTATGGTTGTGTACAGATTGGCATAGGTGATCGGGCTCCATTTTAGTGTAGTGTTTTCTTTCAGATTCCATATGAAATAGATATTTTTTTTTGAAGTTCATTAGGTGTTAAGTTTCAAGTTTTTGAAGGTCACTGGTCTGACAGAGACAAAAACAGTGTTACCTAGTTACAAATGGCTCTAACCTAAAATCCCTTTAGTGGAATTGTCTAAAACCATGGGGGAAGTAGGGTTAGGGTCTATAGATAGGGTTTTCATTTTATTTTTGTTTATTTCAATGGATTTTACAAGACAGAATTCAAGCCCTATGGCTGACTGGTAAAACCAGGTGAGCCAGGACAAGGAGAAGGAAGGATTTGAACAAGCACCCATAAAATTTTGGGGAAGACTTAGTGGAATTTATAGATGCACTAGATAGTCTCATAAAAGGATTCAAAGGTGGCAGGAGGTGAATCAAAAATTTGAGACAATTTTGTCAATTATTCATGCTGACTAGTCTAGAGGCCTAATTAATAGGCTATAATCTAGGGCCTGCAAGAAAGTTGGGTTTTGGGTGCTCCCAGAGGTTATGGTTTTGGATTCTGATAGGGTTGGGTGATGTCTTGAATATTTTCAAGTTTTTTTGTGGAGTCACTTGGAGATTTTCTAATAATTTGGCTAAATTCAATGGAAATAGGCCTACTAGGAATTAGGCAATCAGGCCTCCTAGTGAAATAGTGACCAATTGGATTGGTAAAGTGTCTTGATGTATTGGGATGATTGTAGAATGATCTAGAATGGGTCAAGAAGAGAATTGAGAGTCTTGGTGAATGTGTGGGAATATCCTAGGCAGAGGATTGGCATTCTAGGTAGAGTTATAGTGGGAAAAACAAGGCTTTTTGCTAACTAGTTGGACTAGTTAGGCCTAGAAATCTTGGAGTCTTCAAAGTACCAACTATACCTTGGAGGAGAAGTTGGTAGAGAGGGTCTTGGAGGTCCTAAAAGAAGGAATATCCAACAAAGAACAACCATTGGATTTTTGAGTTAGTCATTTAAAGCAACTTGGAGTGGAGAAAAGCCTGGAGTATCAAACCCTCTACATCAGAGTGGTATCAGAGCTAGAATAGCATGAAATTGTGTATGTCCTAAGGGGAGGAGAGTCAAGAGGTTGACAGAATTCCTCCTAAGGCATTGAGTAGGGATGCCATAGTGGAATTGGTTCAAGGCCTCTTGGAGAAGGCTAGTGTGTCCAAGACAAAGGGAAAAAAGAAGATCACAGAATGGGGAGATGAAAGTGATGGAGATGAAATTTAGACAGAAGATTCATCAAACAAAGAGAAAGAACCTGAGATGGAAAAAGAACAAAAGGTATTCTTAGATGCCCTCAAATCTTTAAACAAGGATAGCATGGAACACATGCCATATTACTATGGTAGCTTGAATGAGGAAGAGTTTTTGGATTGGCTTGAATCCATTGACAACCAAATTGATTACAAAGAAGTATCAGAGGAGAAGAGAGTCACTTATGCTAAGGCTAGACTCAAGGGATCTACATTGGTGTGGTGGAACATGATGCAGGATGAGAGGTTAAGAAGTGGAAATAAAAAAATTGTTTCTTGGGAGAGGATGAGAATTAGATTGAGGGCACAATTTTTGCCTACTAATTATGAAATCCAAATATATCAAAAGATACAGAATCTAAGACAAAAAGAAATGTCAGTGAGTACTTACATAGAGGAGTTCCATAAACTGAGCCTAAGGGCTAGGAGACAAGAAGATGAAATGGAGAAGGTAGCCAGGTACCTTAAGGAGTTAAGACAAGGGATTCATGATAAGATCAACATCATGGCTCCTGAAAGTATGCACAAATATTTCCAATTGGCTTTAAGAGTAGAGGAAAAGGCTAGAAGAAGGAATGACTTCCATAAAAGAGGAAGAGGTGGCAGAAATAATAGAGGTTTTCAGAGAGGCAGGGGTAACTTTGGTAGAGGACAGAGCTCTAATAGACAAGAAGACAATTAGTCTATGGAGAGTAATGGAGGAAACTAGTATAGAGGATCTTTCCAAAGGGGAGGATATAGAGGTAGAGGACCACCAATAGGTAGGTTCCAACCCCAAGGGAGATCTAATTCAGTTTTAAATGGCAGATGCTATAACTGCAACCAAGTGTGTCACACAATGGGTAGGTGTCCTGAAAAGACTTCCTCCTCTTCAATGGGGGATAAAAGGAATCAATAGGTACAAGAGAATGAAACTCAAAGGGTTACTTCTCCCATCTCCAAGGTAGGGCTAGTATTGGATGGAGAGAACTTGAAGTTAAGGAGAACCTTGTTGAAAGTGCCTAGCACTATAGAGACACCACAAAGAAAGAACTTGTTTAAAAAAACTTGTAGGTCTCATGGGAATATTTTCAAAGTGATAGTGGACTCTAGATCCACTGATAATATAGTATCCATGGAGATGGTGAAGAAATTGAAGTTGAGAAGGATACCTCATACCACACCCTATAAGGTTTCATGGTTGAGTAAGGGTCAAAAAATAGTGGTAGATGAACAAACCTTGGTAGAGTTTGAGATTGGAGAGTATAAGGACAAGGTCTTATGTGACATACTACCTATGGATGCATACCATCTTCTTCTAGGATGTCCATGGAAGTATGATGTCAAAGAAATACATGATAGAGAGAAGAACACTTATGTCATCACCAAGCTAGCAAAGAAGTTCCAAATGGATCCATTACAACAACCCAATGAAGAGAAACATGTGGGGACAAGTTTTTATTTTATTGAGTGGGAAAGAGTTTCTAAAGGCCATGAAGAAGGAGAAAGGAGTCTGTTGTGTAGTAGTGGTAAAACCAAAGGAGGAAGCTAAGGAGAAAATTAGTTTTCCACCAGAGATACAAACATTTCTAGATAAGTACCATGACATAGTAGATAATGGTATTTTGAGTGCATTACCACCTATGAGGGAAGTGAGTCATCAAATTGACCTCATTCCTACAAAAAATTTCCTAACAAAGAAGCATATAAGATGACACCAAATCAGAATGCAGAGATAGAAAAACATATTCAAGATTTGTTAGATAAGGGGTTAATAAGGAAGAGTTTGAGCCCATGTGTTGTACCAACAGTGCTTGCACCTAAGAAGGATGGAAAATGGAGGATGTGTATGGAATCTAGGGATATAAACAAGATCACAATCAGATAGGTTCCCAATGCCCCAAATAGAAGATTTGAAGGACAATTTAGGAGGTTCTTGTTACTTTTCTAAGGTGGACATGAAGTCAGGGTATCATCAGATAAGAGTGAGGCCTAGAGATGAGTGGAAGATAGTTTTTAAGACCAATGAGGGTCTGTATGAGTGGCTAGTAATGCCCTTTGGCCTAAGTAATGCACCTAGCACATTCATGAGGCTCATTAATGCAGTGCTAGCAAAGTTCATTAGTAAGTCTGTAATAGTTTACCTTGATGATATTTTGATCTTTAGTGGGTCCAAGAAGGAGCACATGAAGCATTTGTAGATGGTCTTAAGGAAGCTACATCAAGAGAAGTTGATGAAAAATCAAGAAAAGTGTGAGTTTCTCAAAACTAAACTAGTTTACCTTGGTTTGGTGGTTGCTAATGGATGTATGAAGATGGAACCTAATAAAGTTAAGTCCATTTTGGAATGGACTACACCTAGTTCCATAGGGTATGTTAGGAGTTTCCATGGGTTGGCCTCCTACTATAGGAAGTTTGTGAGAAATTTTAGTCATATGTGTGCCTCTATATTTAACACCATAAAAGGTGGAATCAAATGTAAGTTTGAATGCACAGTGGTAGAAAACCAAGGGTTTGAAATGTTAAAGAAAAGGATTGTAGAGATATGTACTCTTAGGTTTCCTAACTTCAATCAACTCTTGCTGGTAGAGTGTGATGCTAGCAAGTTGGCTATTGGAGTAGTGTTAAGCCAAGAAGGACACCCTGTGGCTTTCTTCTCTGAAAACTTGAATGAGGCTAAACAAAACTATTGAACATATGATTTGGAGTTATATGCTATGGTTCATGCCCTCAAGAAGTGGAGCCAATACCTACTACCTAGGGAGTTTGTGGTCTACACTGATAACCATGCTTTGAGTTTCTTGAATGGACAAGAAATGTTGAACCAAAGGCACATGAAGTGGGTAAAATCATTGCAAGATTATACATTTGTTATAAAACAAAAGAAGGGGGTTAGAAACAAGGTTGCAGATGTTCTTAGCAGGAGGGTACTCACAATCCAAGAAATAAAACTGCAAAGTGTGAGCATGGATGATTTGAAAGACCTCTACAAGGAAGAAAAAGATTTAAAAGTAGCCTGTGAGGCATGTGTGAAGTTTTAGCAGGGCTTCAAGGTAGATTTCAGTGAGTTTGTATTGCAGGAAGGTCTATTTTTTAAAGGTCACCTTATGTGTATACCTCAGTGTTCAATGAAGGAAAACATTGTGAAGGAGAAACACCAAGGGAGCTTGGGAGGCCACTTTGGAGTGGATAAAACATTGGAGCAAGTGCATAGGCATTACTATTGGCCTAAGATGTAGTTAGATGTTAGGAGATTTGTAGAATAATGTCAATTTTGGCAGAGGGCTAAGGGAAAAAGAAGAAACAGTGGGTTGTATCAACCTTTATCTATACCCCAAAGGCCTAGGGAGTGCCTTAGTATGGATTTTGTTTCAGGGTTACCAAAGACACCTAGGGGTGATGATAGTGTGTTTGTGGTGGTAGACCATTTCAACAAGATGACACACTTCATTCCATGCAAGAAAAGAAATTATGCTTCTCAAATTGAAGGTCCTTTCTCTAGGGGTATTGTGAGGATCCATGCATTGCCCCTGAATATTGTAAGTGACATGGATAGTAAGTTTGTAGGTCACTTTTGGAGGACCTTATGGAAGATTCTTGGAAATAAATTGTCTTTCTCTTCAACCTATCATCCACAATCAGATGGGAACATAGAAGTAGTGAATAGGTCACTTGGAAATTTTCTAAGGTGTCTGACCAAACAACATGGATAATCATGGGAACACATTATAGGGCAGAGATAATTTTCATGTAAGGACTCCATTAATAGGAGTACATGGAATATCCCCTTTGTAATAGTATATGGGGTCAATCGTAGGGGAATATTGGTGTTGAGGGATCTCATTTTGAAGGACAAGAGGAGTGCTCAAGGAGAGACATTTGTTGAACAGATGAAGGAGCTACATGAACAAGTCAATAAGACTTTAGCAAAGCAAGTGGAGAAGTACAAATCCAAAGCTGATCAAACTAGAAGAGACTTGTAGTTCAAGGCTAGGGATCTAGTACTAGCCTATCTTAGGAAGGAAAGACTACCCAAGGGCTAGCCTACTAAACTAGTAATGAAAAATATAGGACCTTTGAAGATTTTGCACAAGTATGGAAAGAATACCTATGAGGTGGAGTTACCTCCTAATTTAGGGATCTTACCCATTATTAATGTTTGTGACCTATATCCCTACAAGGGACCAAAACCAAATATAGGTCAATCCACTCTTGCAGATTTAGAGGATGATGATTGGGTGAAATATTTGCCTACCCCAAAGCCATTGCCATTGGAAAGTGTCTTGGACTCTAAAGTAATAAAGAAGAGAAGGAAGGGTAAATACAAGGAGTACCTCATCAAGTGGCAGGGACTACCTGAAGCTAAGGTCACTTGGATGATAGAGCTAGATATTCTGAAACATGGGGTCACCATTGAAGACCTCCTAACTGAAGGGACTTGAGTTATTTTGTCCAGGGGAGTACGGTGTAGGGAACCTCCCTATTTGATGTTTTGATTTTTTTTAGGGTTGGATTAGGAGTTTGTGTCTATGTTAGAATAAGTTCCAAAAGGTTGGAAGCAATGTTAGTTTAACTTCATGTTTGTAAGGGCCTTAGTGCTCATTAGGTATTTTGGGTCATTTTGGATTCAAATTGTGAAAATTTTACATTTGAGTGCAACTTGCATTAGAGGTATGTTTTAGGACCATACATATCCTATTTAGGGTCTTAGGAGTCAACATCAATCATCATGTTGACAAGGAGAGACAAAATGCATCAAAATGCAAAAAGTTGCTAGCAACTTTGAAAGTTGCTCGAGCAACTTTTGCAAGAAATGAAAAAATGTAGTTAGAACTGATTGTAACTACCCATTCTTGGTATATGAGCATGGAATTGATGTTTTGGAGAGGTTAATGATATTTTAGATTGAGACACTTAATTTTGACACCCTTGTACGAATGACTATATCTATTTTTGTGTAATCTTCACTGTAGCTTTGCTACTATATAGCTGTGTATAGATTGGCATAGGTAATCAGGCTCCATGTTAGTGTAGTGTTTTCTTTCAGCTTCTATATGAAATAGATAGTTTTTTTTGAAGTTCAGTAGGTGTTAAGTTTTAAGTTCTTTAAGGTCACTGGTCTGACAGAGACAAAAATAATGTTACCTAGTTTGAAATGGCTCTAACCTAAAATACCTCTACTAGAATTGTTTGAAACCATGGGGGAAGTAGGGTTAGGTTCTACATATAGGGTTTAGGTTTTATTTTTGTTTGTTTCAATGAATTTCACAAGCCAGAAGTGAATCCCTATGGTTGACTGGTGAAACTAGGTGAGCTAAGACATGGAGAAGGAAGGAGCTGAACAAGCACTGATGAACTTTTAGGGAAGACTTAATGGCATTTCTAGATGCACAAAATAGTCTCCTAAAAGGATTTGAAGGTGAGAGGAGGTGAATAAAATATTGGAGACAATTTTGTCAATTATTCATGTTGACTGGTCAAGAGGCCTAATTAATAGGCTATAATCTAGGGCCTACAAGAAAGTTGGGTTTTGGGTGCTTCCAGAGGTCAGGGTTTTGGATTCTGATAGGGTTGGGTGATGTCTTGAATATTTTCAAGTTTTTTTGTGGAGTCACTTGGATATTTTGTGACCATTTGGCCAAATCTGGTGGAACTAGGCCTACTACGAATCAGGCAATTAGTCCTCCTAATGAAATAGTGACCAATTGGATCGATAAAGTGTTTTGATGTATTGGGATGACTGAAGAATGACCTAGAATGGGTCAAGAAGGGTGTTGAGAGTCTTGGTGAATATGTGGGAAGATTCTAGGCAGAGGATTGGGATTCTAGGTAGAGTTCTAGTGGGAAAAACTAGGTGTTTGGTTAACTAGTTGTACTAGTTAGGCCTAGAAATCTTGGAGTCTTCAAAGTACCAACTATACCTTGGAAGAGAAGTTTCTAGAGAGGGTCTTGGAGGTCCTAAAAGAAGGAAGATCCAAAAAATAAAAACCATTGGATGGTTGAGTTATTCATTTAAAGATACTTGGAGTGGAGAAAATCCTAGAGAATCAAAACCTCTGCATCAGAGTGGTATCAGAGCAAAAATAGCTTGAAATTGTGTATGTCTAAAGGAGCGGAGAGTCAAGAGGTTGACAGAATGCCTCCTAAGGAAATCAATAGTGATTCCATAGTGGAATTGGTTGAAAGCCTCTTGGAGAAGGCTAGTGTGTCTGAGACAAAGGGAAAAAAGAAGATCACAAAATGGGGAGATGAAAGTGATCGAGATGAAAGTCAGACAGAAGAGTCATCAAACAAAGGGAAAGAACCTAAGATGGACAAAGAACAAAAGGTATTCTTAGATGCCTTCAAATATTTAAACAAGGATAGCATGGAACACATACCATATTACTGTGGTATCCTGAATCAAGAAGAGTTGTTTGATTGGCTTGAAGCCATTGAAAATGAATTTGATTACAAAGAATTCTCAGAGGAGAAGAGAGTCATTTTTGCTTAGGCTAGACTAAAGGAACCCGCATTGGTGTGGCAGAACATGATGTAGGATGAGAGGTTAAGAAGTGGAAAGAAAAATATTGTTTCTTGGGAGAGAATGAAAATTAGATTGAGGGCACAATTATTGCCTACTGATTATGAAATCCAAATATATCAAAATCTATAGAATCTAAGACAAAAAGAAATGTCAGTAAGTACATACATAGAGGAGTTCCATAAATTGAGCCTAAGGGCTAGGAGACAAGAATATGAAATGGAGAAGGTAGCTAGGTACATTAATGGGTTAAGACAAGGGATTTAGGATGAGATCAACATGATGGATCCTGACAGTATGCACAAATTTTTCCAATTGGCCTTAAGAGTAGAGGAAAAGGCTAGAAGAAGGAATGACTTCCATCAAAGAGGAAGAGGTGGAAGCAATAATAGAGGTTTTCAGAGAGGCAGGGGTAAATTTGGTAGAGGAAAGATCTCTTATAGACAAGAAGACAATCAGTCTATGGAGAGTAATGGAGGAAACCAGTATAGAGGGTCTTTCCAAATGCGAGGATATAGAGGTAGAGGACCACAAAGAGGTAGGTTCCAACCCCAAGGGATATCTAATTCAATCTTCAATGGAAGATGCTATAACTACAACCAAGTGGGTCACACAATGGGAAGTTGTCCTAAAAAGACTTCCTCATCTTCAATGGGGAATAGAAGGAATCAATTTGTACAAGAGGATGACACTCAAAGTGTTACTTCTCCCATCTAAAAGGCAGGGCCAGTATTGGATGGAGATAACTTAATGTTAAGGAGAGCCTTGTTGAAAGTACCTAGCACTATAGAGCCACCAAAATGGAAGAAATTTTTTTAAATGACTTCTAGGTCTCATGGAAAGATTTTCAAAGTGATAGTGGACTCTAGATCCATGAAGAATACAGTATCCATAGAGATGGTGGAGAAATTGAAGTTGAGAAGGATACCTCATACCACACCCTATAAGGTTTCATGGCTGAATAAGGGTCAAAAAATAGTGGTAGATGAACAAACCTTGGTAGAGTTTGAGATTGGAGAGTATAAGGACAAGGTCTTATGTGACATACTGCTTATGGATGCATTCCATCTACTTCTAGGACGTCCATGGTAGCATGATGTCAAAGAAATACATGACAGAGAGAAGAAAGATTATGTTATCACCAAGCTAGGAAAGAAGTTCCAAATGGATCCATTGCAAGAACCCAATAAAGAGAATCATTTGGGGAAAAGTGTGATGTTATTGAGTGGGAAAGAGTTTCTAAAGGCCATGAAGAAGGAGAAAGGAGTCTATTGTGCAGTAGTGGTAAAACCAAAGGAGGAAACTAAGGAGAAAATCAGTTTTCCACCAGAGATACAAACATTTTTGGAGAAGTACCATGACATAGTAGATAATGGTTTTCCAAGCTCATTACCACCTATGGCGGAAGTGAGTCATCATATTAACATCATTCCTACAGAAATTTTCCTAACAAAGAAGCATATAAGATGACACCAAGTCAGAATGCAGAGATAGAAAAAAATATTTAAGATTTGTTAGATAAGGGGTTAATAAGGAAGAGTTTGAGCCCATGTGTTGTACCAACAACACTTGCACCTAAGAAGGATGGGAAATGGAGGATGTGTATGGACTCCAGTGCTATAAACAAGATCACAATCAGATATAGGTTCCCAATGCCCCAGATAGAAGATTTGATGGACAATTTGGTAGGTTCTTGTTACTTTTCTAAGGTGGACTTGAAGTTAGGGTATCATCAGATAAGAGTGAGGCTTGGAGATGAGTGGAAGATAGCTTTTAAGACAAATGAGGGTCTGTATGAGTGGCTAGTAATGCTCCTTTACCTAAGTAATGCACCTAGCACATTCATGAGGCTCATGAATGAAGTGCTAGCAAATTTCATTGGTAAGTTTGTAATAGTTTACCTTGATGATATTTTAATCTTTAGCAGGTCCAAGGAGGAGCACATGAAGAATTTGGAGATGGTCTTAAGGAAGCTACATCAAGAGAAGTTGATGATAAATCAAGAAAAGTGTGAGTTTCTAAAAACTGAACTAGTTTACCTTGGTTTTGTGGTTGCTAATGGATGTATGAAGATGGACCCTGATAAAGTTAAGTTCATTTTGGAATGGCCTACACCTAGGTCCATAGGGGATATTAGGATTTTCCATGGGTTGGCCTCCTACTATAGGAAGTTTGTGAGAAATTTTAGTCATGTGTGTGCCCCTATACTTAACACAATAAAAGGTGAAATCAAATGGAAGTTTGAATGGACAGTGGTAGAAAACCAAGGGTTTGAAATGTTAAAGAAAAGGATTGCAGAGCTACTTACTCTTAGGTTTCCTAACTTCAATCAAATCTTTGTGGTAGAGTGTGATGCTAGCAAGTTTGTTATTGGAGTAGTGTTAAGCCAAGAAGGACACCCTGTGGCTTTCTTCTCTGAAAACTTGAATGAGGCTAAACAAAAGTACTCCACCAATGATTTGGATTTATATGCTATGGTTCAAGCTCTCAAGAAGTGGAGGCACTATGTATTACCTAGGGAGTTTGTGGTCTACACTGATAACCATGCTTTGAGTTTCCTAAATGGACAAGAAATGTTGAACCAGAGGCACATGAAGTGGGTAGAATCATTGTAGGCTTATACATTTGTTATAAAGCACAAGAAGGGGGTTAGAAATAAGGTTACAGATGCTCTTAGTAGGAGGGTACTCACAATCAAAGAAATACAACTGTAAAGTGTGAGCATAGATGATTTGAAAGACCTCTACAAGGAAGACAAAGATTTCAATGTAGCCTATGAGGTATGTGTGAAGTTTTAGCAGGGGTTCAAGATAGATTTCAATGAGCTTGTATTGCAAGAAGGCCTATTGTTTAATGGTCACCTTATCTGTATACCTTGGTGTTTAATAAGGGAAACAATTATGAAGGAGAAACACCAAGGGAGCTTGGGAGGCCACTTTGGAGTGGATAAAACATTGGAGTAGGTGAATAGGCATTACTATTGCCCTAAGATGTATTCAAATGTTAGAAGATTTGTAGAATAATGTCAGGTTTGGCAGAGGGCTAAGGGAAAAAGAAGCAACAGTGGGTTGTATCAACCTTTATCTATACCCTAAAGGCCTTGGGAGTGCCTTAGTATGGATTTTGTTTTGGGGTTACCAGAGACACCTAGGTATCATGATAGTGTGTTTGTGATGGTAGATGATTTCTAAAAGATGGAACACTTCATTCCATGCAAGAAAACAAATCATTCTTCTCAAATTGCAGGTCTTATCTTTAGGGATATTGTGAGGATCCGTGGATTTCCCCTGAATATTGTAAGTGACAGGGATAGTATGTTTGTAGGTCACTTTTGGAGGACCTTATGGAAGATGCTTGGAACAAATTTGTATTTCTCTTTAGCCTATCATCCACAATCAGATTGGAAAACAAAAGTAGTGAATAGGTAACTTGGTAATTTGGTGAGTTGTCAGACCAAACAACATGGTCAATCATGGGATCACATCATAGGGCAGGAAGAATTTGCATATAATGACTCCATTAATAGGAGTATAGGGAAGAGCCCCTTTGAAATAGTATATGGGGTCAATCCTAGGGGAATATTGGAGTTGAGGGATCTCATTTTGAAGGACAAGAGGAGTGTTGAAGGAGAGTCATTCACTGAAAAAATGAAGGAGCTACATGAACAAGTCAATAAGAATTTAGCAAAGCAAGTGGAGAAGTACAAATCCAAAGCTGATCAAACTAGAAGAGACTTGTAGTTCAAGGTTGGGGATCTAGTACTAGCCTATCTTAGGAAGGAAAAACTACCTAAGGGTCAACCTACTAAACTACTGATGAAAAAGATAAGACCTTTGAAGATTTTGCACAAGTATGGCAAGAATGCCTATGAGGTGGAGTTACCTCCTAATTTGGGGATTTCACCCATTTTTAATGTTTGTGACCTATATCCCTACAAGGCACCAACACCAGACATAGGTCAATCCACTCTTGTAGATTTAGAGGATGATGATTGGGTGAAAGATTTACCTACCCCAAAGCCATTGGAATTGGAAAGTGTCTTGGAGTCTAAAGTGATAAAGAAGAAAAGGAAGGGTAAATACAAGGAGTACCTCATCAAGTGGAAAGGACTACATGAAGCTAAGGCCACTTGGATGATAGAGATGGATATTCTGAAACATGGGGTCACCATTGAAGACTTCCTAACTCAAGGGACTTGAGTTATTTTGTCTATTTTGTCTAGGGGAGTATGGTGCAGGTTACCTCTCTATTTGATGTTTTGTTGTTGTTTAGGTTTGGATTAGGATTTTGTGTGTGTGTTAGAATAAGTTCCAAAAGTTTGGAAGCAATGTTAGTTTAACTTCATGTTTGTAAGGGCCTTAGTGCTCATTAGGTGTTTTGGGTCATTTTGGCTTCAAATTGTAAAAATTTGCCATTTTAGTGAAACATGGGTTAGAGGTATGTTTTAAGACCCTACATATCCTATTTAGGGTCTTAGGAGTCAACATAAATCATCGAGTTGACAAGGAAAGTCAAAATGCAAAAAGTTGCTAGCAACTTTGAAAGTTGCTCGAGCAACTTTTGCGAGAAATGAAAAAATGTAGTTAGAACTGATTCTAACTACCCATGCTCAATATATGAGCATGGAATTGATGTTTAGGAGAGGTTAATGATATTTTTGATTGAGACACTTAATTTTGACACCCTTGTACAAATGAGTGTATCCATTTTTGTGTAATCTGCATTGTATCTTTGCTAATGTATGACTGTGTACGAATTGGAATAGGTGATTGGGACCCATGATAGTGTAGTGCTTCCTTTTAGCTTCCATATGAAATAGATAGTTTGTTTTGAAGTTTAGTAGGTGTTAATTTTCAATTTTTTGAAGGCCACTGGTCTGATAGAGACAAAAAGAGTGTTACCTAGTTAGAAATGGCTCTAACCTAAAATCCCTTCATTGGAATTGTTTGAAACCATGGGGGAAGTAGGGTTAGGGTCTATAGATAGGGTTTTGGTTTTCTTTTTTGGTTTTTTCAATGGATTTCACAGGCCAAAAGTGAAGCCCTATGGCTGACTAGTGAAACCAGGTGAGCCAGGACATGGAGAAGGAAGGATTTGAACAAGCACCCATGAGATTTTTGGGAAGACTTAGTGGCATTTCTAGATGCACCATATAGTATGCTAAAAGGATTCAAAGGTGGTAGGAGGTGAATCAAATATTGGAGAGAATTTTGTCAATTATTCATGTTGACTGGTCCAGAGGCCTAATTAATAGGCTATAAGCTAGGGCCTACAAGAAAGTTGGGTTTTGCGTGCTTCCAGAGGTCAAGGTTTTGGATTCTGATAGGGTTGGGTGATTTCTTGAAGATTTTAAATTTTATTTGTGGAGTTACTTGTATGTTTTTGTGAGAATTTGGCCAAATTCTATGGAAATAGGCCTACTAGGAATTAGGCAATTAGGCCTCCGAGTGAAATAGTGACCAATTGGATTGGTAAAGTGTCTTGATGTATTGGGATGATTGCAGAATGATGTAGAATGGGTCAAGAAGGGTGTTGAGAGTCTTAGTAAATGTGTGGGAAGATCCTAGGTAGAGGATTGGCATTCTAGGTACAGTTCTAGTGGGAAAAACTAGGCTTTTGGTTAACTAGTTGCACTAGTTAGGCCTAGAAATCTTGGAGTCTTCAAAGTACCAACTATAACTTGGAGGAGAAGTTGGTAGAGAGGGTCTTGGAGGTCCTAAAAGAAGGAAGATCCAACAAATAAAAACCATTGGATGGTTGAGTTAGTCATTTAAAGTAACTTGGATTGGAGAAAAGCCTAGAGTATCAAACCCTCTACATCACCAGGCAAGTACAAGATCTTTTGGACAAGGGGTTGACCGGAAAGAGCATAAGACCATGTGTTGTCCTAGTGGTGTTGGCTCCTAAGAATGGAGGTAAGTGGAAGATGTGTACTGATTCTAGGAAAATAAATAGGATCACTATTAGATATAGATTTCCTATTCCTAGGATAGAAGATCTGATGGATTGTTTGGGGGGTGCTAAGTACTTCTCTAAAATTTATTTGGAAAGTGGTTACTACCAAATTAGGAATAAGGAAGGTGATGAGCAGAATTTATCCTTTAAGAATACATAGGGGTTATATGAATGGTTAGTTATGCCCTTTGGGCTTTCCAATGCACCTAATACCTTTATGAGGGTGATGAATGAGGTCTTGAAAGACTATATAGGTGTGTTTGTAGTTGTCTATTTAGATGACATCCTCATTTTTAGCAAGACAAAGGAGGATCATATGAAGCACTTGGATTTAGTGTTGAACAGGTTTTAGTGGGAAAAGCTCACCATTATTCTTGAAAAGAGTGAGTTCATGAAGGAGGAACTAGTCTACCTAGGATTTGTAGTTTTGCAAGGTGACTTGAAAATGGATAAGGAGAAAGTAAAGGCCATATTGAACTGGCCTACTCCTAAGACATGGAATGAAGTTAGGAGCTTCCATGGGCTACCCCAATTCTATAGGAAGGTCATTAGGAGATTCAATGAAAATTATGCTCCACTCCTAGAGACCATTAAAGGAGGGCTGAAAACCAAATTTGTATGGACCAAGGCAGCTAATGAGGGGTTTGAAAGGTTGAAAAGAGAAGTAGCTACCCAGCCTATATTGTTGTTACCAAGTTTTGACAAACCTTTCATAGTAGAGTGTGATGCAAGCAACATAGCAATGGGGGCTTTCTTAACCCAAGAAGACAGGCATGCGACATTCTTCAGTGAGAGATGGAATGAGGAAAAGTCTAGGTAGTCTTCCTATGACTTGGAGCTATATGCTCTTGTACAAGCCTTAAGGAAATGGTGGTATTATTTATTTCCTAAAGAGTTTGTTGTCTTTATAGATAACCAAGCATTGAGTTATATCAATACTAAAGACAAACTTAGTTTGAGGCACATCAAATGGATTGAGTTTTTGCAGCCATATACCTTCACTATTAAGAATAAGAATGGGTTGTAAAAATAAGTTGCAGATGCCCTTAGTAGAAGGATTCTTACAATAAAAGAGATTTAGTTTCAGAGTACATGAGTAGAAAGGTTGAAATACCTTTATGAAGGAGATGCAGACTTCTCAGTGATCTACAAGGTGTGAAAAGAATTTGAGAATCACTTTCATAGTGAGTATGCAAATTACTCTTCAAAATGGATTTTTATTCAAAGGGAAACAATTATGTGTGCCAAGGGGATCCATGAGGGAGAACCTCATACAAAAAAATCATAATGGGAGATGAAGTGGACACTTTGGATTTAACAAGACCTTGGATCTTGTGAAGAGGTTTTATTGGTGGCCAAAAATGCAGAGGGGTATAAGGAGATATGTAGAGGAGTGTGGGGTGTGTCAAAAGGCAAAAGGAACTTCATCAAATGTAGGCTTATATCAGCCATTACCCATCCCATGTAGACCATGGGATTGCATTAGTATGGATTTCATTATGGGACTACCTAGGACACCTACTAGTTTAGATAGTGTGTTTATGGTAGTAGACAGGTTTAGAAAGATGAGCCATTTTGTCACATGCAAGAAAACACATGATTCTAGCCAAATTTCCCATTTTTTATTTAAAGAGATAGTGAGGATACATTGCTTGCGAACAAAGATAGTGGTAGAAAGAGATGTGAAGTTTATGCAACATTTATAGAAGACACTTTGGAGAAGGCTAGGAACCAACTTGTCACATATCTCAGCTTATCATCCTCAAAAGAGATGGCCAGACAAAGGTGACCAACAAGGTCCTTGAAATTGTTTTGAGAATTTTGACCAAAGAATATGGCTGAAGTTGGGAGTAAGTGATACCTTAGGGATAATTTTCCTGTAATGATAGTACAAATTGGACCATAGGTAAGAGCCTATTTGAGATTGTTTATGGGGTACACCCTAGGGGTGTACTTGAGTTGAGAGACCTACAAGGCTATGAAGCCATCAATGGTCATACTGATTATTTCTCTCAGTCAATGAGAGAGGTACATGAACAGGTGAATAGGATTAATGGAGGCCAATCAAAAATTGAAAGCCAAGAGAGATGAGGGAAGAAGAGATCTACAATTTGAAGTGGGTGATCTACTAATGGTGTTTTTGAATAAGGCAAGACTACAAAAGGGGATACCTAGTAAGTTGTAGATGAAAAGGATTGGCCTTATAAGGTGTTGTCCAAGTATGGACCCAATGCCTATAAGGTGGAGCTACCCAAGGAGATGTCAATTTATCCAATCTTCAATGTGAAGGACTTGATAAATTATAAAGGACCAGAGATGGATGAGGTAAAGTAAAATACTAAAGTGAATAATGATGTGGGAGAGTTTAAGACTCTAGATCAGATCAAGCCACAAGCTGAAAGGATATTGGATTCAAGAGTGAATAAGAAAACTAGGCATAAAGTCTATATGGAACATTTAGTGAAGTGGAGGCAAAAACTAGAGTCAGAAGCCACTTGGATAGCTGAGAGTGACTTCAAAAAACATGGAATAATTGAGGAGTTCCTATCACCACAGGTAACTTAACTTGTTTGTTGCTGAGGGAGGATGGTGCAGGAGCACCCTAAGGTCTTTGGAATATCTTGTTAGTTATTTTGGCTTGTAGGTTGGTTTGGCCAACCACCAGTGAATAAGGACTATGTTATAATGTCGCAAGTGTGTGTAAGGTGTGTTTAGGGTTAACAGTGAATAGGGTTTGATAGTTGTTGAGTCAAGTTGCATCTCGGGCTCTATATCCTTAGAAGTCAACCAAAATCTCAAAGGGTTGACCAAAACTCCAAAATGGGGTAATTTTCAAGTTTTTAATGTTCTTAAGTGTTTTAGGGTAATTTGGTATGTTTTGAAACCAAGTTGGGCCATTGAAGTTGATAGAATGTCATTTTGACAAAAGTTGTCAAAGTTGTCATGACAACTTTTGCAACTTTGCAAAGTTGCCATGACAACATTTTGTAGTTTTTAGGAATCAGATTTAATTATGCCCAAATCATAACATGAGGGTTCAGACATTTGGGAATAGGATATATAAGGTGGAACAAACCCTAAAATGACAGTTGGATTTTATTTTGTACGAACTGATTGTAGAGGAGTAAGATTTTGCACTGTATTTGCAAACAGTACTCTTATCCAATACCTTAATGTATTGAATGGGTTGAATTAATGCATTGAGAGTGTTTATTGTGATATTTACTTAGTCTTTGTGGCATTTATTTGATCATTTTTTCATACTGGTTAACATTTTGTAAATTCTTTAGGTTTCACTGGTTCACTCTCCAGTTTTGAACCAGTCATGTAGATAATGGATTTTCTAAGAGTTCTCATGGTCTAGAGTCTTATGGCTACTTGGAATCAAGTAAAAAATTGTATATAAAATGTATATATAGTGTGTGGATTGTGTGTGTGTAGGGAAGGAAGGAAAACATTTAGGACCTAGGCGAGTACTGGTTATTCTTGCTAGAGTAACTAAACTGAATAGAGGCAATGATGATTGCTTGGTGATTGGTGTGTGCCAATCAGTGATAGAAGAGTGTAGGGGAATGTACTAAAGACATGTTGATGGAAGGAGAAGTTCAGAGGAGGAAGTTTGCAGCTAAAGAAAGCCAAGAAACCAAACCAGTGTTCATGCCCTAGAAACCCTAAATTTAAGGGGTTTGGTGAAAGTCAATTGTACCGAAAAGGTGGGAATTTGAGACCTAGAAAATCTTTAAGCCTAGAAAAAACCCACATGGAATATGTAATTATATTTCAGGGGTGTTAAGGGATTCTGAGAGGAAATCCACATTGTCAATGTTTAGGAGGGCTAATAGGCCTAAAAAGGATACAAGGCCTAGAAAACTAGAAATCTTGAACCCATTTGGAAATAGGGTGAAATATCCACAAGATTGGATCTAGGGGAGTTGGAGGAGACCTCAAAGAAGTCAAGAATCCAATCCACAGGAAGATGATTTTGTTGGGGAAGTAGAAGTCAAAGACAAGCCATGAATTGAAGGCTTATGGAGAAGGATCTAGAGAAGAATTTTAACTTGTTGGAGAGCTCCTAAGGTGTTAGAGGATCAAAGAGGAATCCTCTATTTAGGGTAGTGACTGAAACCTTAAGGAAGACCAAGAGAACATCTA
>MU223353.1:223542-269242 GCA_018584345.1 Thuja plicata | reverse complement strand
CCTTACACACCTTCTGACCTATATGATCAGCACAAAGTTCTTGATCTACTAGTCAGCTTGAGAAACCCAACTACCAAGAAAGAACTACCAAGCCATGACATCTACTTGGTGCTTACTAGCTTCCTACTCCTTAGACCTTAAACTGAATTAAAAAGTTTTCGCCTTGAATATTGTAAAGTATTCTTTAAGAGGTGAGGGGGTGTTCTTACACATTGCAATATGATCAACTAGAGGTGTTAGGATTCCCTCTTGATTAATCTTGCTAGTCTATTTATTCAATTGACTTCAAAATAGACCTAATGGCTAGTAGCCCTATTATGTCTATTTTGAAGGAAATTGAAGAAATTGACTAGCAAGATGAATCAGCAGGGACTCTGAACACCTCTAGTTGATCAAATTGCATTCTCTAAGAAAACCTCCTCACCTGTGCAAGAATATTTTACAAGATTGGGGGTGCAAAGTGATGTAATGACAAGTCTTTCTCACAACCCTATCTTCTGCTAGGGTCTTCTTTCTATAGGGCACTTTGCTAACCTATTAGGTTCCCTCACAAACCTTAATTCATGAGGATCATAATCTCAATCCTTCTCCTATTCAACTTGTCCACACCATACTTAATTCCAATCAACTATCAACAACCCCATAGATGCATTATTGCATCTTCCATGCTTATTGATGCAATATGATCAAGACTAACCACCAATTACGAGGAAGGTTTACAACAAGGAAATTGAAACCAACACAATGCCTAATAACTTAGATTGTAATGGAACCCTAGTTGATTCCAAGAACTTTCTTCATTCTTGTAAAAATAGGGCAATAAGGAATAAGGCCTAATTGGACACCTTTTTCCACGTAACATCAAAACTTGCTTAATAAGTTGGAAAAAAATTTGTATTTCCTGACACCCTTTTCCAAAACACCTTAGATTTATTTGGTCTCACTTCCCCAAACTGTCCGTACAGGGGTTTTCTATAAACAAGCCTAAAATCAAGGGTTTCACAATTTGTAGAGAACACCCATAAGGGTTTTTTATTTCACCATGAAAGGATCATCATCATAACTTCCCCTTGTACATGGAGCTTCCTCACACTTATATCCTCCTCTTGACATGCTCTGATGTAAGCAACCAATGCATTTAATGATTGCTAATGCTTCTTCAACTCAATCTGATCCCTAGCCATGCATCTCTTTCTCACCTAGGGAATCACTATACAAATATCTCTGTTGCTTTCCAGGGCCCATACTCTTGCACCAATAATGTATAATGAGTCATCTTCCAAATCCCAAGGAAATGGACCAAGGCCATGGTGGGAAGAGGAGTATGTCTCCATTAACAAAAACTGCTTGGATCAGACCAATGACAGTGCTAAAATCAAATTAATTTACAAAATAAATGCAATGGAAACAAAAAAACTAACTATTCACACATATAATCCAAGAACTACATCTACTACCTCATGCATGAGTTACAATGCAGAGTCTAATCCATTAAAAGACTTCAAACCAAAAAATACACTAACTATGAATACAAATGTTCAGAGAACTTGTTTGTTCATTAACCAAATTTTTTCCAACCCTTTACATAGGTTGAGGGAGGCCTTATATAGTTTATCCTTTGCCAAAACAATTTTTTTAGACAGTTACATAACCATATGCTCGAACATGCACTTGAGCAAGAAATGTTGTCAATGACAACATTGACAATTTTGCAAAGTTGTCAACAACTTTTACAACTTTTGCATTCTTGCACTCCAACTTGGTAAACTCACTCTAAAACTTAAGAAAATGCATATTTAGGATTACTAAGCCATGAAATAGGTATCATACCCTATTATTTTCTATTTTATCCCTGTAATGTACAAATGCACTCTTTTGACACATTTGCAACATTTGGGCAACTTTCCCAAAATTTGTCAAACTATAACTTGAGGACTATCAAATGACCTAGTTAGGCCTTGTAACTATCAAAAGATACTATAGGACTATCTAGCCCTCTTATTTCACTAGTTTCTTTGCTAAGATAACTACAAGACAAAATTTGACTAAGGAACCCTAGGTTACCATGTAGCCTTAACTAGGTGCTCCTACACCATACTCCCCCACAAAGGAAAGTCATGTCACTCCTGTGGACAAGATATCATCAAAAATGCCTAGCTTCTTCAAATTTGTAGTTGCAATCCATGTTTCCTCTGACTATGGATTTTTCTTCTACTTGATGAGGTGTTTCATTTACACCTTGTGTCTTGTGGTCTTCTTGACCCTTGAATCCAATACCTTTTCTTCTTCTGTGTGCACCTTGGGAGGTAACGTATCACATTCTACATCTTTTCCAGCCTCTTCTATGTTCACATCCCTCTTAGTTAAGGTTCCTTTAAACTTTATCAAGTCAGCCACATTGAAAATGGGTGAGATGCTCAAATTAGTAGGTAGACCTAGTTTGTAGGCATTAGCCCCATATTTGGCTAAGATCTTGCAAGGTCATAATCGCTTCATCTAGAGTTTGGTAGGCACTCCTTTCTCCAACATATATTTGTTCAAATGTACCAAGACTTAATCACCCACTTCAAATTGAACATCCTTTCTCTTCTCATGTACTTTAGCGTTCAATTTTTGAGTAGTTTCCAGTATAGTCTTTTTCACCTATTCTTGAATCTTCTTCATGGTATGAGTGAAGTATTCGACATGAACAATCCTATACTCCATAGGTCCAAGGTCTCTAAGCTCACATACACCCCTTTGGTGCATCCCATAAACAAATTAAAATGGGCTTCTACCTATTGTTTTGTTAATATTGTCATTGTATGCATATTCTTCCTGGGGAATGACCACATCCCATCTCTGCCCATACTCCTTAGTTAGGAACCTTAACAAGTTACCAAGAACTCTATTAACCACCTCATTTTGGCCATCAGTCTGAGGGTGGTAAGCTAAACCAAATGACAAGTTAGTACCCAATCTACTCCATAGTGTTTTCCAGAAATGTCTGATGAACTTAAAATCCCTATCTGATACAATGCTTAGGGGTAGTACATGGATTCATACAATCTCCTTGAAAATAAAATGTCCATTGTTTCTAGCATCATGTGTATTTCTACAAGGTATAAAATTACCCATCTTACTAAATCTATCTACCACAAAATAGATACTGTCATGGCCATTCTTTGTCTTAGGTAGCCCTACAATGAAATCCATGCTAACACACTCCCATGGTCTGTTAGGGATTGGAAAAGGTTGATACAAACCTGCATTGATAGCTCCTCCTTTTGCTTTCATGCACACTACACATTGTTCAACATACTTTGTTACATCCTTTACCAACTCTAGCCAGTGGTAAAACCATTGGACTAACTCTATGGTTTTTTTCACACCAAAATTGCTACTCAAGCTACCATTATGTTTCTCTTGAATGATATTTTCTCTCATTGAACCCTTAGGAACACACAATTGGTTCCCCTTAAACAACAACCCACTATGCATGGTAAAATTAGAAAACTGACTATGGAAGTGATTATGAAAATCAGAGCATAGCTTATAATCTTCACCAAAATATTCATCTTCTTTATAGACATCCTTGAAACTCTCTATCCTAATTCTCTTCAATTGAATTTCTTCAATGGTTAGAAACCTCCTACTCAGGGCATCTGCAACCTTGTTCAATTTCCCTTTCTTGTGTTTTATTGTGAATGTGAATGCTTGAAGCTATTCCATCCACTTTAAATGTATATTACTGAGCTTCTCTTGTGTGTTTATATAGCTAAGGACCCAATTGTCAGTAAACTATACAAATTATTTTGGTAGCAAGTAATGTCTCCACTTCCTAAGAGACTGAACTAAGGCATACAATTCCAAGTCATAAGAAAAATATTTCTTCTTGGATTCATTTAAATTTTCACACTCCAAAGTAAAAATTTGATCAAAACTAGGAAATCTTAGGATAGGTTGTGTTGCTACTTGATCCTTTAACTTTTCAAATGCTTTCCCCTACTTTAGAGGTCCATCTGAACTTAGTCTTTAGACTACCATTAATAGTGTGTAGAATTGGTTGACAAATACCACTGAAATCTCTTATAAACTTTTCATAAAACTAAGCTAACCCATGAAAGATCCTTACTTCTGTGCCTATGGTTGGTGTAGGCCAATTCACAATATCCTTCATCTTTCTTAGGTCTATCTTCAATGAACCTTGGGATACAACAAACCCCAAATACACAAGCTCTTGTTTGAAGAACTCACACTTCTCTAGATTGATTGATAACTTTTCTTCTTGCAACCTTTTGAGTACCATTTCCACATGTTCCTCTATGGTCTTCTTTAAGATAAGTATATCATATAGATATACTACCACAAATATCTCTATGAAGTCCTTAATCACTCCATTCATGAGCCTTATGAATGAGCTAGGGGAATTTGAGAGGTGAAATGGAACAACTCTCCACTCATACCACCCATTAGTAGTCTTAAAAGTTGTCTTCCATTCATCTACATCTTTAATTATAATCTGGTGGTACCCACTTTTTAAGTCCAATTTAGTGAAACAATTTTCCCATCCAAGATAGTCCATCAAATCCTCTATTTTAGGAATTGGAAATTTGTATTTAATTGTGATTCTATTAATAGCCCTAGAATTAGTACATAGTCTCCACTTACCACATTTCTTGGATGCTAAGACCACATGTATGACACATAGATAGATTCTTTTCTTTATTAGTCCTTGGTCTAATAGCTCCTGCACTTGTCTAGCCACTTCTAGGTTCTGGTCTAGAGTATGCTTATAAGATTCCTTATTTGTAAATGATGCACCAAGTACAAATTCAATTTGATGACTTATCACTCTTCTAGGAGGTAAAGTTTTAGGAGTATCATCACTGACTATGTCTTTATACTTATCAAGTAACTCTTGTACTTCTAAGGAAAAGGACACTTGTTTAGGCTTCTCTTCCTCCTTAGGCTTGAGTAAGATAGCATACCCTTCACTTTATTCCTCCTTAAGGGTATTAATGAACTCCTTTGTGCTACTAAATAAGATACTAGGGGTCCTGGGTTGTGGCTCATCTTCCTCCAATAAGAAATGAATCTTGAAAGTTCTATTATCTTTTTTGAAAGATATGGAATTCTCCTTTCCATCATACACTACACCCCTATCATATTCCAAGGACTTCCCAATAGCGGATGGCATGCATCCATATGAAACACATCACAAAGTAGCTTATCTTTATACCCTACAATAGAAAAATCCACCCAAGTTTTCTCATTCCCCAACACACTCTTCCCTTTGTTCAACCATGTCACTTTATATGGATTGACATGATGTATCTTTACCAATTTCAGTTTGTTTACTACTTCCTCTAATATTATATTGTTCGTGGAGCCTGAATCCACAATCACCTTGAAAACTTTACCAAGGATTTTACATCTAACCCTATATAATTCTCTCCTATGCTTGGGCTCATCCTTAACTGGTTGTATAATTAGAACTCTTTTGAACATTAAGTTTTCTCTCATCTCTGACTCAATGTGATCAACCTCTAGTGTTTTTACACTTGTTTCTTCATGGGCATAATCTATCCTCCTACCATTTTTTGATGAAGTAGTCTTATTAGGACAACTATAGGCTGGGTGACCCAACTGACCATAGTTATAACATTTCATACTTCCAAAGTATGAGTTTCTTCTTCCTGAACCCCTTCCTCTACTAGAGCCTCCTTCAATACCTCTACCTCTAGTATAACCCCCTCTTGAAGTAGTTTAACTATGATGCTCTATCAACTTGGACTCTCCCTGGTTTCTTTGTTCATTACCTCCTCCTTGATAACCACCTCTATGACCCCCTCGGTCTCTTCCTCTCCCTCTTCCTCTGAGATTAGAGTCTCTTTTCTTCTTGTTCCTCTCTTCCACCTTAAGAGATAATTGGTCGCCCTTCCCCATAAATTGTAAGGCAGCGGGGTTGAATAATGTAGTTTCCTTAAGATAAAAAGACAAAATTGTTGTGCACATGGACAATTCAAAAATAAGTGGTCCACATCTTCAAGCTCTTGATTACACAATCGAAAATTAAATGGTTGGGAGATATGAAATTTATTAATCATATCACTTGTTAAAAGACCTTTTTCTTTAATGCAAGCCAAGCAAAGCATCCCACCTTTGGAAGAGTTACCTGATTCCAACAAAAAGAATATGCCTGGTTATGAATTATTAATCTCTCCTTCTGCTACAATATTTTGTAGCCTTCCTTGATTGAATACTTACTTTTTTCCCCGAGGCCCACAATAATCTATCCTTCTTACCCAATAAGTATATTGTTTTTTCTATAAGCATCTCTGAGAATATTTGTTTATCTTGGAGGCAAATGGGAAGTGTTAGGAATAACAGTCCACAAGACATTTGAGAGGGGGGGTTAATCAGTTGTAATCTAGATTATTAAACTTTAAAATTTATAAACCAAATCTACAAATGTAAATGATAACACAGTAATTTCCAACACCATAACACAATATTTGTTTTCGAGAAAACCCTGTTAAAGGTAAAATCCCAGTAGGAATTAACACCCACAAATAATGTACTGAGAGTATAGTATCCATGTTAAAATATATTAGCCCTGTTAGGTGCTTATTACAACATTAAAGTGCACAGTCCCTATTAGGAGTCAAAGAAAATAGTAGGCTCACTACCAAGCCACACTTCCCAAAGAAGGTTAAAGCCACCCTTAAGGATTTACAATCTGAATCAAGTGTATAAAGAAAATACACATTCCAGTGAACTGTCTGATAGCAACTATCTTTTCTTGGTCAGTTCTAATGAAGTATCAAATCTTCTTTGAATCCAACAGTCAAAAATCTTTGTAGCTTCAACACCTCTTTATCCTTATATTTATCTATCATGCTTCTACACAAGAAATTATCATTCATATATACTCTCTTACAATAATTCATTAGGTTAGCCAGTTAAGCTTTCCTAATACATAATTAACTAAGTTAGCCAATTAAGGCTTTCCATCATACAAATAATTACATAGCCCCTTGCTAAGATACACACGGTATCTATAATAAGTATATATCATTTACAATCCATCACATATACTTCCAGATTCGTAATTCATTCTCATAATTAATTTCACACACTACATGTCTGAAGTCGGCCAGGAAATAGGTATTTTCCAGAATACACGCCACAGCTGATGTCATCAGTATGCAAATAGAAATCAAAATCAACCCATTACCCTACCATATGTCAGTTTTCCATCAGTAAGCTCGCAAGTTCTAAAATATCTTCGCCAAAAAGATATACCCGAGACACAGAGACCTGCTCTGTCCAGAATCACAGTTACAGTCTAGAAAACCAGTCTTCACCAAATCAACTGTAACATCCATAGTATGTGAAATAAAACCAAGCGACCTTAGAAATAATGTCAGCACACATCCTTCTTCATAAATCCAACTTTGATCATTTTGAATCATCTGTACAGTGTCCGTACACTCCTTCTAGTTAATTAGCGAGTATGTCTTCTCCATAGAAATATATGTTGACATCAGTGACAAAACATGAATATCAAAAGCATGATAAATAACCAAAACTAATATCATCCAACAATCTCCCCCTTTGGAATTTATGGAAACATATGGGAAAATCCATATGCATCAACCCAAAAGTACTCTTTCTCAATACAATCTTCTCAATATCCTCAACAAAATTCTCCCCAAAATAGTAGGGATTTTCACATAGATTTCTTCCCCCTTTGGTAGCAATGGCAAAGGGTGCCATAACTCATCTGTAGTCTCCTGTAGTCCTTTTCAAGTCTTCATGTCAAATCAGCTAGGTGGAAGATCACCCAAATGTACTCCATAGTATTCTCCTACGATCACTCCCCCTAGGGATTAGATCCATACATCAAGTCCAGAGAATGATATAGCTCTGAGATCTACTGGACTGATGCATATCTGCATCATTTTATTCTTCACTAGGAGGGGCCATCACCCCAAGAATGCCTATGAGACATTCAAAAGTATCTTTTGGCAAAGTTTTAGTAAATATATCTTCTATATGTTCCTTGGTACTAATATACTCTAGTTTAATCTCTCTATCTGCTACCTTCTCCCTCAAGAAATGATACTTGATGGAAATATGTTTAGTCTTTGAATGCGTTATAGGATTCTTTGACATATTCACTATGCTTGTGTTATCATAATGGATAATCACTGGTTCTTTGAAAATTATTCCAATGTCCTTTAGCATTTGTTTCATCCAAAGGACTTGTGTACAGTTTATTGTAGCAGCAACATACTATGACTCAGTAGTAGATTGAGCAATATAGTTCTGCTTCTTGCTCAACCAAGAAATAAGCCTTTTCCCAAGGAAAAATGTACCACCACTTGTACTCTTCATGTCATCCACATTACCTACCCAATCAGCATCAATAAAAGCCTACAATGTAAAATCATCATATTTTTCATACCATAATCCATATTCTACTATTTCTTTCAAATATTTGAAAATTCTTTTCACAACATCAAAATGTGTCTCTTTAGGATCTTCCTGATATCTAGCCACAATTCCAACTACATTGGTAATATCTGGTCTAGTGTGTGTTAGATATTGTAGACCTCCAATCATTGATTTGTACTTAGTCTGCCCAACACTTTGAATCTCATCACTTTTAGTTAGTTTGTTCCCTATCACCATGGGTATACCAACAAGTTTACAATCTTCCATTCAAAATTTCTTCAACATTTCCTTAAGATACTTTGTTTGAGATATAAAAATGCCATTCTTGCTCTGATTAATTTGCAAGCCAAGAAAAAATTTCATCTCACCAATCATTGACATTTCAAACTCATTCTCCATATATTTAGGAAACTTCTTACTCATTTTATTATTTCCTCCAAAAATGATATCATCAAATAAAAATTCTATAATTAAGATTCCATCTTCATCAGTTCTTAAATACAAATTATTGTCTGCATTACCTTTTCTAAAACTAAGATGAAGTAGATGTTTATCCAGTCTTGCATACCATGCCCTTGGTGCTTGTTTTAGTCCATACAGTTCTTTCTTCACTCTGCAAACCATTTTTTCATCATCTGTCAAAGGAAAACCATCAGGTTGCTCAATGTACACTTCTTCTAGATCACCATTCAAGAATGCTGACTTCACATCCATCTGATACACTTTGAAGTCTTTATGTGTCGCATAAGCAAGGAATAGTCTCACAACTTCCAATCTAGAAATAGTTGCAAATGTTTCTTCATAGTCTATGCCTTCTTGTTGTGAGTATCCTTTACATACCAGTCTAGCCTTTTTCTCACCACCATGCATTCCTCATCCATATTTTTTTTGAAAACCCACTTAGTGCCAATCACATTTTTGTTCTTAGGTCTTGGAACTTATCCCCAAGTATTGTTTTTCTTTATCTGGTCTAGTTCTTCTTCCATATCTTTATTCCAAGATTCATCTTTACAATCTTCATCTCTAGTCTTTGGTTCAACTTGAGAAATCAAATAGATCTCATCTCTAACTCTAGATCTAGTCATCATGCATTTTATTGCATCACCAATAATTTGATCTTCAAGATGGTTCATCTTGACATACCTTGGTGTCTTCAATGTCTCAGTAGCTTCATCTCTTTCTTCTTCTTCAATCTCATTCTTGATCATCAAGGGTCCTTCAGGTTCAGCAACAACTTCTCTTGTTTTTGTTATCTGACCATAATCATATATTATTTCCTGAATTTGAAAATTTTCATCTATCCTCACATTGGCTCTTTCATTAGATTTCCTCAATCTCAGATTGAAACATTTATATGCTTTACTCTTAGTGGAATAACCAAGAAAGATTCCTTCATCACTTCTAGCATCAAAATTTCCTATCTCATCATCTCTCTTGATATAACATTTACTACCAAATATTATGAAATATTTCATAGTAGGTGTATGATCAAACCATAATTCATAGGGAGTTTTATTTGTACTTTATCTGATCTAAATTTGGTGTAATGTGTACATAGCAGTGAAAAATGCTTCTCGCCAATGAAAATGTGACACATTTCCTTCTAGAAACATAGTCCTTTCTACATCTAATATGGTTTTGTTTCTTCGCTCTGCTATCCCATTCTATTGTGGAGTTCTAGGGGTTGAATTTTTTCTATGTACTCCATTTTCTTCACAATATGTATTAAACAGTTCTGATGTAAACTCTCCTCCTCTATCTGATCTCAAACACTTCATCTTTACACTAGATTCATTCTCAACTTTCGCTTTGAATAAATTGAACTTTTCAAATGCTTCTAATTTCTCTCTCAAATATGTAACCCACATCATTCTAGAAAAGTCATAAAAAAAAGTATAAAATACCTTTCACCATAGTATGATCTTTTTCTTGTAGGACCATACAGATATGTATGCACCAGATCCAACACTTCCCTTTTGTTGAATAATCTTTTCTCTTGAATGTTCTTCTAGTCTATTTCCCCATAACACATTCTCTACACATAGTGTTAGATGGCTTTACAATTCTAGGTAGGTCTCTTACTACTTTTGTCATACTTGCCTTCACATTGTTATCAAAATTAACATGACAAAATCTTATGTGCCATAACCAACTGTCATCAAACTTTTCAATAAAACAAGAAGCTTCATATGTGTTCAATTCAAATACATTACTTCTAGATTTAGTACTAGATGCTATCAAGTCTCCTATTTTACTCTTGATATAACATTTTCCAGTTATGAAGTTCAGTTGATAACCCTTGTCCACTAGCTGTCCAACACTCAACAAATTGTGCTTAAGTCCATCAACAAGTAATAAATTGTTAGTGTTAGTCTTTCCATCCAAAGAAATGGATCCAATTCCAATAATAAGTTTAGGAGTATTGTCACCAAATCTAACAACACCACCGTGATGTCTTTTCAAACTCACAAACTTATTTTTCTCTCTAGTCATATGATGTGAACAACCACTATCTATTACCCATTCAGATTTATTTTCAACTCGGGATACTAAGGCTTTTTATTCATGCATAGGTTCATCATCCTTAATATAAATAAATTCAATTTCATCATAGTCACCATCCTCATCATCAAATATACCCTCACTTGGATAATAAAATTCTTTGACCTTTGAGAATTTAGATGTGAAAAACTTAGGTTTGTGCTTTGGAGTTCTTGTAGGACATCTAGATGCAAAATGACCGATCTCGTTACATGAAAAAGATTTCAAAGGTAATTTGCCCTCAAACTTACCCTTACCTCTCTTTTCTCTTCTATCAATCAGTTCCATGAATTCATATAGCTTCCTTTCTTCTTCTTGTATTTGTTCCCAATCATCAGCATAGGCTCCAAGTTTTTCTCTTAGGTCACTACTGCTTGTGCTTGCATTTCCAGGTAAGAATCTTTTTCTTTTGTGCACGGTTTCTTTGAAGGATGACTCGAATTTAGGTAAAGTGTCTCCCAATTCTATGGCTTCAAATGCAGTTATCTTTCCAATCAACATCTCTCTGGTGAAGTTCGGTGTCAAAGGTATGATCTCCTCTATAGCCTAAACCTGTGTTCTATATGCAGGTGTCAAAGATCTGAGTATCTTTGCAATCACTTCTTCCTCACTGTAAGTTCCTCTAGCATTCCTAATATTGGTAACCACTTCAATAATTCTTTGTCCATATACTCTGATGCTCTCATCTTCTCTCATCTTCAGTGATTCCAACTTTGTCCTCTAGTTCTATAAATTTTCTTGCTTTGTAAACTTGTCTCCAATATATAGTGCTTCTAGTCTTGTCCAGATTTCATGTGTAGAGTCCAAGTCCTTTACTTTAGTAAATTCTCCTTCGTATAGTGCGCTGATCAAGGATTCCCTTGCAACCATATTACATAAGAATAGATTCATTTGATCTTCAGTGGATTTCTCTAATTCATCCTCAGTCACTATCTTTTCCTTCTTCTTTGTTATCATCCATTAATAAATTCCCAGACATAGCAAATGTGTTCCCATCTTGTTCTGCCAACTGTCAAAGTTTTCGGGATCAAACTTTGGACTATCTTTCCTGTAGTAAGTCATCTTTAGGATCACCTCAAGCTGTTAAACTTTATCTCTAAGGACCAATAGCTATGATACCAATTGTTAGGAATAACAATCCACAAGACAACTAAAAGAGGGGGGGGGTGAATCAGTTGTAATCTAGATTATTAAACTTTAAACTTTATAAACCAAATCTTCAAATGTAAATGATAACAAAGTAATTGCCAACACCATAACACATTATTTTTTGCTGAGGGAACCCTATTAAAGGTAAAATCTCGATGGGAATTAACACCCATAAATAATGTACTGAGAGTATAGTATCCTTGTTAAAAGATATTACCCCTATTAGAAGCTTATTACAACATTACAATACATAGTCTCTGTTAGGCGGCAGGCCCTGTTAGGAGTCCAATAAAATAGTAGGCTCACTACCAAGGCACACTTCCCAAAGAAGGTTAAAGGCACCCTAAAGGATTTACAATATGAATCAAGTGTATAAAGAAAATACACATTCCAGTGAATTGTCTGATAGCAACTATCTTTGCTTGGTTAGTTCCAATGAAGTATCAACTCTGCTTTCAATCCAATAGTCAACAAGCTTTGCCACTTCCACACCTCTTTATACTTATCTTTCTCTATCACACTTCTTCACAAGAAATTATCATTCATATATACCCTCTTACAATAATTTATTAGGTTGGCTAGTTAAGCTTTCCTAATACATAATTAACTAGTTCAGCCAATTAAGGATTTCCATAATACAAATAATTACATAGCCCCTTTCTAAGATACACATGGTATCTATAAAAAGTATACATCATTTAAAATCCATCACATATACTTCCAGATCTGTAATTCATGCTCACAATTAATTTCATGTGCTACATGTTTGAAGTCGGCCAGAAAATAGGTCTTCTCTAGAATACATGCCATAGCTGATGTCATCAACATCCAAAGAGAAATAAAACTCAACCCATTACTCTACCATATGTCATTTGTTCATCAACAAGCTCACAAGTTTTGAAATATCTTCGCCAGAGAGATATACCCGACACACAGAGACCTACTCTATCAAGAATCATAGTTACAGTCCATAAAAATAGTCTTCACCAAATCAACTATAACATCCACAGTATGCAACATAAAGCCAAGTGACCTTAGAAATAAGTTCATCACACATCCTTCTACATAAATCAAACTTTGATCATTCTGAATCATCCATATAGTATCCGTACACTCCTTCCAGTTAAGTATCCATTCTGTCTTCTTCATAGAGATATATATTGACATCAGTGACAAAACATCAATATCAACAACATGATCGGTAAAAAAAACTGATATCATCCAATAGGAATTTCATCTGGGTCCTTCCATATCACTTTCCTAGGGAATAGGCATACGGCTCAAACATAATCCACAATACGATAGCCCCACCCAATTTCTGACTTAATTACCAAGTCCTGATATGTATCATTTTTTATTAGAGGAGGTGCTCCATTCCACGAGTCTCTCCATAAATTTACACTTTCACCATTATTTACTTCCCATCTTACATAGCTAACCACAATATTTCTTGAGGACATCATAAAATCCCAAATGGTTGAACCTCTGGGATGATCTGAAACAGAGAGTACTCTTGTTGGGAAATTATTATCCAGGTATTTTTGTTGTATAATATGGCACCATTTGGCATGTGGTTTATAATACATATTCCATAATATCTTTCCTCCAAAGGATTTTTTTGGATATGCTAAATCGTGAACCCCTGCACCCCGCATTGATTTTACCTGTGCCATTTCTTTTAATGAAACAAGCGGAATCTTCTTCTCACCGTTCATATTTCCTATCATATAAAATCTCTAAGCAATTTTTGTATAACCTAAATCACTGTTGTTGGTGCCTTCAGTATTGCTAAATAATAATTGGGAATAACTGACAACACTGATTTTATAAGGAGGATTCTACCTACTAGAGAGAGCCATCTTGTCTTCCAGGCCACAAATCTAGATTTAATTCTTTTAATGATGGGATTCCAGTAACTGATTTTATTTACCCCTATTGAAAGGGGGATACCAAGCTAAACTGAAGGGAGGTTGTCCACTGAGAAGCCCAAGATATTGATAATTTTATTAGAAATGAAATGGTTGGTATTGAACAAGTAGATTTTTGATTTACTTGCATTAAATTTCTGACCTAAGATTGAAATATATAGATCCAAGGTTTGTTTAATCTATTTTTCTTCATTGACACTAGAATCCCCATAAAGTAAGGTGTTATCTGCAAAAAGAATGTGTTACTGAAAGTTCAGTACCCCAAATTCTAGCACCTTTTGAGAAACCAAGTGAATGTTGATTATGTATAGCTCTACTGAATGCTTCTTCCATAAGGATGAAAAGAATGGGAGATAGATGATCCCCTTTCCTAACCCCTTGTGTAATGGAAAAGAAACCAGATCTAACCCCATTAAACAAAACTAAAAACCAAGCACCCGTTATGCTGGATTTAATCCATTTACACCATATCTTATCAAAGCCAAATTTATGCAAAACCTTGAAAATAAAAGCCCACCTAACTCTGTCATATGCTTTCATCCTATCAATTTTAACAATGAAATTTGCAGTTTTGTTATTGTTTATCAAATGAAGTACTTCATGTGCCACTAGAGCTTGTTCCGATGTCTCCCTACCTGGTACAAAACCTCCTTGATCTAGAGACACCAATTTTGGGATGAGGTAGTGCATTCTCATGTATATTGCCTTTGTGATGATTTTTTATACTATATTTCATAATGATATCAATATAAAATCTACAAATGTCTTGGGGTTTTTAACCTTTGGAATGATGGCTATGTTGGTGGTGCTAAAATATTTTTACATAGTTTTGGTCTTCCTTGACTCTTCAATCACACCAAGCGATTCCCACCCAATAAAATCCCAGCAAGATTGAAAAAATAGTGTTGTATAGCCATCTGGACCCGATGCTTTGTCTGGGGGTAGTGATAATACAATTTTCCTAAGCTCCTATATGGTGAAGGGGGCCATAAGTACAACATTATCTGCTCCTGTCACACCTGAGGGTATGTTATTTAATAAATCTAGTTTTGATAATTCACATGTTGAGGCTGGAATAGCTGGAGCCAGTAGATTCTTTAAAAAACTCACCCCTTCTTCTTTAATTCCAACCATATCACAAATTGGAGTACTAGTTTCAGCATTGTTTATGGAAATAACTATACTTTTCACTCTCTTTTGTTTTAATGATGCATGAAAAAAAGAAGTATTCTTGTCCCCTTCTTTTAACCATAGTTCTCTAGATTTTTTCCACCAGTACTCTTCTTCTATTATGCATAGCTCTTCCCATTGCAATTTCATATCTTTCTTCTTGTGATAAGTTTCATCATCCATGTCATGTTTTATTACTATTTCAAGAACTTCTGCTAGCTGTTGTTTGACTATCTCTTCCTCTTTGAAAATGTTTTTGAAGACCACTTCATTCCACTTTTTAATCTTTTTCTTGGTGTATTTTAGTTTGGCAGAAAATTGATATATTTTTGAGCCTTCACAATGTGGAGCACTTATCCACCATTGTTTGACTAGAGGAAGGAAATGCGGGTGACGAAGTCACATCATTTCAAACTTAAAAGATGGTCGGTGCTGGAATCCTTGCTATGCAAAAGAAGATCCAATCATGAGCGATATAGGAAAGTGGTATGAACTTGGTATCGTTAAAATATCTGATTGGAAAGTATTATTAGTTATTTTCCATTCCTTTTCTATAATAAATCTATCCAATCTAATTGTAATCTGAGTAAAATTTTCTCTCTTATTAGTCCATGTGAAAGTGCTATTGCTTGGCTCAATATCCAGAAATTTATTGTCCACTACAAATATTGAAAAGTCTTGGATAGTATTTAGTGGTGGACAGATACCCCTTTTCTTTTCTGACATGTTAAGGATGACATTGAAATCACCACCCAAATTTACAAGCATCATTTTGTTCCTGAATGGTCTAAGTCAAGTCAAACCATAATTTATGCTTTCCCTGGGCTGATGTGGGACCATAAACATTAATCAACTTAAAGGAGAGGTCAAAGTTGTTCATTTTCAAAAGCTGCCAATTATCATTCTGATCTAAAATCTTCCCTCTCACTAGTGTCAAGTTCCATAGTACAACAATACCTCCCAAAGCTCCTAACCCCTGCCTATGATTCGATTCCCACTTAACCCATTTAGTTATTTTTTTCTCAAATTTTTCCTTTGACATTTTTGTTTCCTGTAGCAATATAATATCTACATTCATAAAATAAAGTTCTTTCCTGATTCTATTTCTTTTGTCAAGGGCATTCAAACCCCTGACATTCCATGATACAATTTTCATTGCTAACAAGGAGATCCCCAAGCTCTCATTGTAATTATTTTAGATGGTGTGAATTTTCCATCCAATGTTGATTGAATGCATGTAGGAATTTCCTCTCTAGTCTTAACTTCCTTTGGTTTTCTCCCCCTCTTCTCAGGATTATTTTTTTCTTGTATGCTCTAAATAGGAGTCTACTCAATCGATAGCACTAAATTATGATCAAAACTACCATCTCAAGTATTCTAAACTTCCTTGTGCTCTCTCTTGTGAATGTACATATTTAGCTCCTTTGAGGCAAAGTGATCTTCCAAATCCACATCACCACATAGTCTAATGTATTCTCCTTGATAATCTACTAATTTCTCTTCAAGTTCCCAATAATTTTCAGTGAGCCCATTATTTAAGGGGACTAGTCTTGAGGTAGTTTTTTCCTTACAATATCCATGTACAACATGGGACACCTCTACATTATCACCTATTCTAATACCTTCATTACAATCAAATTTTTTACTATTCGGCATATTTCCAATATCCAGATAATGCATAACATTTCCAACCTCTTGATCTACTAGAAACATAACACCCTCTTCACTTGTTATTTCATAGATTATTTTGGTGGCCAAATTTGTGATAATTTGATCTTACACTTTCCTTTCTTTGAATTTTTCCACCACCTATTTATTAAACACCTTATTCATATTAGCCACATTTATCGGGTAGTCATGGTACATCAATTTTTGTACTATACTATCTATCCTGTGAGATGAGACCTCTCGCTAATACCATTATATATACCTTGGGTGTGTTGAAAGGGCTTGAAAAGAATTGTTTTGATTCTCCATGTAATTAGTTATCCTCCTTAAGACACAAAAAAATTTAGCAAACATGTTGAAACACTATGTCATAATGTTTAGTGGTAGGCGTAAACTTTGTGAAGCGTAGATAGTCAACTTTGTCATGTCTTTTCCTCCTTGATTTACCTCCTCATATAATCATTTATCAAGGTCTATAGAGTAATCCTTACACACTACCACTTATTTCTATGATGTGTTCTTGCATTGCGTACTAAAATGACCCAATTTGTGTTGAAATTTGTGGACCACCTCCTAATTTTGCACAACTATACTTTGGTGCCATATCCCCCATTTAGTTTTAATTAAAAAATATTTTGGCACAACCTTGAAGCTATCAAGTAGGAAACATACCCTACTATTACAATGTGAGAGCTCATAGAGGATTAAATCATGTTTAATGAAAATGCCCAATCTGTTCGCAAAGAGTTCCACAATGTCCAGATCATTATATTCCAAGGGCAGAAATGGTAGGGATATCCAATGTGGAAAAAACCAACATCCTTTCTCTTCTGCCTTAAAGTTCAGAGTCCATATCTTAGTGAATAATCCTACTCCTTTGCAAAACCATCCTTTGTATTTTTGTATTTCATTTCTCTGATCAGGTGTCTCAAAAATTGCAACAAATAATTTTGTACTTGACTTTAATAATTAAATATCTTTCATCCCTCCCAGAGAAGCCAAAGCCCATTCTTTAATATCAGAAAAGAAAAGATCATTGTTTGAAAATTTACCAATTAGGGCTATGTGTCGAAGAAAATCTATGTGACTCTATAGCCTCTATTCTGGGATAGTAATGCTGACAGCTTCTCCAGTCTCTTGATGTTTTTTCTTGGTTTGAGTAGAATTTTTGTGATCTTTATTGGGTTAAAGGGTGCTATGCTATGCTTATTACTAGGAATCTCTACAGTGACAACTGGATCTCTTTGAATTGGATTTGAAGTTAACGAAGCAACATTTACTGATCCATCAAGGTGCCCTACATTTGGTGGTGTTCTAGGAGGATTCCCCTCACAAATATCAAATGGCGCTTGTCTCTGCATCTTCCATGCATTCCATTTTCTTTCATCTCCATGGAAACCTATATTCTTCGGTAAGAAATGATTATCTGACTATTTTAGTGTCTCGCCATGCTCCTAATTTGATATCTCTTGAAAGCCTTGCCATTCTAGTTTAGAAAAATTCCCTAAACGATGAATCATAGGGATCTTTCCCTTCTGCTCGGCCCTTTGAATTGTGATGTCATGTGGGTTTTATTTAAAATGAAATTATTATTATTATTATTATTATTATTATTATTGTTGTTGTTGTGGTTGTGGTTGTGGTTGTGGTTGGTGTTGTTGTTTTTGTTGTTGTTGTTGTTGTTGTTGTTGTTGTTGTTGTTGTTGTTGTTTTTATTATTGTTATTTTTTATTTTTTTGATAAAAGTGGTAGAGCCAAGAATTTTATTAAAATAAAACATGAAGTTATAATAGTTTCCTGGTTCAAGGGGCATACCGCCAAGAAAGAACCAGAAAGAAAACTCTCAATTGTATCCCATGAAACAAAATATGAATCCCAAAATAAGCTACCCCATTCCTCCACCAAAAAAACCAACCCGAGATATCATCAATTATATAAAATCAAAGCCCACTTAACCCACATACATCCGAAAGAAGATACCCAGGGGAGAAAAAGGATGAAGAAGAGAGGATAGACAGAGAAGGAGATATTCTTGATGTTGAGGGAATATCCAAGCCCTTATCATACATAAACACCACAAAAGAAGAAGTTGAAACTATTTCCACGTCTATGCAACCCAGAGTGCCCACAAGCATAGGTAACATGTCTATAGGTGTAGGAGCTACAATATGTAAAGGGGGCATTGGTAGAACTTCATCTCAGATACATCCATCTGGAAGTACAATAATGGTATGAATAACCAGGAAGTCTAACAATAAAGGTTCAAAGACAAAAGGATCCACAAAATAAATTAACCGGGTATACACGAGTACTATATAAGCAAGTCCACCTTCCTTCAAAGAATTCCAAATAACCCAAAATATATCTCTATAACAAGTAATAGATAGAAATTATTTCACATATCCAAAGATGCTTCCATAGGTAAATGGAAGAAGACAAGAAGACTAAATGTGTTATTAGTAAAATAATAGCTAGATACAAATAGTAATGTAGAAAGCCACTATGGGAGGCCAATTAAGTTAAATATGGGAGGTGATAGATATCGATCTCCTGCTATGGAAAAGGATCATCTATGGCTTTATTTGCAAGTAAATCAACCAACATATTAGCCTCCCTCCAAAAATTCTTGATTTTAAATAATTGGAAGGAGCTCAAATTATTGAGAATCTGATATAATCTATACTTAAGCTTCCAGGAAGAGGTTTGTCTAGAGGAAACTATGTCAAAGACCACAATTGAATATCCTTAAACAATGATATACAGGATATTCATGGAGGTAGAAATTGATAGAATGAGGAGAAGTGCTTCAATTTCTGCCATATTTTTATAATCAAGGGGTAATTTCTTACAAACTACTCTCACAATTTTACCTTGTGAATCTCTAATAAGAACTCCATCTCTAGAAATTCCTGGATTTCCCCTAGAGGCACCATCATAATTCAACTTGACAAAACTAGGTAGAGGAGTTATCCAAGTGGAAAATCATCAGTCTGACATAGATGAATTTGGAGTTTGGTAATCATGGGATAGTAGTATTTGGAGAAGGGGTCAGTTATCATGAATGAAAAAGTCCCATTTTGTGAATTTTTTTTCTTATTAATATGTTTAGTATGATAGGATATTGTGACTTCAGAATTTGACTTTTTAATTCTATAAATAACATGTTCCCATGGAGAAGGCTTGTTCCTTAATACCCTCTCATTCCTCTCAATCCAAATTTTCTAGACAAATATTGAGGGACTGATTTCCCATAGGGAAGGAAATGTAGAGGACTTAAACATTAAAGGCCATGATTTAAATTGATCACATATAGTAGGAACAATTGTCGTTGACCACCCAAGTCTCTGTAAGATCTAATACCAAGAGTATTTGGAAAAGGGGTAGTGGAGGAATAAGTGATCCGTTGTTCCCATAAAATAACCACATAGTGTACAAGGAAATATAACCATAATCCCAACTGTGTCAATCCTAGCCCTAGTAAGGACCCTACCCTGAATGGAGAGCCAAGCAAAATCACCTTCTTTTGGAAGGAAGGTTGGAGCACATAAAAGTTTAGTAGGCCAAGAATCCTCTTGATGGTGTTGGAAGTTGGATTCGTAACTCATCATTACCGTATAATGATCTGAGGGGGAGCCGAGCCAAATAAGTTCATCATGAAGAGGAGAGAATAAAATAATTCTTGAAGAGAGTATTGCTTGTAGCTCTGAAACTAGGTCTAATGCTTCTGTAAATTGGAGAATAATCTTCCAACTTGGAAAGCCCTCATGAATATCTAAATAGTGGCACACTCGATCACCCCAAGTATGCTTAAGGTAGCCATGAAATGGAGACCAATACCTTAACTGGGATAGGGGGTTTTACATTCCATGATTCCTCCCAAAATCGGGCCTTGGATCCATCATGAATTAACTAGGATAGGGAGGGTAATATGAGATCCCGACAGGAGATCATGAAGTTCCACATAAGAGACCCCTTAGAAAATACTGATGTTGTAAAGATCCTTTGTTTGTCCTTGGAATTCAGATATTTGGAAGTGATTATCTTGGCCCATTTTGTGTTTGGGTTTTGATAAAATGTACAAACTAATTTGGCACCCAATGCTTTATTTTGTGAAGATATGTCCCTAATCCCTGAAACTTTAGAGACTTTCACATGCAGACTTGAGAATAAGCAAGGAGAGGTAATTTTTTTCTTCTTGGATACATTGTCTACCCATAAGAAATACCTAAGAATATATTATGATTCATCTAGTGTCTTTTTAGGCATGCTAAGTATTGACATCAAGTGTATGGGAATGGAATTTAGGACAGATTTAATCATAAGTATTTTTCACAATGAAATAGGGCAAAAATAGGCAAATGTTTTAGGATTATCTTTCAGAGGAATCAATGTAATCCAGGTATGATTCAAAATTTTAAGCATATTCTTATCTATTATATCCTATTCTAATGCTAGAATGATGTCTTTTCCCAGAAAATCCCAACATTTCTGAAAGAATAACATAGTGAATCAATCTGGCCCAGGGGCTTTATCCGGAGCCATGGAGAAGATAACCTCTCTATGCTCATTTA
The DNA here is from genome assembly GCA_018584345.1 of Thuja plicata. Taxonomy (NCBI): domain Eukaryota; kingdom Viridiplantae; phylum Streptophyta; class Pinopsida; order Cupressales; family Cupressaceae; genus Thuja; species Thuja plicata. The sequence continues at coordinate 247,773 of MU223353.1, read as the reverse complement.
GTGTAAAAGGTGACAGAAGCATAATGTTGTCAACTTCTATGACAGACTTACGGATGGACATAAGAAGATCATTGGAAGGTTTCCTAGGTTGCTTAGTCAAATTATTGGAAAAGAAAGAGATACCTTCTATGGTTATGTCATTCTCAGCTTCTATAATTCCATCAACAGTCTCAATGTAGAAAATCCTATTTCTAAGATGTTTGAGCTTAGTTGAAGCATAATTTTTTTTTCTATCACCTTTAGCAAGCCAAGTCTACTCAGATTTATGTTTTCAATAGATTTATTCCCTTAAAATTACTTCTTCAAGGTCAACCTTTGGTTCATTTTCCTTGGAAAATGATTGACAGTCCATACCATGTAGGATGATGTGTCTATTTATAGAGTTGCTAACTCTGATTCTAACCTTCTTTTCTCATGAAAGATATTTTTAAAACAATGAATATTCTAGTGTTTAATTTTAACCTTGAGGAGTTTAGTTTTTTAACCAATCTATATATTTGAGTCCCTTCCATATACGGGGAATTCTCCAACCAATGTCTTAGTAATGGAATAAAGTTAGTATCTTGAAACTTGGTGTAGGAGCACCCTAAATGAACCAAGTGTTCCTATGGAACCTAGGGGTTCCATTAAGGTCCTCAGAGACCTTTAGATATGTTAAGATATTGGGTTAATCATTGGACCACCTTGTAAGGCCATAGTTCAAAGTTTGGCACCTTATGAGCCCTTGGTCAACTATTTGTCATTAATGGTCCAAAACCCTAGGAATAGGTTGTTTTAGTGTTTTCTATGTTTGGATCCATTAGGGATCATAAAAATAAGGTTGTGACCAAATTTAGTCATTAGATTGGAAAAATTGCAATATATGTAAAAGTTGCTCAAAAGTTGTAAAGCAACTTTTGAGAAAACATGACAACTTTTTGAAAAAACAACTCCCAAATGGTCAATTAGGTCAAATATTTTATGTAACCATTTGGAGTGCCTACAAAAATCCCTTTCAGGTAGGTGGTAGGCAAATCATGTAATTTGGCATTTTGAAATCAATATAACATAACCATTTCTTTGCAAAAACTGAGAACAGTCGATCTGTATGGATTGGTATGGATATGAGGGCATGAAAATATGACACCAAGAGTTTTTCTTATGAAAATTATTCCAATTTATTTTGGTTTCATTTGTTGATCAATCCTATTTTAAAACTTATTGAATTTGCAATTCCCCTGCCTGGTTTGTAGGCCTTAATTAAGGGTTTGTAAGAAAATTGAGTGTAATTCCTCTTTCCACTATGGGAATTCAATGACCCTTGGTGAAAAACATGTTAATATGATTCTCTTTAAGAATATATAGGATAGGTATACCAAAATGCAGGGAGATGAAGTTACAATGATTCCCTAGGTGTATATCACTATGTATGCACCAATCCATAATTAGGACAGCAATCATAACTCTCATTTGGGAATTGATCAGAGGCTCTAAATCAGAGGAGGAGACCCTTGTACACACCCTCACATGATCCAATCATCATTTTGGAATTTGGATTCATCCTAAATCCACTTGTAGTGTAAGTGGAGGCCTAATTAGCCATAATTACATAAGCCATTTTGTGTTTCATCCTACCTCTTTCTCATTTCCATGTTCTAGGATTTGATTCAAAAGTCCTAGGCCATAAAGGGTGTCTAAATCCCTAATTATTTAAGGGTTTTATGTGGAATAATTCCTTTTAAGATCAATTTTCCCTCAGAAAAATGCTACAAGCCTAGTATTGAGTTTGTCAAGAAACCATGTCCTATGGGTTGAAATTGAGTGAAAGAACCATTGGAACTATATGTTAGGGACCTAAATAGACCACACCTATGAGCATAGGTCACCCCTGGTCCTATAAGTCACTTTTGGGGTATTGGTGAGAATTTGGGTCAAGTTCTTGTGAAGCCAACCTTGGTAGTTGGTGTTGTAGGATTGGTGAAACCTAGTGATTAGGTTTCCCTTGGGGTTTTGGGGTTGTGATAACCTTAACCAAGTCCTTTCCCACACTTGTGATAAGTGTGAAGCACTTTGGCCCTAGAGAGTTAGAGTTTTGGGGTACATTACCCAATTTCAATCATTTGCAGGCTTCCTACTACCCACTTTGCATCAACTGCTATCAGAGCTATATCTTCTTTATAGGATGAAGATATCCCTTCAAGGGTTACAAACATTGAACTAGTAAGGATGGTGAGAGAACAAAGGGAAGAAAATGCAGCCTTGACAAGAAGACTTCAAGATTTGGAGAACAAGGTAGAGAGGGGTAAAGGAGACACTTCTGGTGGTGAAGAAGGGAGTGATTCAGATGATGAGACCCCTAATCAAGATGTGGACATTCCTTCAGACAAGAGACCCTTTCTAGATGCCTTAAATTATATGGGGATAATAACCATGGAGGAGAAGTTGGATTTACCAACTTTTAGTGGATAGATGAATGCAAATTTGGCCTTGGATGGATAGAGGCCTTGAAAAGATTGTTTGAGTGTGAGGACATCCCTAAGAAGTAGAGAGTGAATATGGAAACATCCAAGTTGAAGGGAGCAACCCTAACTTGGTGGAACTTCATCCAAATAGAGAGGGTGAAGAATGGGAAGAGTATGATCTCTTCATGGATCAAAATGATTGCATTGGTCAAGGAGACCTATGTACCTAAAGACTATGGGGTACAAATCCATAGGAGGAAATAAAGCCTAAAGAAAAAGGGTATGGATGTAGGCTCATACACCGAGGAGTTCCTAAAACTATGTATGAAAAAAAATGTGGCTGAATATGAAGAAGAAAAGTTAGCAAGATATATGAATGGTATTAAGGTATCCATTCAAGAGGAACTTAGCTTACATTTCCCTACCAGGGTAAACAAGTTCTATCAAATGGAACTCAAGGTAGAGGAAAAGTGGAAGAGAAAAAATGAGTTTGGGAAGGGAAAGAGAAATTCCAGTGGGAAGAATTTTAGAGGAAGAGGAACCTCTTGGAATAGAGGACAATACAATGGTAGTAGCAGTAAGACCCCTGACCAAGGAGAAAAAGAAAACAATGATACAAACTTTAGAGGAAACTATAGAGGGAGAAGGCCCTTCAATAGAGGGATAAAAAACAATGGAAGAGGAAATGGACCCCTAAGGTGTTACTACTGCAATCAATTTGGACACCATACATGAAGATGCCCTGAGAAGAGAAACAATAACAATCAAGGAGAAAGGAGAGCACAAATCATTCAAGAGGACAAGCAAGAAGACAATGAAAATGCAAGAGACTTAGAACCATAGGAAGGAGCATGTTTGATGATGATACAAGTCTTCTTTCAAGTTTCACAAAGCAAAGAACCTCCTCAAAGGAAGAATCTCTTCCGAACAAAGATCAAATGCAATGGGAAGGTATGTAACTTACTTATAGATTCTAGCTCAACTAAAAATTTAGTATCTTGTGAAATGGTACAAAAGCTAAACCTCCCTAATAAGCCTCATCCTTTTCCTTATCATGTCTCTTGGCTAAAAAAGGGTTAACAAACCTTAGTGACTAAACAAGGATGGATAGAGTTTTCTATAGTAGACTTTAAAGACAAAGTTATTTGTGATGTTGTTGAGATGGATTCCTCCAACATCTTTATAGGCAGGTCTTGGTAGTATGATGTAGATGCCACACACCATTTTAGGAAAAATACCTACTCCATCACTAAAGATGGGAAAACATTCACCATGAAACCCCTACCTGATACCAAGACAGAGAAAGAACCTACTGTCATAACCATGGGTGAAAAAGAAATGTTAAAAGTTTTAAAAGAACCTGAAACTGAAGCCTTTGTCCTAATATCCAAGCCTAAGGATAGTATAAGGTCTGATAATGATGATTCTATACCAAATGAAGTGAAGGAATTGCTTACAAAATATAGTGATGTCACTGTTAGTGATCTACCCAAAACCCTCCCTCCCTTAAGACATATCAGTCACCAAATAGACTTGATACCTGGTTCCTCCTTGCCTAACAAGGCCCCATAAAAAATGACACTAGTTCAACATGTAGAGATTTCAAGGCAAGTCAATGAATTTTTAGAGAAGGGACTCATTCAAAAGAGTCTCAGTCCATGTGTTGTCCCATCATTTTTAGCTCCTAAAAAGGATGGCAAGCGGAGATTGTGAACTAACAACAGAGCCCTAAACAAAATAACTATAAGATACAGGCTTCCAATTCCAAGAATGGAAGATCTATTGGACCAGTTAGGCACTGCTTGTTATTTTACAAAGATTGATTTAAAATCAGGCTATCACCAAATTAGGATAAATTCAGGTGATGAATGGAAGACAATGTTTAAGACAACTAAGGGATTGTTTGAGTGGCTTGTTATTCCATTTGGCTTGAGTAATGCTCCTAGTACATTCATGAGACTCATGAGTGAGGCCTTTATTGATTTTATTGGAAATGTTGTGCTCATATATTTCGATGACATTCTAATTTATAGTCATAGAAAAGAGGAACATCTTGATCATGTTGAACAAGTTTTGAAGAGACTCCATCAGCACAAGTTAGTGATTAACTTGGAAAAGTGTATGTTCATGAAGAAGGAACTTGTCTTCTTAGAATTTTTCATCTCCCAAGGCACCCTCAAAATGGATCAAGAGAAGGTTGCAAAAATAGTCAACTGGCCTCCACCAAAGAACCAAGGTGAAGTTAGAAGTTTTCATGGTTTAGGAACTTTTTATAGAAAGTTTATTAAGAATTTTAGCCATGTGTGTGCTCCTATTTTGGACAAAATAAAGGGTGGAAAGAAGACCATATTTGAATGGACTAAAGGATATGCAAATGCATTCCAATATATCAAGAATAGAGTGGCACAATATCCAATCCTAGTGCTCCCTGACTTCAACAATGTGTTCATTGTTGAAACAGATGCAAGCAACTTGGATATAGGTGCAGTCTTGAGCCAAGAAGCTAAGGCTATAGCATTTTTATCACAAAAATTGAATGATGCCAACAAGAGGTATTCTACTTATGATTTAGAACTTTATGCAATGGTACAAGTCCTAAAAAAGTGGAGACACTACTTAATCCCTAAATAATTCATTGTTTATACTGATAACCATGCACTAATTTTTCTAAACAGTCAAGAGAATCTTGGAGTCAAACACATCAAATGGATGGAGTAGTTGCAAGTATATACCTTCAACATAAAGAATAAAAAGGGAGTGGAAAAAAAAGTGGTTGATGCCCTAAGTAGAAGGGTCACATTGATTGAGGAAGTACAACTTCAGAGTGTAGGGAATGACTCCCTAAAACATGTATATACTGATGATCCATAATTTGGAGAAGTTTTTGAGGTATGCACTAAAATGGTTGACAAATACCATACTGATTTTTTTGATTTTCTGATTCAAAATGGACTCTTGTTCAAAGGAGCCCAATTGTGCATTCCTAAATGTTCCATGAGAAAAACTATAATTAAGGAGAAGCACTGTGGTGGCTTAGGAGGACATTTTGGGATAGATAAAACCAGTGCTTTAGTTAAAAGAAGTTACTTTTGGCCAAATATGGGGAATGAAGTCAAGAAATTTGTAGAAACTTGTATCATTTGCTAGCAAGCAAAGGGTGTACCCAATAACCAAGGATTGTACCAACCCCTACCAATTCCCTCTAGGCCATGGGAATTAATTTAAATGGACTTTGTTATGGGTTTTCCAAGGACAAAGAAAGGTTATGATAGTTTTTTTGTCATTGTGGACAAATTTAGTAAAATGGTGCACTTTGTTCTTTGCAGGAGCACAAATGATGCTTCCCATATAGCACATATATTCTTTAAAGAAGTGGTCAGGATCCATGGTCTACCACAAACCATAGTCTCTGATAGAGATGTGAAGTTTCAAGGTCACTTTTGGAGGACACCCTTCAAGAAATTGGGTACAAATCTGACTTATAGTTTAGCATACCACCCACAAATAGATGGACAAACAAAGGTGGTAAAAAAATCTCTTGGAAATATCTTGAGATGCCTAACCAAACAATACACCCAAAGGTGGTACATGATCCTACCATAGGCAAAGTTTGCATTTAATGATTCCATGAATAGATCCACTGGAAAGACACCATTCCAAATAGTGTATGGACTTAATCCTAAAGGCCCATTGGAATTGGTAGAGTTATCGTCTAATTTCAGAGTTAGTGCACACGGAGAGGAATTAGCAAAACTAATCTCTAAAGTGCAGATAGAAGTGAAAAAATCTTTCCAACAGTCCACCATGAAATATAACGCACAAGCAGACAAGAAAAGGAGAGAAGTTCATTTCAAGGTTGGAGATAAGGTATGGGCATACCTATGGAAGGAGAGACTCCCTAAAGGTAGATATTCAAAGTTGCACATGAAGAAGATTGGACCATCCACCATCCTCAACAAGATGGGTGAAAATGCATATGAAATTTCCTTACCTCCTACTTTACTGATTTATCCTATTTTTAATATTGTGGACCTCACCCCTTACAATGTGTTGTAGACATTACTAATGTGCAGGGATCAAAAAATGAAGATGATGGAGACTATGTGATAGATCTCCCACCAAGAAAACCAATGGAGTTAGACACAATATTGGAGTCCAAATTATTGAATAAAACAAGGAAGAAAAAGTACATGCATTAATTATTAAAATGGAAAGGACTCCCTCCAATAGATGCTACCTGGATGACAGAGGACCAGATCCAACAAAATGGAACCACTATTGACCAAATAACCTAAATTGGGAGTTTGAGTTTAAATTTGATGGGGAGTATGGTGCAGGAGTACCCTAAATGAACTAAGTGTTCCTATGTAACCTAGGGGGTCCATTAAGATCCTAAGAAACCTTTAGCTATGTTAAGATATTGGGTTAATCATTGAACCACCTTGTAAGGCCATAGTTCCAAGTTTGGCAACTTATGAGCCCTTGGTCAACTATTGTTCATTAATGGTCCAAAACCATAGGAATAGGTTGTTTTAGTTTTTTATATGTTTGGATCCATTAGGGATCATAAAAATAAGGTTGTGACCAAATTTTGTCATTAGATTTGAAAAATTGCAAAATATGTAAAAGTTGCTCAAAAGTTGTCAAGCAACTTTTGAGCAAACTTCACAACTTTTTGAAAAAACAACTCCCAAACTGTCAATTAGTTCAAATATGTTATGTAACTATTGGGAGTACCTACAAAAATCCTTTTCAGGTGGGTGGTAGGAAAATCATGTAATTTGACATTTTGAAATCAATAAAACATAACCATTTCTTTGCAAATCCTGAGAACAGTCAATCTGTACAGATTGGTACAGATAGGAGGGCATGAAAATATGACACCATGAGTTTTTTTTATGAACCTTCTTCCATTTTCTTTTGGTTTCATGTGTTGATCAATCCTATTTTAAAATTTAATGAATTTGCAATTCCCTTGCCCGGTTTGTAGGCCCTAATTCAGGGTTTCTAAGAAAATTGAGTGTAATTCCTCTTTCCATCATGGGAATTCAATGACCCTTGGTGGAAAGAATGTTTAGATGATTCTGTTTAAGAATCTACAGGATAGGTTCTCCAAAATATAGGGAGATGGAGTTACAATGATGCCCTAGGTGTATATCATTATGTACGCACCAATCCAGAATTAGGACAACAATCATAACTCTCATTTGGGGATTGATCAGAGGATATAAATAGGAGGAGACCCTTGTACACACCCTTGCATGATCAAATAATAATTTTCAAATTTGGATGCATCCTAAAGGCACTTGTAGTGTAAGTGGAAGCCTAATTAGCCCTAATTGTAGAAGTAATTTTGTGTGTCATCCTTCCTCTTTCTCATTTCCATATTCTAGGGCTTGAGTGAAAATCCCTAGGCCATAAAGGGTGTTTGAATCCCTAATCAATTAAGGGGGTTATGTGGAAGAATTCCTTTTAAGATCAATTTTCCCTTGGAAAAGGCTACAAGCCTAGTATTGCATTTGTGAAGCAGCCATATCCTATGGGTTTCAATTTAGTGAAAGAACCATTGGAAATATATGGTACAGACCTAAATAGACCACACCTATGAGCATAGGTCACCCCTAGTCCTATAAGTTACTTTTGGGGTATTGGTGAGAATTTGGGTCAAGTGCTTGTGAAGCCAACCTTGGTAGTTGGTGTTGTAGGATTGGTGAAACCTAGTGATAAGGTTTCCCTTGGGGTTTTTGGGTTGTGATAACCTTAAAAAAGTCCTTTCCCACACTTGTGATAACTATGAAGCACTTTTTCCCTAGAGAGTTGGAGTTTTGGGGTGCATTTCCCTATTTGAGTTATTTGGAGGCTTTCTACTGCCCACTTTGCATCAAAACCACATTGGTTTGATCTTGAAAGTGCCTTTATGATGAGAAGAAAAATCAGTGGTTTAGAATAAAAATAATAATGATCAAAACTTGAGAGAGGTAGGACTAGTGAATGATAATCAATATCTGATTGGAGCCAGGAATCCAAAATAAGGAACCGGTCCAGACGTTCTGCAATATTATAGAAATTAATATATTTATTTATCCAAGTTAATTTCCCAACCTTGGGAGAGATATCTAATATGGTATTGATATGAATAAACTCATTGAAATATAGCATGGCCTTAGGATGGGGAAAGATCCCCCCATATTTTTTGTCATAGTTGAGGATTGCATTGAAATCCACTCCTAGAATTATCAATTACCCTTGTAAGGATTGTATGAGGGTGTTTTGGAGGTCCCATAATTTATTTTTATCTAAAAGAGAGGTGGGACCACATATATTGAATAACCAGGAGGAGAGTTTGATAGAGTTAAAGTTCATTAAGGAAAGAATCCAATATTTACCATAGGTTATTTGTTCCATGAAAATCCTATTAGGGTCCCTAAGGATTTAAAGACCCCCTAAAGCACTATTGGAAGGGGATGTCCAAAACTTTCCCATTTTCCAAAATGTGAACACCTTTTTTGCTGCCTTATGTGACAATTTATTTTCTTGAAGCAGAAGAAGGTCAAATTTGGTATTTAACAATTGGCTCTTAAAGAGCCTTTTTTGTTAGGGGAATTTAAGCCCCTAACATTCCATGATAAGAGCCTCATGTTTGTAGAGGGGAAGTCTCAGCTCCCCTGCTTTTATGAGAATTTGATGAGTTAAGACCCCCAACATATTCAGGTTGGATACTTCATTTAGCCTAAGCATCCTGTGTCATTGGTAGACTAACCAATAATTTCTTCTTACCTTTTTTGTTCGAGGTAAAATATGATGGAATTGTTGTTTCTAAACCTTCTTTCATTTGTTCTATAATCCAAGAAGCATTTGATGGTCTACCCCTCTGTTTGGAGGCTGAGGAGGGAGATAATTTGGAAAATGGGGATTGGAAAAAAGGACAAGATGGGGATTGGATATCTCTCTTTATGATAATATTATCCAAAGAGGGTGATAAAGTAATAGGTACATCATGTAACGATGAATCCAAATTCGGTGAAAGCATCTCATAAGGATTCTCCATCTGTGGGATTTCACCTTCATATTTTAAAGCATATAATGAAGCATCAAAGAAATCAATTATAGAATCCGCAATACCGCTACTACTACTACTACTACTACTACTACTACTACTACTACTACTACTACTACTACTACTACTACTACTACTACTACTACTACTACTACTACTACTATTAATATTACTATTATTAATGTTATTTTTATTATTATTGTTTTTTTCTATCAGATTATTATTATTATTTTTTAAGAAAAAGTGGGCGAGCCACTGAATATATTTATTAATATAATATAAGCTGGTTCAAGAGCTCATCCGAGAAAGAACCAGCAAGAAAACCCATAATCCTTGCTCAAATAAAATATAGCAAAGAGATGATGTGACAATACAAAATATTCGAGTAATTCCATTTGAATACAAAATCACCATCTAACAATGTTGAGAAATATTTCATTATACACATTCCAATTTTTTTAGGCTGGTCGGTTTAGTTGATTGGTTGTGCTCATCGGTTCTAATAAAAAATCTATTTTGGTTGGTTATGCTTGTTGGTGCAGCTATTCGGTAATGCTCGTCAGTTTCTCCTAGTCGGTAATGCTTGTCGATTTCTCCTGTTGATTCTATTGGTCAGTGTTATTTGTCGATTGACCCTGTTATTGGCTCTGCTGGTCAGTTCTGGTAGAAAATTTTCTTCAACTACATTTAGAAAATATATATTTTAACTAAATACCTGAACTACAGTATTTGCCACATGGCCACAAAAGTTTAGGACATAGTCGATTAATACAATACAAAAAGTTTTGCCCAAATGTCTACTTTCAGCATATAATCTATCACCCATTGTTGAATATTCATTCCTCTATCGTAGCGGGGTCATTTTCTTGAAAGCCAATATGAGGGTGCAAGGCCCCCCCTTCTGTCCATTCATTTGATTTGCCCGAAGAATTGGGCATTTCCCACCCAGAGCTATGGGGCATCTCTTCCTTCTCACCAGAGCCCAAAGTAATCAAGGGATACGAACCCCAACCACTCCCGTATTCTGGGCTAGCTACCTTTTCCCAATCAATGTCACCAACTACTATAAATAGGGTTTGCTATGTTGTTACATCTGCAATTCCATGTTGGTGGCCGAAGCTACCATATCGGTGAGAGTGTGCATCTTTATCCATTTCAACTGATGCTTCCCCTACCTCCCAAATGTTCCATTCATTTCCATGACCTGAGGGCTTCCATGTTGAAGGTCGACTGGAGAGAGCACATGGTGGAGATGTAGAGTTTGGAAACCCTAGGAGTTCCAGCAAAGTGCCAGTATTCTTTCTCACCCTACTTTCCAAATGCACTCCAAGCACCCTCGCAGTAACCTTGAGAACATTGTTCAGATACTTAGCATTATGACTGTCTTGCGTGCATTTTATCCCGTCGTATGTTGCTAGAAAATCATGAAATTGCAATAATTGATGACGTGAAAATAAATCACCCACAAGAGCTTGGCCACTCCATAGGTCATAGTGTTGGATGGAATTTTTTAGATTATTCCGAATCCAAAATTGCTTTTGAACGAATTTAAACGCAAGAATTTCAATTAAGTGCACAGAATGCATCAAATCCATTGCATTGGAGAGAAATATTGATACTAACTGGGAAGGGTAAAGGAACTGCTTTGAATTGGGAATTAGGTGTTCATCACCAATTACTTATTTTATTTCCCGTTTGATGAAGGCCAGTTGTGCAATGAACATACTCTCTAGGACAGGGTTACTGATAATTGTAGGCAAAACCTCTTCATCAACCCTCAGTGCTAACCAGATCCTAAAGTTATTCAGCAACACCTCCCTATGAAGCTTGGAACATGAATCACAATGCACACATGCTTTAGATAGAGCTGCCATTCCACACTTGTGTTATTCCATAGTGCAATGAGTTTCCTATAAATAGACAAACCTCAACTTTTTACAGATTCCAAAATTATTCAATTCGATCAATTCTATCCTCTATCTCATTCAATGCAATATCTCCCATTTGATCTGGCTTGTGCATGTGAATTAAGTTGATCCATGTGTTTGACATGTGATTAATGATATTTGATAATACTTGTTAAGTGCATCCATGTACGTAAACCTCTACGTGTCCCTATGGTATAATGGTGAATGCATTTATGATTATTCACTTGCCTTGAGTTTGCGTGGATGTACGAAGCCATAAGATTCTAAAATGGCAATTAATTTCAGTTGTTGTGAAGTGGTTTGTCTTCATTAATCAGCATTCGGAGGTCATCATTCACTGCAATGAGCTTGATTGAGTTGATTGCTGAGGTCATGAGCCTCTCACACCCAAGATTTGCCAACATGTCTGGGACTTTGTTACCTTCTTAGAGAGTGTGGGAAAAGTACACTTCTTGCATTATGTCTAATAGATGCCAAATTTGTTTAAGTATGTAGGTGAGTTGTCAAGAAGAAGATTGTCTTTTAATACAAGCATTAATTGTGACCGAGGAGTCACCTTCAACATGCAATTGATCAAATCATCCCTACTTAGCAAGAATTAAACCCGACAGTAGGGTGTGTGCTTCAGCAAGATTGTTTGTGCCTGTAGGTAAGGGTGAAGCAGTTAGTGCTAGAACAACCCCTTGTGAATTTTGAATGTAAGCCCCCAAACCTGAGTTGCCCAGATTTCCTTGAGACACCCCATCAAAGTTTAACTTGAGAATCTCGATTGGGGGAGGTATCCATTTAACCTCCGATCTATCAATTTTTATTGTGTTATGCTTTGCTATTTCACATCCAAATGGAATGAAGATTCATTTCCAAGTATGCAGAATAATGGTATCCCATTGAGTAATAGTTGGATTAAATTTTCACTTGCTGAGTGAAGAATTGACCACCTCTGAAATAGCTTTGTCAATGCCATCAAGAACTGCTTCAATTGTAGAGGAGACCTTCCTAAAGATATGTTTATTTATTTCCCACCAGATGGCCCATACTACTGAGGTGGGTGTGCATTTCCAAATGCTATAAAATAGTGATTTTGAATATAGGTCTGACAAAGATTGGAAGAGGTCCCAAATGTTGTTTGGAAGGGGAGTGCAAAAATTTAGTTTGCTTAGCACATACGTCCAACAACTTTATGCAAATGACCATGTCAGAAATAAATGATCCACTGTTTCATTGGGTCCATCACACAACAAGCACTTAAATGGGGGAGCTATTCTGAATTTATCTAGCCTTTCACTTGTCATAACTCTGTGCTTAATTGCAATCCAGGCAAAACAGCTCACTTTTGGTAAAACACTGTGGTTCCAGCAAAAGGAGTATGCCCGTGAGGGAGTCTTATCTATTCCTATTTGTTGCAGGAGTCTATATCCCTATTTAATTGAATAGTTACCATCTACTGTTGGAGCCTAGATTAGTTTGTCCTCAAATGTAGAGAGATAGACATTTATATTGGATAGAATATTTCTAAGTGTTTCTTTATACCTGTTACTAAGTGCTAAATCCTCTGGATCCTTCCAAATGACTTTTCCTAAAAATCTGCTCACTACTGAAATATAGTGAATTAAGTGAATACCCCAATTTTGTCCTGTAGCCTCTTTGACATCTGCAATATTTAGAGAAGTGCACAAAGGAGGTTTTCCACTCCACGATTGTCTCCATAATTGTACACCACCCATTATTAACTTCCAAAGTGACATACTTCACAACAATATTTCTTGATGCATACATGAAGTCCCAAATGGCTGATCCTTTAGGAGTGTCCTGAATTGATATAATTTGTGATGGTTCATTATTATATAGATATTTATGTTGCATAACTTGGCACCATTTTTTGTGAGGTTTTGAGTACATTTGCCAAATTAGTTTTCCACCAAAGGCCTCCTTTCTTTTTTCCAAGTTGTGCACCCCTGCACCTCCTAATGTAGGTATATGTGACATATCTTGTAAAGATATAAGAGGTATTTTCTTTTATTGTTTCATATTTGCAGTCCATAAAATTTTTCTAATTAGGGTTTGTATATTTTGAAGAATGGATGAAGGAGCTTTGAGGACTGCTAAATAATAATTTGGAATTGCTGATAACACTGACTTGATAAGGAGGATTCTGCCTGACAGCGATAACCATCTGGCTTTCCATGCCAAGATTCTTCCCTTTATGCATTCCAAGACCGAAGACCAATAGATTTTTTTGTTTGAGCCCATAAATAAGGGGATGAGAAGGTACATGGATTGTAAAAAGTCCTTTGTGAATCCAAGAATCTGAACAATTTTGTCTGAGATTACTTTTTTGGTGTTAAACAAGTAGATCTTGGATTTTTGTGCATTAATACTTTGTCTTGACACTTCAGAGTATAATTGAAGAGTATGTTTTATTTGTCTAGCCTCATGTACATTTGAGGTTCCAAATAGAAGAGTGTCATCAGAAAACAATGAGTGTGTGATGGGGATATTAGTGCCACCGATATGTGCCCCAAGCCAAGACCTAGCCAAATTCTTTTTCTTAATAATTCTACTGAAGGCCTCTGCCATGATGATGAAGAGCACTTGGGAAATGGGGTCTCCTTGCCTTACTCCTTGTGTAGAGGAGAAAAATCCTAAAGGTTTACAATTAATGATTATGGAGAACCATGCTCCCAAAATGCATGCACTAATCCATTTACACCAGCCCTTGGAGAAGCCCATTTTCTACAAAACTTTGAATAAGAAGGCCCAACAAACTCTGTCATAGGCTTTCATCATATCCATTTTGATAAAAAAATTGGAGGAGTGATTCATTTTAATTGAATGAAGAACCTCGTGGGCCACCAAGGCTCCCTCCATAGTTTCTTGTCCCGACACGAATTCATCTTGTTCAGATGAAATGATGGTTGGGATAAGATGCTGCAGTCTTAAATAAATAGCCTTTGTAATGATCTTATAAGTAATGTTGCAGAGAGATATTGGTCGAAAATCTACAAATGTCTTTGGATCTTTGATTTTTGGTATGATAGCAATATTGGTAGTATTAAAATACTTGAGCATACACTTGTGTTTCCTGGATTCTTCCATGGATGCTAATAAGTCCTAGCAAATGACTTACCAGCACCACTAGAAGAAAAGAGCTATGAACCCATCGATACCTAGTGCTTTATTCAGAGGAAATGAGAAAACAACTTTACAGAGCTCTTGGATAGTAAAGGGGGCCATAAGCATGTCATTCTCAAGTGGGGACACCATTAAGTGGATATCATCGAGAATATCATTCAATTGTTCTTCCAAAGCGGAAGGGGCTGTAGCTGGGGCTAACATGTTCTTGAAAAAATTAACCCCTTCATCTTGAATATCTTTGGCATTTGAGATAATATTTCCTAAATTCAATCCCTTTATTTCAAATATTGTCTTTGCTACCCTTCTTTGTGTGGCTGAGGCATGGAAGAATTTTATATTTTTATCCCCTTCACGTATCCATAGTTCCCTAGATTTTTGCCTCCAGTATTCCTCTTCTCTATTACATAACTCATTCCATTCATGTTGAATACCTTTTTGTTTATGATAGGAGTCATTATTCAAACCATTTTGGATGATATAGCTATAAATATCAGATAGTTGTTGTTTAAATTCCTCTTTTTGATGGAATATATTCTTGAAGACCTACTCATTCCACTTTTTAATATTTTTCTTGATGTGTTTCAACTTCATTGCAAAATGATGCATTTTAGTTCCATTAATAAATGGGGAACTTACCCACCATTGGTTCAAGAGATGGATAAAATGCAGGTGTCAGAACCACATTCTTTCAAACTTGAAAGATGATTGATGCCTCTTATCAGTTTTGCCTAAATTGTTGATGACAAGTGAAATGGGAAAGTGATCAGAGTCAGGTAATGCTAAGATTTCTAATTGAATTTGAAAATTCTAAAGTTTCCACTCTTGTGATAGTAAGAACCTATCCAACCTAATAGCAATCTTTGCAAACCCTACTCTCTTGTTTTTCCATGTGAAAGAACCTTGGGTGGGATGAATATCCATGAGATTGTTATTGTCAACAAAGTGAGAGAAGTCCTAAATAGTTTTGATAGGTTGAATAATGCCTCCTATTTTTTCTGATTGATCAAGAATTGCATTAAAATCTCCCCTAGGGATGACATTCTATGTGTCTTGGCTTTGAATCAGCCTAGTGAGGACATCCCAAAGTCTCAATTTATCTTATGTTGAAGCAGGACCATAGACATTAATTAAAATAATATTTGTATCAAACTCTGTCATCTTGAGGAGCTGCCAATTATGATCCTACTAAATAAGTTGACCTTGAATATTTTGAGGGTTCCATAGCATTGTCATTCCTCCTAAAGCTCCCAAACCTTGGGAGTGTGAGGAAACCTATGAATGCCATTTAGCTATTGTGTTTTCATAATTGTCTTGAGAAAGTTTTGTTTCCTGTAACATGATGATGTCCGCTTTCATAGAATCAATGGTCATTTTTATCCTACATCTTTTATCAGAGGAATTGAGGTCTCTGACATTCCATGAGTTGATCTTCATTTCTGAAAAGAAGAACCTCGTGTTCTCCTTGTCACACATTTGGTAACAACAAAGTTGTCATCTAGGGTAGACTCGATACCTACAGTAATTTCTAGTTTGGTCTTCATGCCTTTAGTTCAACCTCTTGTCTTAGGGTTTTTTGGTGTTTGCAGGCATTTTGAAGGTGATTGTTCAATTGATAGATACTACTTGTGGTTAAATAATGTCACTTGATCAATGACCTCTGTACTATGAGTACCCTTGCGCTAGCTGGAGGTGTCCAACTCAACTTGTGAAATCCAGCT
Source organism: Thuja plicata (assembly GCA_018584345.1). NCBI lineage: Eukaryota > Viridiplantae > Streptophyta > Pinopsida > Cupressales > Cupressaceae > Thuja > Thuja plicata. The sequence goes on along the minus strand of MU223353.1, from coordinate 231,494 downwards.
GTCCTTACCCAAACCATCTATCATAACCTGAGCCTGCTGAATAATGCAATTTTCAACCCCCAGATCTATTTCAGAAGATCCTTCCAAAAACAAAAATTTTGGGTTATTATGATCTTTAGCCAAAATCACTGAGTGTTCTAGCAAATCTGAAGTATTGATCTACTCTTGAGACTGAGGCACATCCATTAAATCATCTAAATTATCCTGCTTATCAGGTACTGTAACCTATAGAGTGGTTGGGTCGGGGCACACTTGGAGCCCCAATTATAGAGAAGAAAATTTATTAAATGCATCTTGTTCCTCTAAAGTTACTCCGGTTGCCCCTGTTTTGTCAATGATCAACTTGGACACTAATTCTGCAATGATTTGGTCCATGTGTTGTCTAATCTTATAATATTGTTGTAGGCTTTCAGTATTTAACCTTTGAGGTTGCCATTTAGAGTGAGGGGCATTCAAACTCAAAGGGGCCAGCATACTATCTTTCTCTAGACCCTCATTGCAGAGAGTATACCGAGAATCTCTCCATTGCGAGCAAAGTGAAAAATATGAAAAGAAATGCCAAATTAAAACATAGAACTTTGCTGCTAAAATCTGTGCCTGGGACAATGATGTATTGCTAGTGCATCCTTGATTTTACATTGTTGTCTTGGGTTAAAGATGGCATGGAGGTATTTCTTGCAAATTGTTATGGGTACATTCCAAAGGATCAGAGGTATGATCTAAGCATACTCTGATTTATGATGGATAATCCTTCTAATAATCCAAGGTAAAGTGTCCAAGTTTACTTTGATATTTGTGAATGAACTCTGGTTTTTGGATGACAATATGTTGTACCCAATCTCCCCATTTAGATTTGATACCAATCTGATTAATAAACCCTTTGTGGCTATCAATTAAAATATAGACTCGAGCTTCTCTATTAGGGGCTTCAAATGGAATGAGGTCATGCCTAATGAAGATACCCATAGTGTTCACAATGAGTTCAATAGTCTTGGGATCTCTGTATTCAAGTGGTAGCAAAGGGAAAGATATCTAGTGGGGGAAGAAGTGGGAAAGTATAGGATCGGGTTTAAAATTGGGGATCCACACAATAGTAAAGGGGCCCAATCCTTTACAAAACCATCTCTGATACTTATGAGCCAAATCTCTATCAACTTTGGATTGAAAGATGAGCATAAAATATTTTGATATTGGATCCAAATAGAATATATCTTTTAAGCCCAGAAGCGTATGCATTGCCCATTCTCGGATTACAAGAAATGATAGATTGTTTGAAGAAAGCTTACCTATGAGAGTCGAATGTTGAAGTGTGCCAATGTGTGCCTGCATCATCTTATCTGAAAGAGTGATTGAAGCCATATTAGGGACCAGATTGGCATTGATATGAGGATCTTTCTTTTTCTAGACTTGATTGTGTTTATTTGGAATGAAGAGGGCTCGAGCAGGGCAGTCACCCACAGGGGGCGAGGGATTATGCCCTTTGAATTGATGGTGCTTGCTCTTGTTGGATTTTTCATTTCCATGTTTTGGTGATATAGGGGGGTGCCTTCAAAAATATCAAAGATCAACTACTTCTCTCTAAGGAGTTTCCTGGTCCTGTGTCGATGCCCTTTCTTACCTGTAGGGAAAAATTTCTGGTTTTGAATTTGAGGCATCTCTATTTCCCACTCAATTTTATTTTCAAACTTCTAGCCTAGTTTACCCAAAAATGGAGGTGGATGGCCAACATCGGTGGCCTGTTTCAAAGATTCCCCAGTTTCATAGGTTTGAAAACCCTCACGGTGCTTGCGGTTCAAAAAATAGAAACAAGTGTTTACAAAAAATGGCTTTAGCGGTTGAACGATGGCTTTTCCATGGAAAATAGATCCAGCATGGTTACCTGAAACATTTTTCTCTACAAATGGTACTCTGGAGAACCCAATGTTGTCTGCATATTTATTCCTAGCAGGTTGAACAACAGGCATAGATAAGAAAATATTCTTAAACACATCAGAGAGGTTTGCCTTTTGATCATATCGCCAGATATGACTATGGGGTTGTTGATGATGCATATACTGACCTTGTTGATGTTGATGTCGCTACTGGTCCATCTAATGTTTTCATTGTTTCTATTGTTGCTGCATAGAGGGTCGCATTGCCTCCATTGTTTTTCCTAGATCGTACTCTAAAAACCTTATTCTCAATATTGTAAAGACTAACTCTTTCCTTATTATTATTATTATTATTATTATTATTATTATTATTATTATTATTATTATTATTATTATTATTATTATTATTATTATTATTGCAAGAGAGAGTGCAACTTCAATTTTGGAAATCCAATGAAGTAAAAGTGAGAGGTAAATATGTGGATATTTGAGTTTGATTCTTGAAAGAAACTTTTTTTATGTGTCATAGTTTAGTTCTATCCATATAGTGCATTGTAAATAAAATATCTAAGATGAACATCAAATAAATGTTGGCATGCAAATGTTATGTAGTACAGAGTAAGGACCTTGGGGGTTGTTTGACATAATGGCATTTGTAGTAGAATTAAATATTTTTATGTAGACCTACGAGCATTGAAATAAATCTACTATAAATTGTATTATTATTATATTCCTAATCGTTACTAAACAACTACCTGAAAATTATTCAATAGTGAGATAAATATAGTATTCTACGCTTGGGCCAAGCAAAGTTTTTGAAAAGATTGGGGATCATCGATTAAATATACTTTTAATATAGTGTACAATAATGTCAAATCTATGACCTATGCCATAGTATACATTTTATTTCAAAATAAAATAGAATTGGACATTTGATAAAAATGTGTAATTCAACTAAAAAAGATGATTTTGAAGTTATTATTTTCACTATGGAAAAATAGAGAGAAAGATAAATTATATTTTTATAGCTATTTATAATATAAAATGAATATTTTTACTGTCGTAAAAAAGGTTTTGAAGGGACCTAAAACCCTTTAATATTGAAGATAAGTATAGATAAATCCATACATACCATCTGCCAAAATAAGACACCAAAAAACACAACTTAACAAGTTGCCCTAAAGAGAATATCCTTAACACTATTTACATTTTCCTAGACCTGAGAGAGTGTATTTTCATACTTCTTTTTTCATTTTTTCAATGGCCCCCAGGACTTGATGTGGAAATTTATAACATAATTCTTCTCCTCCTCCGGCCATAAGTTCTTCTGAACACTCTTCCCTTGGATGACTCCCACATTAGACGTTTCCCCAATAGTATAGCCATGAGTTTTAGAAACACTAGAGGACTCCATAACTTATAATTTACTTCCTATAAGTCTTTTATCAGTCTACATTTATTTTATTTCATGGAACCCCCACTTAAACTAAGTAAATAATTCAATAGTGTTGTATCTATGCATGCCCAAGACATCAACAAGATATTTCCATTTTAGTTTGAAACAATGAGAATAGGCCTTAAGATCCCTTAGAGAACTACCGCCATATTCATTGTTTGGGGTAGGACAAGGGGAAAGAGAATCAATATAAATAGGGGAAGGAGTAGTAGTGTTCTTCATTGGAATAGAATATTGGAGTTCTACTGCCAAGCCCTTACCCTTCCCTTTTCAAATCTTAACTTTCTTCCTTTTGGTATTTTTACTCTCATCAATAGGGAGGAAACATAGGCTTACCTCTACTCAAGGATTTACCGAAGGATGAGAGGAGAGAACTACAACATTTACCCTTATTCTTCACTTTACTCCTAGCCCTAGTTTTAGATTTTGGGGTCCAGATCAAGGGAACAAAATCTTCCTCTTCCAATTATGTATCCCAGTCATCCTCATTATCTTCTTCAGACCAAAAAACACTAGTATACTCATATATAAATATCATAATGTGGTTGGAGGGAGTAGAAAGAGCCTTAAAGTTCTCATAGATCAAGACTAGTAATCCTTCATGCAAAATAAGGTTTTTAACTAGTTTTTATCTATGATCCTTTATACTGGTTGTGAGAGAAGACAACAGATAAAAGGGAAATGAATTCCCAAATTGATGGAAAAAGTGATTAAGCAGAACAAAATGATGCCCAAAGGAATTGAGAAAGTGGCCATCAAGGGTTATGAGGTCCATAATTATCTTGAGGTTTTGTCTCCACACCTCCTTGATCTTTGAAGGGTCATAGATGTTCTTCAATCCCTTCTCGAACTCCTTTCATTCATTCTCTGAATTGGTAAATTTCTAGATAAGAAGGTCTGAGTATTTTATATCCCTATAAATTTCCTCCCTTCTCTAGAGAAGCCCATAATTTTAGCTAGTAGGTTCTCATCAATAATAATTTTTCTGCCAAACAAAAACAATGCTACCATTTAGCCATCCCTTAAAAAAATGTTCTATAAAATTAGGATGTCATCCATTGAGCTTCTCTAAGTAGTGATTAAGCCATCTCTTCTCAGTAATAGCTGAATAGTAGGATTATTCTTAATTCAATCAAAGTTTATACGCTATAATTATCTCTTACACCCCAATTATCTATAGTATCAAAGCTTAAATAGAGTAAAAGAGCTAGAAGGTGAGACTCAAAAAAACCCATAATCCACGTGAAGAATTATTTATATATTGAGACCATAAAATACTCATACGAGCATATTTATTCAAAATCCTCTCCTTTGGGATTAATTTCTGTACAACTTGACCATGTTGAAAGCCATCATTAAACAAAGAGGTTGTAAGTACTCCCTCTATTCATTTTGTCAAAGTGTAGTAAGGTGGCGACATCACTACCCAATCAGTCCTACCTATGCCACATGGTTTTCTCCTTGCCCCTCATCGCTTTGTTGGCAAAATAGTCAACCACTAGGTTGGCTTCATGATAAGCATGAGAAAGAACAAATTTTACAAATAAGGATATGATTTCCTTGGATTTATTAATCCAATTCTCAATGGTCCAAGAGGGCCTATATTTTCCTTTGAGATTATTAATTATATTATTTAAATCCCCTTTAATCTAGACGCTTTTGCAATTGAGACTACGAGCCAACATTAATCCATGATAGGCATCAATGACTTCAACTATGTGGTTTATCTAGCTTCCCAAGGGGAGTTCCACCATTGAGATAAAATTATCATTATCATCCTTGATCACTCCCTCACACCCATTCGGCCCAAGTTTACCCTTGGTTGCCACGTCAAAGTTATTTTTCACCTAGGTAATAGGAGGATGAATCCAAAAACATTCCTCTCTTTAAATATTCAAGGGTTTTAGGTCTATAGAGATATCCAATTGAATTTTCCAAGCATTCCTCACCTAATAATCACAATATTTAAAATTCATCTTTTCCTTAGTCATATGAGAGCCATTTAAAATGATTAGGTTTTCACTGATAGCTCTGAAAATTTTAGAAAAAGTAATTTCTAAAGAGAGAGAGATTTTTCTCTAAATAATATATTAGTACACTCCTTCCATATTCCCCATGCCACATACAGAAAAATATAAGATCATAACAGGCTCAAACATGGTTGGCAAACATATATCTCCACTGAGAATAAAACTCCTTCAAAGAATCGAGAAAGACCACCTGAGGTGCCATAAATTTAACACTCGACTCTAAATGTCAAAAACAAAAGGGAAATGAAGGAAAATATGAAAAGAAGATTAAGCCTTAACAAAAAAAAAAGGAAGCACATGTTGGGAAAGTAAAAACCCCTCTTACACAAGTTCTTGGTATTAAGGAGTTTGTTCTGAAGCAGGGTCCAGACAAAGATGTAAACTTTGGGGATAGGATTCTTCATCCAAGCATTAACCCAAAGGTGGGGGGGTGGAGGTGATTGTGAGAGCATAGTGACAATAGAAGAAACAAAAAAAGAGGCCAGAAGGAGAACCTCTCCAAAAAATAATATCTTCACCCTTGTTTTGGAAAATATAACATCTTCCCTAAATAAATATTGACTATAAGATTTTTGTACAATATGTTCAATTCTAAGTGATGACTCCTTGTACTTATAGAAAAAAATGAATATAATAAATACTTTAGAAGTAACTAGTAATATACTGTAAAACATATTCATATAATAAATAACAAAATAGTATTATAATTGTAGCTATTTTAAAATTAGTAATAGAAATCAAATGCCTCCACTTATTATTATTGCATAGTCAAACAAAACAAGACAAAATCAAATAAAAATACATAATTGACTATTTGTATGCTATTATAGAATGGCACTATTTAAAAGAACATTATAAAAAAGTAAGAAATTTTCAAAAAAAATTAAAAGTCTTACATATGTAGACTTCTATTATCTAATTTTGAAACTTCTATAAAAATAGTAGAAATATTAGATATGTAGCCTTTTATAAAAATATTATAAATTTTAAAAAAAATAGTAAAAAACTTATTTGGAGAACATCTTCTCCAAATAAATATTGAATATAAGATTTTTGTTCAATATTTTTAATTCTATGTGATTATTTTCTATGCTTATAGAAAATAACAAAAAATTAAGACAATAAATACTTTAGAAGTAACTAGTAAATTTTGACTATTTTAAAATTATTAATTTGATAGGATTTTACTTTGAAGAGAACTCACTACTGTACTCTCATTAATTGTCTCATGCACCTGGTTTTGACAATGGTTTCCACCTTCTATTTTTCATCGTCCGGTTTCCTCTGGTGATCATCAGGTCCATTTTATTCCTCTGGAGAAGAACATCACTGGGATTTGGCCTTCCCGTACTATTTTTTTCAAGACAAGTGACATGAATCTTTCCCTACAAACAAAACACCATCTAAATACACATGCTGCAGATGTTTTATCTTTTGGCCTGTAACAGGGGAGAATTCATAAAATTTAATTTGATTTGATTGGAGACTGTTCAAAGGTACCCAAATGAAGATGAAAGTGCCATTGACATTTCAGTTTATTGTTCACCTTTCTATGGTGTTTATATGTCTTAGAAGTAGATTTCATTATATAAAGCCTTGCTTGGGGTTTTCATTTTCATCATTTTCTATTTGTAACTCTGTGTGAGCTTCCTTTTCATCATTTATTTGGTGGACTCTCCCCTAGGTCTAGTTATTTTATGATACCCTATGTCCTTTCATCTACCAACTCTAAATGCAGAGCATGCATAAGCATCTAAACTTCACACAGTTGTATTTAATTTTCACCTACATTTGGGCTTTCCAATGATTAAATGGAAACATACAATATACATATTTTATGGTTGTGCATGTTTGAAGTTTTTTATGCTTGGAAATGCAGCCCTACAAATTTTGAACTGCATTCTTTAATTTAGTTGGAATCTCATATTTTGATAGATCTATATCACATAATTGTGAGTTTTCATTCTTTGTACTAAGAGTGAATTCTATCATATATTTTATTTAAGATTTGAGAGTGATAGTTACTTCTCAATCTGAAGGTCATTGTTAAATTTGGATTTTCTTTGTTTAATCTTTGCACTTCTCAATTTAGGGTCCTATTGGAGTGTTCATTAGAAGTTGGGTGATGTTTTACTCAAGGTTTGAACTTTGTCTTAGAATTTGATGTAGCATTTTACTCATTTTGTCCTGGGGCTTCAAATGTTATCCTAAAGTTGCATGTGAATCTGTAATAGATAATGAATGCATTTCAAAGGTTTCAGTGTCCACTTAGAATTGGATGGTGTATATATATATATATATATATATATATATATATATATTGAAATAAAGGAGGGGTGAAAATTTATTCAAACAGAAAGAGAAACAAGAATAAATAGAGAAAGGGCATCAAATAGCCCTATCAAGATCAACCAAGTGATCAAATTGATGGGACAAGCCCATCGACAGTTGAGTCTTATCAACAATGTTCCAATTACACGTATGGTCAGAAGCCGACTTCGCCAAACAATCAGCAACACTATTGCATTCCCTGGGAATATGAGTGAAAGTAACCGACTCCAAAGAAGTACACAAATTATGAATCTAGTCTGCAAT
>MU223353.1:195215-223130 GCA_018584345.1 Thuja plicata | reverse complement strand
ATTTTCCACCATAAGTGAGGAACCTCCAAAAACTCATCCTTAAAGATACGACGGTTCCTCTCCAACCAGATATGCCAAATAATAAAGGAGGGTCCAAGAGTCCAGGAAACTTGAAGAAATGAAGTCTTCACAGGAGCCTTATCCCAGTGAGCAAAGAATTCTGCCAGTGAGGAAACATGCCAACAAGATTGGTTCCACACATTCCACCAAGAGTGCCAAATATGTCTAGTGAAAGAGCATTAGAAAAAGAGATGAGAGATATTTTCTTCACTATTCCGGCATAGAACACACATTGAGGGTCCATGGAAGCCACGCTTGCATAAATTATCCCATGTAGGGTACCAACTATGGACCACCAACCACATAAAAAAATTGCATTTGGGCCAGGAAAACTTGTACCAGACTTTCTTCCACCAAGGCACCTGGATGTCCCCCAATGTCTGCCGAAGAATCTCAGCATATCCCGCAGACACTAAAAATTTCCTAGACAAATCCTTGCTGTCCCAAGAAATAACATCATTACCAACCAAAGTAGTACACTCACGAGATTGCAAAATCTGAAACATCTCCTTCCTATTCTCCTCAGATCCTCCTGGAGGCCATTCAAAAGGGTGTTTCCAACGAAAGGAAGGAGCCAAACCTCTAATACACCCTATCTTATAAAAATCAATTGTGTCCCAACAAGCAACACTAAAATTTTGATAGAGGGCATGGAGCTGTGGATGAGTGGAAAGGATAGGAGGGTGCCCATCCCAAGAGTCAAGCCAAAATAAAGCTTGTGATCCCGAATGACAAATCCAAAAGAGACCATATTTAACCAACTGAGCTCCAAACTTTACTGTATTCCAAATCATGGATCCTCTCCCTTCCAGAGGAAAGCAGTGAACTTCAACCACATCAATATCTAGAAAATACTTATGGGTGAGAATACAAGCCCAAAGTTGATGCTGGTTAGTACACCAATGCCAATAAAGCTTTGCAGCGAGAACCTATCCATTTAAAATAGTTGATCGTAGGCCAAGGCCACCCTCCTTCTAAGGTCTGCACACTATTTCCCATTTAACCAGAATCCATTTAAAAGTTAAAAGGTTCCCACTCCAAAGGAATTGATGGGATAGAGCATCAAATTCCTAAAGAAAATACATAGGAGCAGCCTGAACAAAACACCTGTAAATAGGAAGGGCTTGAATAATCGACTTTAACAGAGTCAGGCAAGCAATAGTTGATAGCCATCGATAAGTGAAATGGTTAACCTTTTGTCCTAGCTTATCAAGAAAAACTTGCCAGGAAGATCTAGGATGTCTACCAACAGTAAGAGGAATACCCAAATAAACAAAGGGAAGAGACCCAATCTGAAACCACAAGCCAATATTTAATTTGAACTGCAAGCCAATATTTTACTCTTTTGTATTCGGGATTTGAATTTCTGCTTAAAGTTTTTCCTGTGATATTTGATCGATATCTCTTTGGGGCTTTAATGTCTACCTGGAATTGGTTGGCATTTTTTATTTGAACAAGCCAGAGTTGAATGTCACTTTATTAAAATTTCTTAAATGTTGGAATTAAAATTACATGTTCATATCCTAATATGATTGTGTGAGGATTTGAACCTATGGCTATTGGCTATTTTTAAACTTTTTGGCTCATTTTCAATGTGTTGTTTAGGATAATGTACATGGGTATGGAGATAATAATGAATAAATTAATGTATGTGTGTAAGCTTGTTGATTATTTGTGTATTAATATTGTGAGAGGAGATATTACAGTTCTTATAAATTAATAACTAATATAAAAAAGTACTGGTGATTTGAAGAACATGATTTCAGAACTTTGAACATGGGTTAAAACACCAAAAACTACTCCTATTTTAATGAAGGAAAAATGCACGTGGACAACTGTAAGTTTTACTTTGAATCCTCCTCCTCTTTATTGGCTTACATATATTTCTGATATGTGTTATTAGTGAATCTTAACAGCTAAGAACAACTTTGAAATTAATTGTAGTAATAAAACTTTCTTTGTAAATTTTAATATTCAAAAAATGAGAAACTGCTATTTTTTTCTTTTTTGTTTCTTATTTATTTTTGGGAAGACTATAAAATTTTGCATTTCTTTGATCCAGTCTAAATTTCAAGCCTTATTTAAATTTTTTTGGTTAATTTTTTGTAAAATGTGTTCCTATAATATGACTAAGAACATGATTTAAGAACTTTGAACATGGGTTAAATTTTTAATGCATTCGGTCTGGTCACCATAAACTATTTCATACCTCAATAGAAGGTTTGATATTCTCCCCAATTATATGATGTTTGACAGTCACAACCTTAGAATTCCCCCATTAGAGTGTATGGATAGTGTTAACCGCCAATGTGTTTGTACTAAATGATTCACTTATTGGCATGCCTATAAATTAGATGTGGTTAGCTTGATAGCATGTTGATTATTTACTCCTTGCAAATTTGAATGCTTGTCATGGGTATTTCTAATGGAGATAATCTATGTAAATATTATGCTTGATCTTGTTATACTTATTCTACCAATGACAATAAGAAATGTAATCTACTTTCACATTTTTTTTTTATCTCTCTTGACCAACTGAATAATTTACTACACTTGTTGATTATTTTTGTTTTTATTGCTATAAGATATTTATTTGTAGTTGTTACATTATTTTTCTAATGTAGGAAAATAAAATATTTTACAGCAAAAGATTGCATAAAGCTACATCCTATAAACACTAGTATTCAGCGAATGTAGGTGAGATACATTTTCATTACATTCATATCATCAGATCTATTGTACTCTAAGTATTAATCATTTCTCAAATTTTCAATTCATAATTGATCATTAAATTGTGCATTCAAAATTGAATGTGATAAATAATGTTCTTTTCATCTTACATTTTTCACATTGGAACTTAGAGGAACATATGCAGAAATGAAAGCATGATAGAGATATGGGGAATAGGAGTCCATGTATTGCCTTTAGGTGCCTTCTGCATTCTTGGTTGGTTTCTACATCTTCTTGAGTCTTCATCTCTTTAGCTCATGTTAGTGTTTACTTCATCATCCTAGGTCTTCATTAGGTCCTGTGTCTTGCATCATAGAAAAAAGGGGTTAGATCCAAATTGGATCTAAGAAATGCATGATAACTTGAAAACATCATACAACAATCATAGTTTCAAAATTGTACATTTACCATTAACACTAATGCAAGGGAAAAATATGCATCTACACTAACTGAAGAGTAGTATCAAAGGGACATATCGCTATGAAACCTTTTACTATCTATGATTATCATCCTTTATTATGCAAAGAATTGTTGTTTTATAAACTAGAGATCTGAATTAAAGGGGCTTAGTTTCTATATCTTTAGAAACCTTTTTCAGAAAAGAAAGGTAGTGCCAAGTTAATGAGCACCATCAACCAAACAGTAGTCATGCATGAATATTAATTCATGACACATGGTATTTAGACATAAAAGATGTCAAATTGATTATGTTTACTAACCTTTGAACTTTTAGGTGGTGTTATCAAACATAAGAAATATCAGTACAATCAAGTGCAAAGACTAAGGAATTATGAATTTAGTAATAGAAGAGAGCAAAGAAAAAGTGTATTGAGTGTCACTATCCCGTGCTCAAACCTCACAAGATGCATTATCTAAAGAAAAAAAATGCTATGAATTTATAAAAATATAGAATCAAATGCAGAAGAAAAAAAAGAAATGCAATTCATGATAGTTAGCTACAGAAATTGGTAACATTGCATTCATATTACTTATATCAACAGTATTCCTGTGCATTAAAATTCAGAATTTAATTGAAGTAAAGTATGTGGATGTTATACTTTTATCACGCAAATTTAATAAGTTCAAAAATTCTGGAATGAGCAATATTGAAAGATAGTGATGAAGCAAATAGTAATGTTGTCACAGTATTAATGCAGTCATAAATACATAGTAATCAAATACAGAGAAAGCACTAGTATGCATGAACAAGAGGAAAAGACAAAAACAATACTTTTCTAAAATGCATTTAACAATATAAATTCGTATTCACCCCTTTTGATGCCAAGATAATCAATAATTGAATTCAGAGCAAGTTATACATACACATAAAAGAGTAAATGGTAGTGTTGTTCAAAGGTAAAAAAATAAACATTGTAGTTATCGGGTAGCTAAACACAGTCATGGGTGTCACGAGCCCGTGCTTGAACCCCACAAACATCAATTATTCAAATAATCCAATTTCATATGTATAGGTTTGAAGTGAAGTCAGAGTTTCTTACTGGAGTCAGAGGGGCCATTAAAACTGTGATACACACTTGCCACTATCAAAGGAAGACATGAAGACCAGACAAAACCATTTAAGACATGTCTTGCTAATCCCAAGCCACACTACCTGGCAGTAATAAATAGGTTATTTATAAATAGTGTGGTCACTATGGACAATAGACAAAGTAAGAAAAACCCCAAGTTTGACAGCAAGTGGAGAGCTAATGCATGCGAAACTGCAAGATGAATTAGCCAACAATGCAAATGTAATACTTCCCAAATATTCATTGCAGACATATGTTAAGCTCAAGTATCATAAACCATTGATCTACATTAATATCTCAAGCATTTCAAGCTATGTATTCAACAACATAGATAGTTCAAACAGAAAGTTGTATATAACAAATAAGAAGAAACCCAAAATCATGGCATGTCTTAAAAATAAGTAACGTATTCAAAAGCACAGTAAGTTCAACAGTAGGCTCATTTGAAAAAGAAGACAAAGAAGTCACTTATCTTGAAGTAAAAGCTCAAGATGTGAAGATTAACAACAGTGCCCATAAGAGATACGAAGCCTGAGTTTTAGATCACAAGAGAAGACTCCATGTCAAAAGCCTGAGCCCCATAAAAAAAGATAGGAGTGAAGCACCAATCATCCTGACTAAGACCCCAAGTCATGCAACCAGATTCTAGGTTTAGATCAATAGAGAAGCTCCAGTTAAACAAAACTCAAGTTCACATAAATAATGACAAGTTCTTGTTCAAACAGTCTGAGCTTCAGTGGATCAAGGAAAACTGAGAGTCATCACCACAATAAAAGTGGGTGCAATGCCATGCTGTTAGGGTTTCAAAACCTTATCTTTTACCAAGCTATGCTAATGATTCAATAACCATAAAAAAAAAAAAATGCTTGATAAGCTTTGAAATGTGTAGTACAAAATAGTTAATGCCCCTTCAATTTTACAGAGGTCGACAGTGGAGCCTTTGAATGCACATGCCAAGTGGCGGCATTAACCTCCAAGTTCATGCCACATTTTGGAAATAATTTTCTTTTGAGGATGTGTTTTGTAAATATCACGTCGGTCATGTTGACCCTAGGATAGGTCAAGAGGCATGGGTTTTGTATATGGTTTTGGGGTTAAGTTTTTCTTTATGGGATTTCCTTTTTTTTTGTTTAGGAAAGCTAAAAGAAAGATGTGTTTTCTACATCAACATTAGAGGCATAAACCAAGGAATGTGTTATGCTTATTAGTTAGGGTTTTTTATGCTTGATTGGAGGAGATTTGGGGGAAGAGATCATTTTCAGAATTGAATTAAGGAGGTCATTTAAGGTATATATTTGGACTTCACAGTGGGTTTTAGGGGTTCATTTTTGGTGCATTATAGTGTTCAAGTGGATATCTTTGTTTCTTGGCATTTTTTTTTATCTTGATATGTAACCATTACAAATTTTCAAGGAAATAAAGAAAGTCTTCTTATCATTAACACATTTTTTGAGTTTTGATATTCAATCCTATTCTACATTTCTGCATTTAGTGTGAGGTGTTTTATAGTAGAGTTAGTGAATTGATGTAATTCCTCTTTCATCTATTAAAATATAACCTATTTGTAGAGATTGTATGTCTGTCGGCAGGGCATTATTTGAGGTGTAAACCCTGATAGTGGGATACTTATGTCAACCTATACGTTGAACAGTGAATGTTTATTTTAAGTCTTCGTAGTATATTTTATGTTGATCCCTGTTTAAAGTTTTGATTAGTCTGAAATCAGTTTGGTGTATCACCCCAATTTTAAATTTATTTAGTTTTCAATTTATCCTTTTACCATTTTCACAACCAGAGAATCATTTTTAGGTGATATACCAAATCCAATAGGAACTGGCCTAGAATCTAGAGATTCCTTCCTAATAAACAACACCCACAACTTAGGAAGGTTTTCATTGTTTCCATGAAATGATACTGTGCACTAATTCCTGAGTTAGCATGACATTTCAGGTACTTAATAGTTTTTGGCACCCCTAATGGGACTGCTCTCAAAGTAGCAAGTTAGATTTAATTACATTTATTAATGATTTGATCCATTGGATAGTTTTCATCCTTGTCAAAACATGCAGTTGCACATGTTGTAGGACTTGATCAAGCAGATTGTAGATATCAAGAGGCAACAAGAATATGAGTTCCAACAAGAATTGAGGATCCATCAAGAGGAGCTTTCCCAAAAAGAACATGCACAAAAAAAAGAGAGGTTGGATTATCAAGAGCAATGCCACAGGAAGAATTTGGTGCATCTACATGTACATCATGAATGAACTCTTCATAAAGAGCTGGAGGAACAAAGGAAATACTATGAAGAGGTGTTGGAAACACAGAAAAGGCATATGCAGACACAAGACAAGGATCATTTCAATGCAAGATGGAAGTAGTATGAAGAGGTTATTATAGGGAAGAAATAAAGTCAAGCAGCCCTTGCAATCAAACTAGCAACACTGATGAAAGTTTGTGAAAAAGAGTTGATAAAGGTTAGTACTGCTACAACTGTAAAAGAAGAAGATTTCCAAAGAGAGCTAGCAGCTCATGAGGAGTTTCATGATAAAGAGCTACAGGAGAATAAAGAGACAATATGACTCTTGATTTCCATAGCTATGAAATACAAGGAAGCTCATCAGATGCAACTCAGAGATCCTCTTTGCAATGAACAAGATGAAGAGAATGTTGAACAAGAGATGGAGAGACATTTTCTAAATAACATCCTAGATATGATGAAGAATACACTATGCCTCAATGGGAATCTTCATCAAGTCCCGGTCAGAAAAATAGAGCATATGAGCATGAGCAAGTTTTATGTCTTCAAGAGCTAGGAGACCAAGTGATTTATCAGGTTGAATCAATGCAAGAAGGTAATTTGGATGAAGAGGAGGACTTACTTTGGGATGATCTTAAAGATTTCTATTTGAGCCTTGATGATAATCTAGTCTTAGTTCTACCTTAACTCATTCCATCTAAGGAGCTCAGATTAGTTCATATACATCAGAAGGATTGTGTTCAAGAAATAGAGCACCAAGAACAAATCCCCAAGTTTTCTCTATCTAGAGGTTTCCTCATCAGAGACCTAGCAAGGCTAAATGAGAGAAAGGAGGTGCAAACTCTAGCACCTAAATTTGAAGGTGTAGCTAAAGAGGAGGATATTTAATGTGCTGATCAAATCTAAATCAACAACTATCTCAACCATATTTTTGAAGTAAGTTAACTTTCTTTTTTTCTTCTGAAAGCATTACACCAATTGGTCAAATGTATCTCATTTTTCCATATAGTTGCTTATGGATATGATTTTCATTGTGCATTTAGGAAAGAAAACTATTTTTTAAAACCAGTAAATGGTTTTGTTTAGCATGTTTTGTTTCTAGTTAGGCTAGGGTAGGATCTTTTTTCAATTTTCCCTAACTGTTGTCAAGCACATTTAAGTTAGTTTTAGTTTTTTCTTTCCCAATTTTCAATAAGTTTTAAGGGTTCAAGGTCTGTTTGAGTTGCAAAGGAAGAGTTTCATTGAATTAAGGGTGGCTTTCAGAAGTCAAAAATCAGGGAAAGTCATGCTTTAAAGTTGTTTCCAATATCTGTAAATACAAGAAAATCCTTGCTTAATGATCAAGAATACATCTATAATTTGTGATAATGAAGTTCTTTGCTTCAGTATCACAAATCATAACCATACACACAATCACTAAGAAAGGTTTATCCTATATCCACAATCTATGTTTAAGGCTTCAATCAGGTGGTTAATAGACTCAATGCCCAATGGACTATTTTAGGCTACTAGTCCCAATGTCTAGTAGGTAGACATACAATAGAGGTCACCAAAATTGTTACATTATTTTTCTAATGCAGGAAAATAACATATTTTACATCAAAAGATTGCATAAAAGTACATCCTCTAAACACTAGTATTCAACTAATGTAGGTGAGATACATTTTCATTACATTCATATAATCAGATCTATTGTACTCTAAGTATTGATCATTTCTCAAATTTCCAATTCATAATTGATCATTACTTTGTGCATCCAAAATAGAATGTGATAAAGAATGTTCTTTTCATGTTACATTTTTCACATTGGAACTTAGAGGAACATATGTTGAAAAGAAAGCATGATAGAGATATGGGGAATATGAGTCCATGCATTGCATTTAGGTGTCTTCTGCATTCTTGGTTGGTTGTTTGCATCTTCTTGAGTATTCATCTCTTTAGCTCATATCAATGTGTATTGCATCATCCTAGGTATTCATTAGGTATTAATTCCTACATCATAGAGAAAGATGGGTTAGATCCAAATTAAATCTAAGAAATGCATGAAAACCTAGAAAACATCATACAACAATCATACTTTCAGAATTTCACATCTACCAATAACATGAATGCAAGGGGAAAATAAGCATCTACACTAACTAAATACTAGTATGAAAGGGACATATCACTATGAAACCTTTTACTATCTATGATTATCATCCTGCATTACACAAAGAGTTGTTGTTTTATAAACTAGATATCTAGATTAAAGGGACTTAGTTTCTATAGATTTAGAAACCTTTTTCTGAAAAGAAAGGTTGTGCCAAGTTAATGAACATCATCAACCAAACAATAGTCATGCATGAATATTCATTCATGACACATGGTATTCACATATAAAATATGTCAAATTGATTATTTTTACTAACCTTTGAGCTTTCAGGTGGTGTTGTCAAACAAAGGAAACATAAGTACATTCAAGTGCAAAAACTGAGGAATTATGAATTCACTAATAGAAGACATAAAATAAAAGTGTAGTGAGTGTCACGAGACCGTGCTCAAACCTCAGAAGATGCATTTTCTCAAGAAGAAAAATTCTATGAATTCATGGAAACAGAGAATCAAATGCAGAAGAAAAAAAGAAATACATTTCATGACAGTCAGCTACAAAAATTGGTAACATTGCATTCATATTACTTATATCAGCAATATTCTTGTGCATTAAAATTTAGAATTTAATTGAAGGAAATTATGTGGATTCTATACTTATATCATGAAAATTCAATAAGTTCAAAAATTATGGAATGAGCAACATTGAAAGATAGTGATGATGCAAACAATAATGTTGTTACAGTATTAATGCAGTGATAAATACAAAGTAATCAAATACAGAGAAAACACTGGTATGCATGAACAAGAGGAAAATAGAAAAATAGAGCTTTTCTAAAAATTATGTAGCAATGTGAATTCATATTCACCCCTGTTGATGCCAAGATAATCAATGATCAAATGCAGAGCAAGTTATACATACACATAAAAGAGTAAATCACAGTGTTGTTGAAGGTAAAATAATATACATTGCAGTTATCGAGCATCTAAACATAGTCATGGGTGTCAGGAGCTCATGCTCGAACCCCACAGACATCAATGCTTCATAGAATCCAAATGCATATGTATAGGTTCAAAGTGAAGTCATAGTTTCTTACTAGAGTGTGAGGTGCCATTAAAACGGTGATACAAACTTGCCACTGTCAATGGAAGACAGGAAGACCTGAGAGAACCATTTCAAACATGTATTGATAATGACAAGAAACATGACCCAACAGTAAGAAAGAGGTTATTTACAAATAATGTGGTCACTATCGACAATAGAAAAAGTAAGAAAAACCCCAAGTTTGACATCAAGTGGACAACTAATGCATGCAAAACTACAAGATGAAGTAGCCGACAATGCAAATATAATACTTCCCAAATGTTTATTGTAGATAGATGTTAAGATCTAGTATCATAAACCATGGATCTACATAAACAACTCAAGCCTTTCAAGCTACGTATTCAACTGGATGGATAGTTCAAACAAAAATTTGCATATAACAGATAAGGAGAAACCCAAAATCATTGCATGTGTTACAAATAAGTAAAGTACTCAACAACACAACAAGTTCAACCAAAAAAGAAGATAGAGAAGTAACTTATCTTGAAGTAAAAGCTCAGGATGTGAAGATTAACAATAGTTCCCATAAGAGATATGGTGCCCGAGTTTCAGACGATAAGAGAAGACTCCATGTTAAAATCCTGAGCCCCATAAAAAAAGATAGGAGTGACGCACCAGTCATCATGATTAAGACCACAAGTCAGGCAACCAGATTCCAATTTTAGATTGACAGAGGAGCTCCAATTAAATATAACCCAAGTTCACATAAACATTGACAAGCTCCTATTCAAACAGTCCAAGCTTTCATGGAGCAAGGGAAACCCAAAATCATCGCTACAATCATAGTGGGTGCATCGCCATGCTGTTAGGGTTTCAAACCATTATCTTTTACCAAGCTATGCTAATGATTCAATAACCAATACAAAATAATGGAAAACTTGATAAGTTTTGAAATCTGCAGTACATAATTGTTAATACCCCTTCAATTTTGTAGTGGTTGACAGTGGAGCCTTGGAATTCACATGCCCAGTGGTGACAGTAACCTCCAAGTTTTTTCCACATTTTGGAAATACTTTTCTTTTGAGGAAGTGTTTTGTAAATATCATGTCGGTCATGTTGACCCTAGGGCAGGCCGAGAGGTATGGGTTTTGTATATGGTTAGGTTTTTGTTTATGGGATTTCATGTGTTGGTTTATGAAAGATAATAGAAAGATGTATTTTAAACATCAACATTCAAGGCATAAACCAAGGCATGTGTTATGCCTATTAGTTAGGGTTCTTTTATGCTTGATTGGAGGAGTTTTTGGAGGGAGAGATCATTTTTGGAATTGACTTGAGGGGGTCATTTAGGGTATATATTTGGACTTGATAGTGGGTTTTAGGGGTTCAATTTTGGTTAATTATAGTGTTCAAGTGGATATATTTGTTCCTTGGCATGTTTTTTTGCATCTTGATATGTAACCCTTACAAATTTTGAAGGAAATAAAGTAAGTGTTCTCATCATTCACATATTTTTCTGAGTTTTGATATTCAATCCTATTCTAAATTTCTACATTTAGTGTGAGGTGTTTTATGGCAGAGTTAGTGAATTAATTTGAATCCTTTTTCAGCTATTAAAATATAACCTATTTGCAGAGATTGTATGTCTATTGGCAGGTCATTCTTTGAGGTGTAAACCCTGATAGTGACATACTTATGTCAACCTATACATTGAACACTGAATGTCCATTTCAAGACTTAGTAGTATATGTCATGTTGATCCCTTTTTGAAGTTCTGATTAATCTGAAATCAGTTTGGTGTATCACCCATTTTTTAAGTTTGTTTAGTTTTAAAGTTATCCTTTTACTCTTTTCCCAACCACATAATCCATTTTAGGTAATATACCAAATCCAATAGGAACCGACCTAGCATAGGGAGGTTCCTTCTTAATCATTGGCACCCACAACTTAGGAAGGTTTCCATTGGTTCCATGAAATTTTATTGTTCCCTAATGCCTGAGTTAGGGTGACATTTCACGTACTTAATAGTATTTTTCATGTATAAAGTATTCAATAAACCATTGTGAGCATTAGGTGATTTCTTATTTGTATATTAAATGCTACAAGTTGTTAATTTGTATTTTTAATAAATGAAGTATTGTTCAAACCATTACCAACCTTTGGTGAAGCAGTTGATTTATCCTTAATCTTATCTCTCGAGAATGTCATTGGTTTGAATTTTACTATTATGTGCTTTTTATTATTTTCTTGTAGGGAGATAGAGTTAATTATATGCTTTGTATTATGTTATGGTAGTAAATAATAGTTCCTTATTTTACTTTTATTTAAACATTTGCAACTCAAACCACATCATTTTAAAGGTATACTTACATCACTTAAGAACATCATAGTTACAACTATGTATAAGCTATAGACTAATTCTATACTAAGGGCCAGAAAAATAGAGTAATATAAATGTATAGTAAATTACAGAGATGAAAATATCAAATAGAAACAAACAACATAATTTATTCCACACACTTCCGATCATGAAACCAACTAGATGCATTTCTTCCTATGATGTTATCCCTTGGAATTGATAGTTTTATTATTGTCACAGCTCATGGATTGGGTATCCTTAGATCTTTGGGAAGCTCCTTTATTTATAAAGTGCAGCTAAGTTGCTGTAATTTTTTCTTACATCCCTGCTCACTTTACGAATCAAAGGATTTGTTTGAAAATTTTGGAAAGAAAAGTTGTTTCAAGTGTATTGAACTAAATATAATAGAAAAAGGGAGTTATATAGCCCACAAACTTTACCTATCTTCAATCTCTAATATTTTTTTCTAGAATCATCATGTTTATGATGTATGGCCAAGGATAAAGAATAGGTATGTCCAACTCAAATTGTAATAAAATGCTACTCATTGTTAGCTGTTCCTTTATCTCAGTGATTTCTATTTGGATATTGGACAATGGAATTTGAAATTTATCTCTTTTCAAGAGTTTCTTACAAATAGACTGAATTTCAATGATAGGAAATTATTGTGTTATCTTATACATATTTGGTTGGTTGATAGGGCTTTGGAAGAATAAGGATTTAAAAGAACTCAACCCTTAAAATAGTTTTTGTTCTGTTATGTGTTTGGTTGGATGATAAGGCTTTCAAAGAATAAGGATTTAAAAGAACACAACCCTTAAAATAGTTATGTTTTGGCTTTTTGGAACTAAATTTTAATTACTTCACATAATTTTTGTGGCTAACTTGTGTTTCTATGGTTTACCTTCTCTAACATAATAAGTGAATGAATGTCAATTTCTACCATTCCCCATATATTATTTATATAGAAATTCATTTAAATTTCTACTAGATTATTATCTAAAGAACTTTTTTGTCTATGTGATTGGCTTGGCAAAAATTTATTAAAAATGTTAAGTTATGTTATGGTAAGTTCTACATATATATATCCCTAAAATTTAAATTATATTTTGACAATTGGAAGATGGGTTATATGATGCGAGGATCTGTGCATGGCTATTTTGTATGCTGCTATATACCAGACAATGTAGTGCTACATAGGGGTAAACTACATAGTTAATAAATACTTCAAAACATCATTTTTTTTGTGTTGTCTATTTCTCCATTGCTAAGGATTGTAATGCTGCTGCATACTTGACAACGTGTTTGGTAATAGCTGCTAATAGCTTCTATTGAAAGTTTGGGGACTTTAAAATTACTACAAATTTATTCACTCCTATTTTCCTTCATCATAGTCATGTACCTTAATGTGAATAATTTTTTTAGGCACTTTTGTACATTTTCATCGATTTATCTAAAATTGTGTGATATTCTCTTCTAGCTTGCTTATGTTTTCTTTGAAAGTTTAATTTTGCTACAAAATTGGGTTATGATTTTTAATTTATTTTTTCTCTTCTCAACTAGGATATGTAAATGATGAACTGAAAAAAATCAGCTTTGAGGTTGTGGAAGAAATTTAATATAAAAAAAGAAACTCTTAAATGGATCCTCACCAGCGCCCATGGAAATGGTTGCAAGTTTCTCCCATAGATTTAAAATTTCTCTTACTTTTTTAGGTCTTGGAAAATCCTCATTGATCAAATATGATTATTGATATTTCAATTAGCAGCCCAGAAATCAGTGTTCCAGCACCATCTACTAGCTCAAACTCGTCTGTCAACTGACATGGGTTTCCTCAAATAGAAATTCAGAATTTTGCAGGTAGTATTTCCCTTGTTTGTCGGAAAAATGTTGAACTAAAAGTCACTAGTTCTTGTACATGTGATGTAAAATATTTTTAAATCATGGCAATGGAAGAAACACTACAGGAACTACATGAAAACTTTGTCAACTTTTTTGGATATTGTACTTTCCTTAGGGAAATTTTTTATGATAAGTACTACAAAGATGGAAATGCTCCAACAATTCGACGTGCATTTTAGGAATACCTCAAATGCCAATAGTACATTGTACATTGATGTGCCTCACTTTGTAGTTTACCCATTTTTCAATTTACACTAGTACTCTTTTGGAAAGAGAGATGTTTAAGCTTTTGGCCTTTTGTAATCAGAATAACCTTCCACTTTTTCTTCTTATGTTCCACCAAATAATGATATAACTAAACTTTGTACAATTTTATTCCACTTAAAATAGAAACGAACAATGTCTACTTCCAAAATCTTATTATTTATATGGTTCTCTCGACCCTTTCTTTTGTGTGTGCTTAAAAATGACATTACATTTGTTTCTACAATACACACTATTAATATTGCATGCCCAATATTTATTCCATCTTTTTTTTGAACACAAGTTCCTATAATACGTTTCGAGCTCTATATTTTTCACACTTTCACATTTGATTCCTCACTATATCCCTTTTTACATGGAATATAAATTTTTATTTATGTTACTTAGTTTTGGATTATTTAAATTAGAATGACATTATTTTCTCCTCCTTATTTGGATAATATGGTTACACAATTTTTAAAACTCCCAAAACATATTTCGTGTTCTATACTTGTAATATTTTGTCTCTACATCCTGGCTTACAAAAAACAAATACATAACATTTTAAATTGTATTCTCTTAAGTAATCAAATGGCAATTTGTTCAATTAAGCATTTTGACCTTACTAACAAATAGTGATAATGCATTTGTTCGCCCCAACTTAACTCATAGTATATATTTAATTGTGTTTTCTATCACATTTTTTCCCCTTTTTTGTGCTTCTATAGACACACTTGTCTCTCCCTCTCAATCTCTACAAAATACCCCTCTCCAATTGTTGGGCGAAGGTGTGTCTTCTTATTCTTTCATTTTTTTATCCATTGTATCATGTCTTTGCCAAACTCATTTTAGTTGTCATAAATGTCTACAAAATATTTTATTTCCTAAGCGTATTTATTAAATGTTGTATGGAAAATATTTTGTGGTCTACATTTACCATGCGGAAATATTTCTACATATGTATTTTCATTTTTCATCGTGTCTTCATCCATATTACTATAGATTTAGAACAACATATCATTTGTTTAATATTTTGTTTGCATAATCCTTGATACTTCAAATGGTTTGTTTGTACTTCTATTTTGTATAATTCTTAACACATGTTTAAATATATAGTTCATTTACCTCTTCTTTAAGCTATGTCTCACTCTTTGATGAGCAATTTGGTAAATCTTATCAACAATGACAACTTAGATGTTCACCCACTTCTTCAAGTTTTTGCCATGCAAAATTTGGTCAAGGAACTAGGTCAACAGTTACATATAAGATAGAGTTGTCTGATGGCCTCCACTTACAAAAATATACCTTTCCATGCAAGTTTAACAACCTTATAACAATAGGTAAAATCCAAAAAGGCTCTATAGTGCAACTCAATGAATTTACTATTCCTACCATTTGTGACTCAATGTGAGGCAATAGCTACCAGTACTTTAAAATATACCTGTATCATCTTAAAATGGAAGCACTTCCATGTTAATAATTTTTATCCCTCCTTAGGGGGTGTTTTTGACTACCATCATATTATCCCCTCATTTTTGCATCCTCTCCTACTTCTGTGTCTATTTAGGACCTCGATCGAGCCTCTGCGGGCATCATCCCTCCCATCTGGCACATTTTCTAGGGCACTTGACTCCCTGGGTCAAGTTCAACCTTGACCTTGACCTAGGCCAAGGGCTAACTCAACCTTGACCTAGTTCAAGGATGACCTCAACCTTGACCTAGGTTCCCCTTTCAAATTTGAAAATTTGTCGGCTGCCAGAGGTCATCAAAATTTCATTTCCCGCTTCCGGGTAAGCTATTTTGTGTTCTAAAGTGATGATTCTTAAATTATATTTAATATAGGTCCTCTTCTAGGGGTATAGTTCTAATTGTAATTTAATTATCCTATGTAGGTGTCTCTAGAATATTGCATCCTAGTTTCATATATAAGGAATTTTTCTCCTCTCATTTTCTCTAAGTCTCTCTAAGTGAAAGCTAAGCACTAAGTCATATCAAGTATGAATTATCAATCCAAGAAGTCATCCAAGAAAAAAGAAGCCAAGCATTGTTCTACATTTTTTGAAGCATTCAAAGTGTTCAAGTCTTCTTCCCAAGCATTTAAGTTCTCCATTAAAGATCAAGGATTCAAGATTTCAATCCTTTGAAGGGATTTGGTTCAAACATTCAAGATTAATCATTTAAGCCCTAGATCTATCCATCATGGTGGTGTGATCTTCATTCAATATCCTTTGTGCATCCATAAGACTCATTCATTCTTCCTTCAAGGTGGACTCCAAGCATACAATCATGGAGGTTTATGGTTTCTAATATTGAGTCCAAGCTTTCATATTTACATACTTGTTTACATTCAAAATACAATTGCATGTCTATTTGAATATAATAGCTTCATTATTATATTTACTTATACTAATTTATAGCATTCTTTTATTTCAATTATTGATTTCAAGGTTAATTCCTAAATCAGGGTTTGACTAAGGAAAACCCCTCCCCCCAACAAACAAATCCATTTTTATTACAGGTACAGGTTCATAATAGTAGATTGGAGTGCAGATTCAGATACCCTTTTCAAAAAAATTTTGGGATCCAGAAACAAATTTTTAGTTTGAGAATTTTTAGGTTGATTCTTCACTAGGTCAGAATTGGAAATTTTGGGTCAATGGTGACATTGACTTGAGGGTACAAATCAGAACTGTGTCATAACATAAAAAGATTTCTAGGTTTTGTTCATCTCTGCATTTCTATTCGAAACCAAGTCTTAGATTTTCCAGAAACTGAGTGCATACCCCCAAAAACTACATTCTTCAGATCTGCAACATTTCAAGGTTAGTACGTTTCTCCTACTCATTTGAATTGAAGTTATTAATCTTTTTAAATATATCACACACTCTCTTCTATAAAATGGGAATTAGGGTTTTTTCTCTTTATCCCTATACTTAATAGGTTGATTCATTTATGCATTGATCCCTTCTTTAGGGTTAATCAATTTGGATCTTCCCTTTAAGAGATTTGGGATTAAGAGGACAATATTACCTTCTTCATCACTCTTATAACACACGTTAAATTTATCCCATACATTTAAATAAACATTCACAATTTTAAATGTAACAACATTCATCTTATCTTACATTTTGGTGACCATCTATTTTATATGTTACATTTTATATGTTATATTTTGGTGAGCCCGCGATAGACAACTCTTTCTTTTTGTTGTTAGATGCTTTGCCTCTTTTTATTAGAGACTAGATCTTTCATATTAAATTAGTTTTATTTTATGCTCTTGCATTTTAAAATACAAAAAAATATACATACTCATAAAAATATAAAAACATTTCTTGCATATCATTCACTATGAAGATCATTAAGATACTTTGGGGTATGGCTATTTTTCTCATTAGACTTCTTTTAGCATCTCTTTATAGTGCTTATGATGTATATGAGAGTATCATTCATTTGATCTTGTTTGTTAATCTTCGTGTTTCACTTGCTTATGCTATTTTGAGATTAACTTATAGTAGTCTTCCTACTTTCAAAACATTCATCAATGATTTGTGTAGTTTACTTATTTCTCTTTCGGATAATGTGAAGAATTGGGTAGACGATACCCCATTTACTAATCTTCCTAATCCTAATCCTACGATTCCTAATTTAGTTCCTAATATTCCTAATCCTCATCCTATCATGACTAATCCAATTCCTAATATTCCTATTTCTATTTCTCCATCTTCTATCCTTAGTTCTTCCCACACTTATGATGGGGCTCAAGCTAAGGTTCATGATGTCAATGTTCAAGAATTTTTCCATTTACCTTCCCCTTATCCAATCCATGATGATATTAAAGGAAAAAAGAAGGAAACCTCTTCTCAACCTATCATTCCACCATATACAAGATTTTCTCATGAACACCATAATCAATCACCTCTCGTAGAAGCTTTTCAAGATATCTACACTACCGGATATACTATGGTGGATAAAAAAGGCTATAAGGGTTTAGGGATTGGTATCAATGAACAAGGCATTAAAAACCTGATTCATTCATCCCCTAAACAAAATATGCATGGTATAGGTTTCCTAACTTCTCAATTCAAGGTGGCAGACCTTAACTATCATCCTCCTCTTCATATTCTTCTTCCAACACCTTCCTTAGATCACCCCGATACACATCAAGATGTGGATAAGAAAGAGTATGTCCAATTAATGAATTCTAAGAAATAAATCTTCAAACCTATGCCAAAAAATGCTCTCTCTAAATACAAATGTCCTTTTCATTATAGTAATACACATTTAGTTGTTGATTGTGTGCATTTCAAGCTATATTTTAGAGAAAGAGCTTCTTTAGGAATTATATCTCATTTCCGTGCAATATTACAATTTCTTCATAATTTTGATATAAGGCATTCCCCTCATTCTTCTATAAATTAGATCATTTTTCTCCTCTTGACTCTTCACTAGGGGCAAGAGGTGTTTCATTCCAGTCTTCTAGGATCCATTTTTCTCTTAGCATGTATTTTGTTTTGTGTTTAATAGGTTATTCTTTCTATATTCTATCCCTATAATTTTCTCTTATGATACATACCTCCTTGGCTCATAATCATTCATGATATCTTTTCTAGGGCATTTTTTGTGTAAAGATATCTCTTTGCTATAACATCTTTTGATATAATTTGATATATCCCTTTCTTTCACCTTGGGGGGAAAGGTATTTTCCTTATTCCTCTATCTAAGGATATACTTTTCTTAGCTTAGTGGCATTTTTTTATCATACAACATTATTTCCTTATAAAGATTTATGTTGTGGCTATGAATATCCTCATATATGAGAGGTGATTGTCCTAGGTCATCACCTCTTCTTTATTTTCCAAATTATGTTCTTTATAAACTCATGC
Organism: Thuja plicata; assembly: GCA_018584345.1. Taxonomy (NCBI): domain Eukaryota; kingdom Viridiplantae; phylum Streptophyta; class Pinopsida; order Cupressales; family Cupressaceae; genus Thuja; species Thuja plicata. Next base: position 204,034 of record MU223353.1, on the reverse strand, counting down.
CTTTTCTTTGGGTTAGAGTTTGATTCCCTCATTCCTAGATTCCTCTTCATCTTCATCGCAGGGGGCTTGATGATTGAATCTTTGGTCCCTCTTTTCTTTAGAAGATGACATTTTATGCTAAGCAGTCCTCTATGGTGGGGGTCATGATTATAAGATATCTTCCTCTTGGAGGATACTTTTTCCATATGTGACATATCCATTTCATGATTATCTATGTTCTTAGAGGTAAGGTTCAATACTCTTTGCTAGGGATATAGTGTACATTGTTGTTAAGTTGGATATCTCCTTACTTTGTGAAGTAGGTATCCTCTTTCTCTTCCTTATCCTATGTAGTGGGTAGTGACGATAAGGAGTTGGGCATATATAGGGTCTCCCTTATACTATAATTTACATTAGTTTACATTTTACAACATTCTAAATCCTTGGAAGGTAATGCACATTAGTTACTAAATCCTGAAGAGACACGCATTTTTATTTTTTATTTTTTCTAAATCCTCAGAAGGTAATGCACATAAGTTGCTAAATCCTCAAGAGACACATTTTTATTTTTATTTTTATTGCTAAATCCTTGGAAGGTAAAACACATAAGTTACTAAATCCTGAAGAGATACACATTTTATAATATGCTAAATCCTTGGAAGGTAACGCACATAATTTTCTAAATCCTTAAAAGACATGCATTTTATATTCCATAGTGATACAAGAATGTGGATCTATGGATATTTAAAAATCCGTCAAAAGATGCATTACAATTATAAAGCACAATTTATGGGTACACCTATTGGGCTCTCCCTCCTTGGTGATTCATGATAAGGTTGGCATCTTACTAGGCAAGGTAATCACTATCTCTTTTCTTTCTTTTTCTTTCATGCTAGTAGGATTAGATCATGAAGCTATGTTGTCTAAAGTGTTGCTCTTGTCTTTCTTATGTAATAATGTGTGGTTTCTTTGATTAATTTCTCTTTACTTTCATATCTTTGTGCATGTATGTTGAGTTATAATCCTTGGTCTAGGGGCTCATTTCCTTTAATAAGTGATGCTCTACCTCATTGCGATCCACCAGAGTCTTTCTTCTAATTTTACCATGATTATGTTCGATTTCCATACTCCCACTAAAGTGGGGGCTTAATGTATCATCTTAAAATGGAAGCACTTCCATGTTAAGAACAGTTATCCCTCCTTAGGGGTTGTTTTTTACCACCATCATATTCTCCTCTCATTTTTGCATCGTCTCCTACTTCTGTGTCTGTTTAGAACCCTGATATGGCCTCTCTGGGCACCATCCCTCCCATCTGGCACATTTTCCAAGGGTCTTGTATCCCTAGGTCAAGGTCAACCTCAAACTTGACCTAGGTCAAGTTCAAACTCAACCTTGACCTAGGTCAAGGATAACCTCAATGTTTAACTGGGTCCCCCTTTCAAATTTGAAAGTCTATTGGCTGTGGGAGGTCATCAAAAGTTCATTTCCCGCTTTCGGGTCAATTGTTTTGCGTTCCAAAGTGACGATTCTTAAATTATATTTAATATAGGTCCTCTTCTAGGGGTATAGGTCTAAATGGAATTTAATTCTCCTATGTAGGCCTCTCTAGAATATTGTGTCCTGGTTTCATATATAAGGAAGTTTTCTCCTCTCATTTTCTCTAAGTCTCTCTAAATGAAAGCTAAGCATTAAGTCATATCTAGTACGGATTATCAATCCAAGAAGTCATCAAAGAAATAATAAGCCAAGAATTTTTATAAATGTTTTCAATAATTTAAAGTGTTCAAGTGTTCTTCCCAATCATTCAAGTTCTCCATTGAAAATCAAGGATTCAAGCTTTCAAGCCTTTGAAGGGATTTGGTTCAAACATTCAAGATTCATCATTTAAGCCCTAGATCTAACGATCATGGTGGTGTGATCTTCCTTCAAGATCCTTTGTACATCCGCAAGACTCATTCATTCTTTCTTCAAGGTGGATTCCAAGCATACAATCATGGAGGTTTATGGTTTTTAATATTGAGTCAAATCTTTCATATTTACATGTACTTGTTTACATTCAAAATACAAATGCATATCTATTTTTACATCATAGCTTCATTACTAGATTTAATTCTACTACTTCCTAGCATTCTTTTATTTCAATTATTGATTTGAAGGTTAATTATTATATCAGGGTTTGACTAAGGAAAACTCCTGCCCCCAACAAACAAATCCATTTTTCTTACAGGTACAGGTTCGAAACAGTAGATTGGAGTGCAGATTTGGATACCCTTTTTGGAAAACTTTTGGGATCTAGAAATAGATTTTCAGTCTGAGACTTTTTGGTTGATTCTACCCTAGGTCAGAATTGGAAATTTTGGGTCAATGCTGACATTGACTTGAGGGTACAAATTGAAACTGTGTCAAAATAGAAAAAGATTTCTAGGTTTTGTTCGTCTCTGTGTTTCTATTCTAGATCTAGTCTCAAATTTTCTAGAAACTAAGTGCAGACCCCCAAAAACAACATTCTTCAGATCTGCAACATTTCAAGGCTAGTACCTTTCTCCTATTCATTGCAATTAAAGTTAGTAATCTTTCTAAATCTATCACAAACTCTCTTCTATAAAATGGGAATTAGGGTTTTTTCTCTTTATCCCTAACCTTAATAGGTTGATTCATTTATGCATTGATCCCTTCTTTAGGGTTAATCAATTTGGATCTTCCCTTTAAGAAATTTGGGATTAAGAGAACAATCTTACTTTCTTCATCACTCTTATAACACATGTTAAATTTATCCCATACATTTCAATAAACATTCGAATTTTAAATGTAACAACATTAATCTTATCTTACATTTTGGTGACCATCTATTTTATATGTTACATTTTATATGTTATATTTTATATGTTGCATTTTGGTGAACCCGCGATACAAAACTCTTTATTTTTGTTGTTAGATGATTTGCCTCTTTTTCTTAGAGACTAGATCTTGCATATTAAATTGGTTTTGTTTTATGCACTTGCATTTTAAAATACAAAAAAATCTACATACTCATAAAAATATAAAAAAATTCTTGCATTTCATTCACTATGAAGATCTTTAAGATGCTTTGGGGTATGTCTATTTTTCTCATTATGCTTATTTTAGCATCTATTTATAGTACTTATGATGTATATGAGAGTATCATTCATTTCATAATTTTTTTTAATCTTCATGTTTCACTTCCTTATGCTATTTTGAGATTAACTAATACTAGTCTTCCTACTTTCAAAACTTTCATAAAGGATTTGTCTAGTGGACTTATTGTTGTTTTAAATTATTTGAATAATTTGGTAGATGATACCCCATTTACTAATCTTCCTAATTGTAATCCTATCATTCCATATCTGGTTCCTAATCTTCCTTATCCTCATCCTATCATGCCTAATCCAATTCCTAATATTCCTATTTCTATTTCTCCATCTTCTATCCCTAGTTCTACCCACACTTATGATGGGGAATAAGCTAAGGTTCATGATGTTGATGTTAAAGAATTTTTCCATTTACTTTCCCCTTCTTATCCAATCCATGAAGATATTAAAGGTAAAAACAATGAAACCTGTTCTCAACCTATCATTCCACCATACACAACATTTTTTCATGAACACCATAATCAATCACCTCGCGTAGAATATTTTCAAGATATGTACACTACCAGATATAATATGGTCGATAAACAAGGCTATAAGGGTTCAGGGCTTGGTATCAATGAACAATGCATTAAAAACCATCTTCATTCATCCCCTAAACAAAATATGCATGGTATAGGTTTCTTGACTTCTCAATTCAAGGTGGAAAACCTTAACTATCATTCTCCTCTTCATGCTCTTCTTCCAACACCTTCCTTAGATCACCCCAACACACCTCAAGATGTGGCTAAGAAAGTGTATGTCCAATTAATAAATTCTAAGAAAGAAATCTTCAAACCTATGCCAAAAAATGCTCTCTCTAAATACAAATGTCCTTTTCATTACAGTAATACATATTTAGTTGTTGATTGTGTGCATTTCAAGCTATATGTTAGAGAAAGAGCTTCTTTAGGAATTATATCTCATTCCCATGCAGTATTACAATTTCTTCATAATTGTGATATATGGCATTCCCTTCGTTTTTCTATAAATTATATTATTTTTCTCCTATTGTCTCTTCACTAGGGGCAAGAGGTATTTCATTCCAGTCTTCTAGGATCCATTTTTCTCTTAGCATGTATTTTTTTTTTAGTTTAATTGGTTATTCTTTCTATATTCTATCCCTATAATTTTCTCTTATGATACATACTTCCTTCGCTCATAATCAGTCATGATATCTTTTCTAGGACATTTTTTTGTAAAGATATCTCTTTTCTATAACATCTCTTGATATAATTTGATATATCCCTTGCTTTCACCCCTGGGGGGCAAGGTATTTTCCTTATTCCTCTATCTAAGGATATACTTTCCTTAGCTTAGTGTAATCTATTTCATACAACATTATTTACTTATAAAGATTTATGTTGTGGCTATGGATACACTCCTATATGAGAGGTGATTTTCCTAGGTCATCACCTCTTCTTTATTTTGCAAATTTTGTTCTTTATAAACTCATACCTTTTCTTTTGGTTATAGTTTGATTCCTTCATTTCAAGATTCCTCTTCCTCTTCATCGTAGGGGGCTTGATGATTGAATCTTTGGTCCCTCTTTTCTTTAGAAGATGACATTTTATCCTAAGCACTCCTATATGGTGGGGGTCTTCATGATAAGATCTCTTCCTCTTGGAGGATCCTTTTTCCATATGAGACATATCCATTTCATGATTATCTATGTTCTTAGTGGTAAGGGTCAATACTCTTTGCTAAGGATATAGTGTACATTGTTGTTAAGTTGGATATCTCCTTACTTTGAGAAGTATGTATCCTCTTTCTTTTCCTTATGCTGCCTAGTGGGTAGTCATGATAAGGATGGGGGCATATATAGGGTCTCCCTTATACTATATTTTACTTTAGTTTACATTTTAACACATGATAAATCCTTGGAAGGTAATGCACATAAGTTGCTAAATCCTCGGAAGTTAATGCACATAAGTTGCTAAATCCTTAAGGGACACACATTTTTATTTTTATTTTTATTGCTAAATTCTTAGAAGGTAACACACATAAGTTGCTAAATCGTGAAGAGATATGCATTTTAAAATATTCTAAATCCCTGGAAGGTAACACACATAAGTTTCTAAATCCTTAAAAGACATGGATTTTATATTCTATAGTGATACAAGAATGTGGATCTATGGATATTTAAAAAGCCGCTAGAAGACACATTACAATTACAAAGAATAGTTTATGGGTGAACCTGTTGGGCTCTCGCTCCTTGGTGACTCATGGTAAGGTGGGAATCTTACTAGGTGAGGTAATCACTTTCTCTTTTCTATCTTTCACTTTCATGCTAGTAGGATTACATCATGATGCTATGTTGTCTATAGTGTTGCTCTTCTCTTGCTTATGTAATCATGTATGGTTTCTATGATTAATTTCTCTTTACTTTCATATCTTTCTGCATGTATGTTGAGTTATAATCCTTGGTTTGGGGGCTCATGTCCTTGACTAAGTCATTATCTACCTCATTGTGATCCACCAGAGTCTTTCTTCTAACTTTACCATGAGTATGTTTGATTTCCATACTCTCGCTAAAGTGGGGGCTTAATGCATCATCTTAAAATGGAAGCACTTCAATGTTAAGAATGTTTAGCCACCCTTAGGGGGTTTTTTGGCCATCATCATATTTTCCCCTCATTTCTACATCCTCTCCTACTTTTATGTTTGTTTAGGACCCTGATTGGGCCTCTCCGGGCACCATCCCTCCCATCTAGCACATTTTCTAGGGGTCTTCAATCCCTGGGTCATGGTCAACCTCAAAATTGACCTTGGTCAAGGTCAATCTCGACCTTGTACTAGGTCAAGGATGACCTCAATCTTGACCTGGGTCCCTCTTTCAAATTTGAAAGTCTGTTGGCTATCGAAGGTCATCAAAAGTTCATTTCCCACTTTGAGGTCGGCTATTTTGGGCTCCGAAGTGACAATTCTTAAATTATATTTAATATAGGTCCTCTTCTAGGGGTATAGGTCTAATTGGAATTTAAATCTCCTATGTAGGTCTCTATATAAGATTGTGTCCTAGTTTCATATATAAGGAATTTTTTTCCTCTCATTTTCTCTAAGTATCTCTAAGTAAAAGCTAAGCACTAAGTCATATCAAGTATGAATTATCAATCTAAGAAGTCATCAAAGAAAGAAGAAGACAAGCATTTTTCTACATGTTTTAAAGCATTCAAAGTGTTCAATTATTCTTCCCAAGCATTCAAATTCTCCATTGAAGATCAAGGATTCAATCTTTCAAGCCTATGAAGGGATTTGGTTCAAAAATTCAAGATTCATAATTTAAGCCCCAGATCTATCCATCATGTTGGTGTGATCTTCTTTCAAGATCCTTTGTGCATCCACAGGACTCATTCATTCTTCCTTCAAGGTGGATTCCAAGCATACAATCATGGAGGGTTATGGTTTCTAATATTGAGTCCAAGCTTTCATATTTACATACTTGTTTACATTTGAAATACAATTGTGTATCTATTTGAACATCATAGCTTCATTATTAGATTTACTTCTACTACTTGCTAGCATTCTTTTATTTCAATTATTGATTTCAAGGTTAATTCCTAAATCAGGGTTTAACTAAGGAAAACCCCTCCCCTCATCAAACAAATCCATTTTTCTTGTAGGTGCAAGTTCGGAACAAAAGATTGGAGTGGAGATTTGGATACCCTTTTCGGCAAACTTTCAGGAACCAGAAATAGATTTTTAGTCTAAGACTTTTTAGGTCGAATCTTCCCTAGGCCAGAATAAAAAATTCTAGGTCAATGGTGACATTGACTTGAGGGTACAAATTAGAACTGTGTTAGAACAAAAAAATATTTATGGGTTTTGTTTGTCTCTGCATTTTTATTCTAGATCTGATCTCAGTTTTTCCATAAACTAATTACAGACCCCCGAAAACAACATTCTTCAAATCTGCAACATTTCAAAGCTATTACCTTTCTCCTATTCATTTCAATTAAAGTTATTAATCTTTCTAAATCTATCACACACTCTCTTCTATAAAATGGGAATTAGGGTTTTTTCTCTTTATCCCTATCCTTAATAGGTTGATTCTGTTAGGGATTTTTCTTGTATGAATTACAGTGCTTGAAATGACTATTTGAACACTATGCCTTCTAATACTGATTCAGATACAAGGAAAGCCTAATTGCTAAGGATTGGATAAGATCCTTCTTCATTTTTTAGCTCCACATATACTCAGGCAGGTTTTACCTCTTTATGATGACTAATTACACAGTATATATTAATGTGGACACTGATTTTCCATTAGGAGTTATTGAGCCAACTTATGAAACATTCTGCATATGACCAAGCATAACCAAATGAAAAACTTAACAAGAAAAACCATGGTTGCAAATATAGCATAAACCAGTGATATAAGGACTTTCATCCTTCTTCCTTTTAAGGATGGATAACCTAGTTAATTCACTCTCTAAGGAATCACTAAAATGGAGAATATCTTGTTGATATGAGTCCTTAATGAGTTCAGCTCATTTTTTCTATGTAACATAAGTATATTTAATTGAAATGATTTTAATATTGGATGAAGAACAAACTGAAAACTATACTCTAGAACAGTGCCTATCCCTTGGGTAAAGAGTCAATGAAAACATGAAAAAGTAGAGATAAACCAATAGAGATACTGTAGAGTACCTTACAAACTACATGCAGCTGAGATAGAGTGCCTTACAAACTATCCTTTCACATACATACATCTGCATCAAATCCTTATCACAATGCTTTGCTCTCTGAAATCATCTATGAAACTTAGTCCTCTCCTTGAAAGGAACTCATAAATAATTAGACAAACTACCTTGTAGCAGGTGTATTTCAAATGCCTTACAAGTGAAACACACTAAAACACAAACAAAATGCAAAGAGACAAGATAATATGAAAGAGGGAAAACTACACTGTATTCTATTAATGGATTATGTTTCAACACATCCAGAAAATAAGCCTTTAGAATATCAAAGATACATAAGTATAACTTACAATAAAATTTGCACAAGACCAACAGGGACCTTCTCTGGGCATCTGCAGGAAAAAACTATAATAGAGAAGAGGAAAGGAACCCTTAAAAATGAGAAAAGAAGAAGATATATAGAAGAGAAGAAACCCTAAAAACTATGTCTGGCAAACACCTGTCCTTCTCTCAAATCTGATTTGCACTCATTCCTTCTTTTCCAAAAATCTAATCTTTCTTGGTGACTTCAAACATCTGATTTTACTTGCATTTCAAGTCCTTAAAATATCTGATTGATTTAATCAATTTTTAACTCCACTTTTCCTTTTAAAATCTGATTTTATCCTCATTATAACTCTTTCATTCTGTCACTGAGAAGCTTTCCAAATCTGATATTAATCTCAAAAAATTTGATTTCATTCTTCTTCAAAAAATCTCTGGGAAAGCAAATATGAATATGATTTTGCAAATGAAATATATGTATTTTATCTCTTCTTTCTGTGCAAATCTGATCTCCATAATCTAATCTTCAATCTGTCCAAATTTTCCATTATTTTGCAAAAAATTTGATTTCCTCTGTGTTCAAAATTCTTCTCGGAATGCATTTTCAAATCTTTGAAAAATAAAAAATCTGCACTAGACTATAGAAAAGACTATACAGATTTAATATTTTATGCAAATCTGATTTTTATATTCCTTTTAATATTCCATGCACAAACTATAACATTT
>MU223353.1:147281-195165 GCA_018584345.1 Thuja plicata | reverse complement strand
TATGCAAATCTGATTTTTATATTCCTTTTAATATTCCATGCACAAACTATAACATTTTAAATCATTTTAATTTTGAAATCTATGCATTTTCTCCCTTTATAATTCTATTTTATGCCTTTTTCTCCCATAATCCACTAGATTTTGACATTTGTCACATGCTAATTTGCTACTCTAAACTAGCCTTTTAACTCACCTTTTAACCCTAGTCATCTTTTCCTTCATTGTCTCTAAGTCTTTGAATAATTCCTTTAACTCTGATTTGATTTGGAGACTTGGAGACAAGCCTTTAGTCTCTAAGTCTCTAAATCATTTTCTTGGCCTTGAGTCTATTTGGAGACTTGGAGACTAACTTAGTCTCTAAGTCTTTGAATGATTTCAACCTTAACTGCACTTCAACTGTGGTTAGCCTGCACCATGTAGTCTCTAAGTCTCTTGAAGTTTTTCTTAACTCTGATTTGATTTGGAGACTTGGAGACTACCTTTAGTCTCTAAGTCTCTAGATGATTTTATTAATCATGCATTTGTTGGGAGACTTGGAGACTACGTTCATTCTCTAAGTCTCTAGATCTTTACTTAACAACACCTTAACTGCACTTCAACCATGATTAGCCTTTTTCTCATTGTCTCTAAGTCTCATAAAAATTTTCTCAACCATGGTTCGATTTGGAGACTTGGAGACTACCTTTAGTCTCTAAGTCTCTAGATGAGCTTAACTTGACCGCACCTTGACCATGCCTTGACTATGGTTAACTTTTATAGTGTAGTATCTAAGTCTCTAGATCAATTCACCAACTATGGTTAGACTTGGAGACATGGAGACAAGCTTTAGTCTCTAAGTCTCTAGATGATTTTCTTGGCTTTAAAGACTTGGAGACTTGGAGACTTAGAGACTAACTTTATGCATTTTTACTGCAAAATAATGGAGCCCACTAGAATTTATAAATTTCAACCAAGAGACCCACAAAAAGGCCTCTTGTTTCTTTCTTCAAATCATATACTAAGTACTGGAGTATATGAATACTAAAAACTTTCATAGCCCCTTGCATGTCGGATATATCTATGTGCATTTTTAAAACTTTGTTATTTCTGCCAATACTCAGAGAGCCATTAATTTTGTGTTTTAACTTGGATTTGTCTCAAATTTTTACTATAGATTTATGGCATGGTCATCTCAAATATATCCAAAATTCAGCCTAACCCAGATCGTAGTTTTTGAGATATGACCACAAATGTGGCTGGCTGTGTTCTTGCATTTTCAGAGTTTTTTGAAAGTTTCCTCCAAGTGCTGCTCACCCATGGCCTTGCCTTTTTTCAGGTTAATACCTCTAATATTCTCCATAGGTCTAGGCTTCCCTTTCCATGGTTTCATTTTTCCCTTTTATAACTTAAAACTTTTTTAAAAACCTCTGCTTTGCATTGTCAAACTACACAAACTGTCTTCAAATTTTGATTCACAAACTAATAAAAAAGAGCCCCCAGAATTTGAACCTCTGGAAATTGATTCACCTTTACACATGGAACATTAATCTTCAATTAGCTTGTACTGAAGGTGAACTGATCTATCGGCATCAATTTGCAAAGTTAGCATCTTTCAATTTTTCTGATTTTGCACTCAACAAATATGCATAAATTGGATTTGGAATCAAGTTGGGAAAGTGAACAACTGGATTGGTATGAGTCTGAAACTCTTCAAATGGGTACACTCTCATGTTTTCAGCATGGGGAAACATTCAATTATGTAGGGCATTCAACTGGGTACAACTTGCAGAAGCTCAAAGTAGGCTATTCAGATATCTGGACATGACAGAGAAACAAGATAGTTATGCAGGACCAACTTTGGGGAGACTGAAAACTTATCAAATGGATTCAAAATGACTTAGGATTTAAAAAATAAGTTCTTTGATATACATGTTAAAAATTCCCAAAGTGGAAAACTATGAAACTCAACATGGCGCAAGTTATTCAGATGCAAAGTAGGCAAGTTACAATAATTTGACACTATAATAAGCATATGCAAAAAAGGACAAGTGCTCAAAACAAGACATCACTAAATGACTCAAAAATTGAATCTGACGATCTGGGATGTCTTCTTATGTCTAAACAAGAGTGATGAACACCTGGTATGCATGAAAAACTTCAGAATTGCATTTGGACAAAAAGGCTCAAAAGTTCTTATAAGGGGCCAAAATGAAATTTTTTTAACAAGGTACTCAAAAACCTTGTTGTATTTTTGAGTACCAATAGATTCATTTATGCATTGATCCCTTCTTTAGGGTTAATCAATTTAGATCTTACCTTTAATAAATTTGGGATTAAGAGGACAAGCTTACCTTCTTCATCACTCTTATGACACACATTAAATTCATCTATCATGTAATACCACTCTAAACCTGATATAAGTTTTGATTCTTTTGAATGAAGTAAGATCTTTGGATGGTTTATTTCATAAAAATTTGTTGATGATACTTGTTGATCTATTCCCATTGTTTGTTTATAATGATTTCATAAGATAGTACCTGAGGATTCTAATATCAAACATACTATCCAAAGATATCATTTTTGTATGGATTTAACTTCACGTATGTTTTGAGGACCTTCAAGACCTTTAGGAATATGGTTAGGATGTTATATGACATGTACTTGATGGATATATATAAGTGAATACTTATACATTCTATTATTAAGGCTACTTTTGATGAATCTTCTATCTCACTTAAGGGTATGGGATACTTCTCATGATTATGTTGATTTATTATTAGTATTGATTATAGACTAACCCAATGCTCAATATTATAACCTTCACTAGGAAGATGCTACATGCTTGGTTTGTGTGTGTATATATATACATGATGTTTTTGCATGATTTAGGACAAATTCGTAGCTACTCACATAGCTAAGGTCCACACGATGTATCGATCCTGGTCATCTATCTGCAAAGTCTTCTTATATGTATATCTATGCACATGTATTTCAGGTACCTGACATCGACTTCCCCAGGATTCACAGGTCTGAGCATGCCCTCAAATACTTGATTGTTATTGTTATGGAGATAGTACTAAGGCCGCTACATGATTCTTCCTTTTTCATTATTCTAATTTGGGAATATTAGGGTTCCTTCTTTGTCACTCAAACTTTGGGTGAGAAACCCAGATCCAGCACACCCGGTTGGGCATTGTTGTAATTAGTTCCTTTTGGTCACTTGCATTAATTTTTTTGTGTGATTTTTTTACTCATTTTATTTATTTCTCCTTCTTGGTATGATTCTTAGTTAATCTTTCTATGTTGTGTTTCAAAGCTTCATGCTTGGTCAAGAGTTTGGCTTGACTTTCCTTGTTATTTTTGGATGACCTTGCTTGATCTTGTGGTTACCTTGATATGTTTTTTAATTGATTTTTATATCCTCTTTGGATGATTATATTTATTTTGAGGCATGTGATTTTAGTCTACCTCAGTGTTATATCCTATAGTAATTATAAATAGGTAATAATGATGTTGTGATCTATTGCTTCATAATCATATAGATTATAGAGTTTGATATATATATATATATATATATATATATATATATATATATGTGNTAGAGTTTTATATATATATATATATATATATATATATATATATATATATGTGATTACATTTTAATTATTGTAGATATTGTTGATGGTGTATATTTTGAGATTAATGTAAAGTATAGTATTACTAATAATTAATGCGAGGTATATTATTCTCAATTGTTAATTATTAATAATGTGGATAGATTATATATATAGATATTGATCTAATTAATTATGTAACATGCATCATGTTAGGAAAGTATTTATTATAGTATATTTGAGTAATATATATTTGAGAGTAGACATTTATATTAAGTTATTTAATTATGCCCTTTACTTAAGAGTTAGTTGGGAGTTGGTTACCTTTCCACTCAACCTTTGGAAAATTTATTTATATTCTCTACCTTTTCATTTGAAGGGAGAAAGAATTTTGGGGCTAAATCATTGAGGAGAGGATGACTTTTCTTTCATGGAGATTTTGGAGAAAAACGTAGGAGATGTGAGGGAGAGTTTGTAAGCATATTTCTTTATGAATTTATGGTTATCTTTGCTTTTGGGAGAGAGAAATTTTTGTGAGAGTTTAAGTAGTTGAGAGAGGGATTAATTTATGTGGATTTGTGATTTCTTTCATGGAAATTTCCAAAATGGATAGGGTTTGAAGGATGCATCTCAAGTTTGGATTTGTGTTCCTCTTTTGTCTCCTTCTTCCATTGAATCTTCATAGGATTTGAGGTATGGATTGAATTTATTTGTTGATTAATGTATATGATAAAATATGTATCTATTTACACATTTCCATGGTGTATTATATATATACTTTTTATTCCTATAGTTATTTAAAAGTTTGGAGTTTTTGTTTGTGAAAATTGTTGTGTTTTCCTAGGGGTTTTAGCAACGATTTTTTGGAGATCTATGATTATAGTAATGTAAATTTCATCTAGGGTTTTTATAAATTGGTTTTTTGAAAGTAAAATTCATAGATATGAAATGGATATCTCTTTGATTTTATTTTTAGGGTCGAATTAACTCCTTATTATTGATATTTTGGCAGACTATGTGTTATGCCCTGCATACCCGTCCCTACATTTTGTGTTCAAAATGTTGGGTCCCAATTTTCCCTTTGTCTCTTGCCTTGTTTTCCTTTTTTTTCTCTTGTCTCTTCTCCAAGTTTTCTCTCCCATGAGGTTTGTTTTCTTTTTATTTTTGTCTTTCGTGTCTTCGGGACCCGGTCCCAGAGTTGGTCGTTTCTTTTCTAGAGTTAGATTCAAGAATTCAGGATTCTCTGCCATGATGTCTTCTTCTTGTAAGGAGGCATGGTCACATGGAATCCCTAGGCCTAGAGTCTGGAGGTTTTCTTATTCCAGAGTTTGTGGGGAAAAGGGTAACTTTCTTTTACCATGAGTATAAATAGAAGTTACTGGCCACTTTTCCAGTTACTGCCATTAAAAACACTTGTGCTTAGAGCGATCCTCAAGCAATTAAACTGTGATTACCCTATGCTTAGTGTGTTGTTATCCATTTATTTGAGGTGCTTGTTCATGGTCATTTGAAGGTAGAGATCATTTCAGAGGTTCTCCTGGTGTTCTCTTCCCCCAGTCGTCTGTTGATTTCCAGGTTGCGGATCGATTGATCAAATATTTTTGACGTTATCGCCCCTCTTGATAGTCTATAATTACCTACCACTTCCACCCGAGAAGCTACGAAGTCCAAAATGGAGAGAATGATAGAAAAGATACCTTTAACCTCCAAATATCCCAAGGAAGGAGCTATTGCAGGGTCCAAGGTGGACTCCAAAGTCTACAAAATAAAAGATACAGACCCCAGAACTTGGGCTAAATTGCAAGGTCTGATCCAGGCCATCTATAGGTTAAAGTTTGAAGGAGACAAAATGGTCACTTGCTTGGCTACCTCTGGCATCATAAAGGCTGCAAAATTTCCATGTTTCGTGCAGTCACCGAAATTAATAAAGTAGCTAGCATTACTATACAATGCACCTACTAATGGATTCTGTTTCAACAGATCCAGACAATAAGCCTTTATAATATCAAAGATACATAAGTATAACTTACAATAAAATTTTCACAAGACCAATAGGGACCTTCTCTGGGCATCTGCAGGAAAAAACTAGAATAGAGCAGAGGAAAGGAACCCTTACAACTAAGAAAAGAAGAAGATATATAGAAGAGAAGAAACCCTAAAAACTATGTCTGGCAAACACCTATCCTTCTCTCAAATCTGATTTGCACTCATTCCTTCTTTTCCAAAAATATGATGTTTCTTGGTGACTTCAAAAATCTGATTTTACTTGCATTTCAAGTCCTTAAAATATCTGATTGATTTAATCAATTTTTAACTCCACTTTTCCTTTTAAAATTTGATTTTATCCTCATTATAACTCTTACATTCTGTCACTGAGAAGCTTTCCAAATCTGATATTAATCTAAGAAAATTTGATTTCATTCTTCTTCAAAAAATCTCCGGGAAAGCAAATATGAATATGATTTTGCAAATGAAATATATGTATTTTATCTCTTCTTTCTGTGCAAATCTGATCTCCATAATCTAATCTTCATTCTATCCAAATTTTCTATTATTTTGCAAAAAATCTGATTTCCTCTATGTTGAAAATTCTTCTCAGAATGCATTTTCAAATCTTTGAAAAATAAAAAATCTGCACTAGACTATAGAAAAGACTATACAAATTTAATATTCTATGCAAATCTGATTTTTATATTCCTTTTAATATTCCATGCACAAACTATAACATTTTAAATCATTCTAATTTTGAAATCTATGCATTTTCTCCCTTTATAATTCTATTTTATGCCTTTTTCTCCCAGAATCCACTAGATTTTGACATTTGTCACATGCTAATTTTCTACTCTAAAATAGCCTTTTAACTCACCTTTTAACTCACCTTTTAACCCTAGTCATCTTTTCCTTCATTGTCTCTAAGTCTCTGAATAATTCCTTTAACTCTGATTTGATTTAGAGACTTGGAGACAAGCCTTTAGTCTCTAAGTCTCTAAATCATTTTCTTGGCCTTGAGTCTATTTGGAGACTTGGAGACTAACTTAGTTTCTAAGTCTTTGAATGATTTCAACCTTAACTGCACTTCAACGGCGGTTAGCCTGCACCATGTAGTCTCTAAGTCTCTTGAAGTTTTTCTTAACTCTGATTTGATTTGGAGACTTGGAGACTACCTTTAGTCTCTAAGTCTCTAGATGAATTTATTAACCATGGGTTTGTTGGGAGACTTGGAGACAACGCTCATTCTCTAAGTCTCTAGATCTTTACTTAACAACACCTTAACTACACTTCAACCATGATTAGCCTTTTTCTCATTGTCTCTCAGTCTCATAAACTTTTTCTCAACCATGGTTTGATCTGGAGATTTGGAGACTACCTTTAGTCTCTAAGTCTCTAAATGAGCTTAACTTGACTGCACCTTGACCATTCCTTGACTTTGGTTAACTTTTATAGTGTAGTCTCTAAGTCTCTAGATCAATTCACCAACTATGGTTAGACTTAGAGACATGGAGACAAGCTTTAGTCTCTAAGTCTCTAGATGATTTTCTTGACTTTGGAGACTTGGAGACTTGGAGACTTAGAGACTAAATTTATGCATTTTTACTCCAAAATAATGGGGCCCACTAGAATTTAGAAATTTCAACCAAGAGACCCAAAAATTGGCCTCTTGGTTCTTTCTTCAAATCATATACTAAGTGCTGGAGTATATGAATACTAAAAACTTTCACAGCCCCTTGCATGTGGGATATATCTATGTGCATTTTTAAAACTTTGTTATTTATGCCAATACTCAGAGAGCCATATATTTTGCATTTCAACTTGTATTTGTCTCAAATTTTTACTATAAAATTATGGAATGGTCATCTCAAATATATCCAAAATTCAGCCCAACCCAGATCGTAGTTTTTGAGATATGACAAAAAATGTGGCTGGCTCTGTTCTTGCATTTTTAGAATTTTTTGAAAGTTTCCTCCAAGTGCTGCTCACCTATGGCCTTGCCTTTTTCCTGGTTAATACCTCTAATATTCTCCATAGGTCTGGGCTCCCCTTTCCATGGTTTCATTTTTCCCTTTTATAACTTAAAACCTTTTAAAAAACCTCTGCTTTGCATTGTCAAACTGCACAAACTGTCTTCAAATTTTGATTCACAAACTAATCAAAAAGAGCCCCCAGAATTTGAACCTCTGGAAATTGATTCACCTTTACACATGGAACATGAATCTCCAATTAGCTTGTACTAAAGGTGAACTGATCTATCGGCATCAATTTGCAAAGTTAGCATCTTTCAATTTTTCTTATTTTGCACTCAACAAATATGCATAAATTGGATTTCGAATCAAGCTGAGAAAGTGAACAACTAGATTGGTATGAGTCTGAAACTCTTCAAATGGGTACACTCTCATATTTTCAACATGGGGAAACATTCAATTATGTAGGGAATTCAACTAGGTACAACTTGCAGAAGCTCAAATTAGGCTATTCAGATATCTGGACATGACAGAGAAACAAGATAGTTATGCAGGACCAACTTTGGGGAGACTGAAAACTTATCAAATGGATTCAAAATGACTTAGGATTTAAAAAATAAGTTCTTTGATATACATGTTAAAAATTCCCAAAGTGGAAAACTATGAAACTCAACATGGCGCAAGTTATTCAGATGCAAAGTAGGCAAGTTACAATAATTTGACACTATAATAAGCATATGCAAAAAAGGACAAGTGCTCAAAACAAGACATCACTAAATGACTCAAAAATTGAATCTGACGATCTGGGATGTCTTCTTATGTCTAAACAAGAGTGATGAACACCTGGTATGCATGAAAAACTTCAGAATTGCATTTGGACAAAAAGGCTCAAAAGTTCTTATAAGGGGCCAAAATGAAATTTTTTTAACAAGGTACTCAAAAACCTTGTTGTATTTTTGAGTACCAATAGATTCATTTATGCATTGATCCCTTCTTTAGGGTTAATCAATTTAGATCTTACCTTTAATAAATTTGGGATTAAGAGGACAAGCTTACCTTCTTCATCACTCTTATGACACACATTAAATTCATCTATCATGTAATACCACTCTAAACCTGATATAAGTTTTGATTCTTTTGAATGAAGTAAGATCTTTGGATGGTTTATTTCATAAAAATTTGTTGATGATACTTGTTGATCTATTCCCATTGTTTGTTTATAATGATTTCATAAGATAGTACCTGAGGATTCTAATATCAAACATACTATCCAAAGATATCATTTTTGTATGGATTTAACTTCACGTATGTTTTGAGGACCTTCAAGACCTTTAGGAATATGGTTAGGATGTTATATGACATGTACTTGATGGATATATATAAGTGATTACTTATACATTCTATTATTAAGGCTACTTGTGATGAATCTTGTATCTCACTTAAGGATATGGGATACTTCTCATGATTATGTTGATTTATTATTAGTATTGATTATAGACTAACCTAATGCTCAATATTATAACCTTCACTAGGATGACGCTACATGCTTGGTTTGTGTGTGTATATATATACATGATGTGTTTGCATGATTTAGGACAAAGTCATAGCTACTCACATAGCTGAGGTCCACATGATGTATCGATCCTGGTCATCTGTCTGCAAAGTCTTCTTATATGTATATCTATGCACATGTATTTCAAGTACCTAACATCGACCTCCCTAGGATTCACAGGTCTGAGCGTGCCCTCAATTACTTGATTGTTATTGTTATGGAGATAGTACTAAGGACCCTACATGATTCTTCCTTTTTCATTATTCCAATTTGGGAATATTAGGGTTCCTTCTTTGTCACTCAAACTTTGGGTGAGAAACCCAGATCCAGTGCACCCGGTTGGGCATTGTTGTAATTAGTTCCTTTTGTTCACTTGCATTAATTTGGTTGTGTGATTTTTTTACTCATTTTATTTATTTATCCTTCTTGGTATGATTGTTAGATAATCTTTCTATGTTGTGTTTTAACGCTTCATGCTTGGTCAAGAGTTTGGCTTGACTTTCCTTGTTAACTTTGGGTGATCTTGCTTGATCTTGTGGTTACCTTGATATGTTTTTTAATTGATTTTTATAGCCTCTTTGGATGATTAGATTTATTTTAAGGCATGTGATTTTATTCTACCTCAATGTTATATCCTATAGTAATTATAAATAGGTAATAATGATGTTGTCATCTATTGCTTCATAATCCTATGGATTATAGAGTTTGGTATTTGGCATATATATATATGGGTGCACACATATATGTATGTGTGTGTGTGTGTGTGTGTGTGTGTGTGTGTGTGTGTGTGTGTGTGTGTGTGTGTCTGTGTATATAATTTATATGTGATTAAATTTTAATTATTGTAGATATTGTTGATGGTGTATATTTTGAGATTAATGTAAAGTATAGTATTACTAATAATTAATGCAAGGTATATTATTCTCAATTGTTAATTATTAATAATGTGGATAGATAATATATATAGATATTGATCTAATTAATTATGTAACATGCATCATGTTAGGAAAGTATTTATTATAGTATATTTGAGTAATATATAGTTGAGAGTAGACATTTATATTAAGTTATTTAATTATGCCCTTTACTTAAGAGTTAGTTGGGAGTTGGTTACCTTTCCTCTCAACCTTTGGAAAATCTATTTATATTCTCTACCTTTTCATTTGAAGGGAGTAGGAATTTTGGGGCTAAATCATTGAGGAGAGGATGACTTTTCTTTCATGGAGATTTTGGAGAAAAACATAGGAGATGTGAGGGAGAGTTTGTAAGCATATTTCTTTATGAATTTATGGTTATCTTTTCTTTTGGGAGAGAGAAATTTTTGTGAGAGTTTAAGTAGTTTAGAGAGGGATTCATTTATGTGGATTTTTTATTTCTTTCATGGAAATTTCCAAAAGTGGATAGGGTTTGAAGGATGCATCTCAAGTTTTGATTTGTCTTCCTCTTTTGTCTCCTTCTTCGATTGAATCTTCATAGGATTTGAGGTATGGATTGAATTTATTGGTTGATTAATGTATATGATAAAATATGCATCTATTTAAAAAATTCAATTGTGTATTATATCTATACTTTTAATTCCTATAGTTATTTAAAAGTTTGGAGTTTTTGTTTGTGAAAATTGTTATGTGTTTTCCTTTGGTTTTTAGCAACCATTTTTTGGAGATCTATTATTATAGTAATGTAAATTGCATCTAGGGTTTTTATAAATTGGTTTTTTGGAAGTAACATTCACAGATATGAAATGGATATCTCTTTTATTTTATTTTTAGGGTCGAATTAACTCCTTATTATTGATATTTTGGCAGACTATGTGTTATGCCTTGCATACCCGTCCCTACATTTTGTGTTCAAAATGTTGGGTCCCACTTTTCCCTTTGGCTCTTGCCTTGTTTTCCTTTTTTTTTTTTCTCTTGTCTCTTCTCCAGGTTTTCCCTCCCATGAGGTTTTTTTTCTTTTTCTTTTTTTCTTTCGTGTCTTCGGGACCCGGTCCCGGAGTTGGTCGTTTCTTTTCTAGAGTCGGCTTCTAGACTTCAGGATTCTCTGCCATGATGTCTTCTTCTTGTAAGGAGGCATGGTCACACGGAATCCCTGGGCCTAGAGTCTGGAGGTTTTATTTTTCTAGAGTTTGTGGGGAAAAGGGTAACTTTCTTTTACCATGAGTATAAATAGAAGTTACTGGCCACTTTTCCAGTTACTCCCATTAAAAACACCTATGCTCAGAGCGATCCTCAAGCAATTAAACTGTGATTAAACTGTGATTACCCTATGATTAGTGTGTTTTTATCCATTAATTTGAGGTGCTTGTTCATGGTCATTTGAAGGTAGAGCTCATTGCAGAGGTGCTCCTGGTGTTTTCTTCCCCCACTCTTCTGCGGATTTCCAGGTTGCGGATCGATTGATCAAAGATTTCTGACGTTATCGCCCCTCTTGATAGTCTAGAATTACCTACCCTTCCACCCAAGAAGCTACGAAGTCCAAAATGGAGAGAATTATAGAAAAGATACCTTTAACCTCCAAATATCCCAAGGAAGGAGCTATTGCAGGGTCCAAGGTTGACTCCAAAGTCTAGGAAATAAAAGATACAGACCCCAGAACTTGGGCTAAATTGCAAGGTCTGATCCGGGCCATCTATAGGTTAAAGGTCAAAGGAGACAAAATGATCACTTTCTTGGCTACCTCTGGCATCATAAAGGCTGCAAACTTTCCATGTTTGGTGTAGTCACCAAAATTAATAAAGCAGCTAGCATTAATATACAATGCACCTACTAGCACAGCTCTGCTTCCAGATCCCCGACCGCTACAATACCCCGCCACAATCATCACCTTGGATCCTCCAAATTTTTTCTTTTGATTTGGGGATTCCTCAGTTCAAAGGGTGCATTGTCATCACCAGGGCCAAATCATTGGAGTAATTTGGCGAGGTCGAAGGCATTTCCCCGCAACACCTCAATAGTCAGTGGCTGAAGTCTCCACAGTGAGACCACAAAAGAATGAAGTTGGAAATTCCCTGTGAGGATTTCAAAGAGCCCATCTAGGTTGGTATAATATTTCTATGCAGGATCTTTAGATGGCCCCTTGCTTGAGAATTCTTGGTGTGGATGTATTATTTTCTATACTGCATCACTACCCACAACCCGACCTTCAACTAGGCAGCTATTACAGCTAATCATGTGGATACACAGATGAAGACAGTTGTCCATAATTCCCAATTTTACATGACATCATATGTGGTGTGGGATTTTAGCACAATAAGGGCTAGCCTTTCTAGGTTTGGGAATAGCTGGGGAACTCAGGAATGGTCCAGGGCAGGTCATACCATGGGATCACTATCCCCAGTTATAGTGGGAGCTCAATTTCCTTAACTTCTATTGGGTAAATGATGTGTTCATTTACCACAATATCTTAACACTTACCTGAGATTCTGGGTATAGATTATCATAGGTGGTGATGACTCTGGTTAGCTCCTATGGTCAATATTTTATTTAGTTCTGGCATCACACCTACATTAGGGTGACAGGATTCAATGGGAAGCCCTATCTTCTTCCCTAGTATTGCGGGGACATGATTATTCTTTTAAAGTTTTGTAAGAAGATCCTTGATCTACATGCCTTCTTAATGTTGAAGAAGGTCATCAACATCCCATTCCCTTTCTCTTATGGGAATTATACATTTAGTATTTCCATGGCAAAGGAGGCAGACAATGAACTAAAGAGCTTGGGGTTGGTGGAATTCCACCATGCCTAGAAAAATTATGACCCCCGTGGCAAGATTACCATAGCGCTACCTCAGGCATCCCCACTGCATGAAGAGGATATTGAAGACTTCTGAGCAGACTGCCAGGATATTTTTGATCTCTGGGCCTGACAACACACATGGATGAGCAAAGGGCTCATGAAAGCACTTGACCTTTGGACCTTCCCAAAGGGATTTAAAGATAACGGGCCACTGGAGGATCCAGCATACAAAGGACAAGGGATGGATAAATAGGATCCCCCTCTAGTGGATTGGGCCACCCTGGAGGATCTAACAATTGAGGGGGTATGCCACCCCATTTTGGAAGCAAGTCACCCATACTTTTCCCAGGTGTGTCCCAAAAGCACCCAAAAGAAATCAACGGTCAAGAAGACCATTCCCTCTTCAGCTGGCGCCAGACCTTCATCATCTGCCACAGCCGCTGAAGCAAGCATGAGTAGAGGGAAAGAGAAAGAGGGTGCCCTAGTTCTCAAGGTACCTCCCTAGATCCCCACCCTTCTGATGGCTCAACTACATCAACAAATGGAGTCGACAAAGCTGACTAGTCAGCAACTAAGTATGCAGGTGTCCGTCGGTCTCCCTATAACTCTAATGGCATCTGCTCGCTTGACAGGATCCCTGTCATTGGTTGTGATGATGAGAAGACAACCTTTTGTTGAGGCAAAGTCTACTAGCATTTTGGATACCAAGGCTTCACTTATAAGGAAGAAGAAGAAGGTGAAACCTACACCCAGCGTAGCCACTACCCCCGGCATGCTAGAGATGCCCCTAGTAGATGTAATTTTAGAATCTCCCAAACTAGAGGATATTTTAGATTCCTAGCCCCCACATGATGATTTTGATGACACCTTCTTAGCGGAGGAGCTCCTAGAGATTCAACAGGGCATAGGTCATGCGGTGGAAGAAATCATAGCTCAGGACAAGGAAGAGGCCCCTGTGGAAAAAGAAATCCCTGAAGAGAAAGATACATCATAGCAAGAGACTCAGGAAGAAATGAAAATAGGGCCTGAGCAAGAGAGGATACCATTCTAGGAGACTGAAGATACACCAAGGCAACACACAGATGAGCAACTGACAATCAGGGAACCTGAACCTACGGGATCAAGTGTACCCCTAATCATCACGCTCCAAGCACCTTTGGTAACTTTGGGTGACCAAGCGCCCCAGAGTACTTTTGGTGAGGTAGTAATGGCAGTCGCCTTGTTAAACTTTGGCTAGAGACCTCACCCACCTCTAGAAGATATTCTACTGGAGTGAGATGTCCCAAAGGAAGAGGCCAATGAGTCCCAGGAGCAACAGCAGCAAAGGGACCAAGAAGTCCCAGATAAGGAAAATAAAGAAACAACTAACACCGAGAGTGACGGAGTCCCTAAAAATATAGATGAGATTGAGACTAGAGAAAAGGCTCTGGGAAACACAACAAAAGATGCTAGTATGGTAGAAAATGTTGAAGGTTTCGAAGAACAAGAAATAGGAAAAGAACAAGAACAGGATGAACTGGAACAAGAAGTGGATAAAGAGCCCGAACATAACGTACACTCTGAGAATGTGCCTCTAGATTCTGAAAGGAATCCTAATGAACATGTCTTAGTAGAAAAGCCACCCTAGCTGCCCCAATGGCTGGTGGAATCCAAGAAAAGGAAAGCCCCAATGGTGGCCACAAGCGCTCCACTCTCATTGGCTAAAATGATGGCCAGGAATATAGAGGCTAAGAAGCCCAAGAAAGTGTGGGTAGTCCATACTCTCTAGACTAGACCCACTGGTATTATAGTTGCGACCATTGCAACACACCCTCTTGATGCAGATGCAGCATCCATGACACCTGAAGGCTACAATATAGCAGAGGTAGGATTGGGGAGGAGAGATAAATAGGGTGAGCTAGATCTATTGAAGGAAGTGACAAAGGTAATAGAGGCTAAATACCTCAAATAGGGCCAGAAGCTGCAAGAGGAAAGAGATACAAATGCCAATCTCCTCATGCTTCTGGTAGAACTCACATAGCCATTATCAGAGGTCCACCCCAGATCCCTTTCTTCCAGATTTCCGCTCACACAAGGCGATGTGGATTCTCTACACATCATGAAGAAGAAATCACAAGCTATAGATGGATGGGCCACCAACGAGGTGACTGCTATGAGAAAAGTTTTCGTGGTGTCCCTCCTAGACCTCTATCGAGTTAGTTCTCTTCTCAACTAGGAAAAAGGCTCCACTATTATATGGGAGCAAGATCTAGCTAAGTATGAAAAATGGAAGGTCAGGCTAGAAGAGATCTGCAACATAGGTGAAGAAGTCGCCATAGAATCTAGAATTTTGGGAAAAGAATTGTATGATTCCCTCCAGGCCCAGTACTCTAGACTTGTCCTCAAGATTGAGGTGTGCAAGGAACTGGTTAAGGCCTTAAAAGAAAAGGTGATAGCAACCCAATATCCGTTAGGCTTATTTGAAACATTCATGGTTGGGGTATCGCAAGTTGATCCCTTCACCACTGGAACATGTATCCTGAAGGACTATGTCCTTAGCAAGTTCAATGAGCAGATGGAGTCCCTATATCTGCCTAAGAGAGATTTTGACTAGGGCAGGCTATCCAGATTGTGCAAGATGATGATCTGATCACACGATGCCATCAAGATGGTGGATGAATTCTAGAACAGGGCCAGAGAAATTGAGGAAGCAATGGAGGCTATTCGCAGTAGGTGGGACAACATTAGTGACATAGATGAAGAAAGCATAGGCCAAGTACTAGAAGCTTGGGAAAAATCATAAGGAACATTAAAATTCTTTGAATTCCAGAGAATCTCAGCAACCCCATGTTGGTGGTATTCATTAATTCTTTCAGAACACAAGTTCGCATATCCTGAAGCTTTGGATCCTACATTTTTGTATTCTTTAAGTGACCCGTGTCCTGGTTCCCAAGGCCGACTAGTCACTTTCAAGGTAGTTAATAAAGGTTGTTAGAGGGTGGGTAACTCCAACAAGGCACATTGGATCAACAATAGGTTTTCTAACAAATGGTCTTCCCAAGGCGCCGCTTCAATGTTACACCTGGCGCATCAGAGATAGGGCCCCACTTTCCCATTTATGAGGCATGTAGCCTCTATCCCTTAGGGATTAGATTTCTTCTTTCTCCTCCTGACTCTCTTCTTGAGGTTGATTCTTCCACTCTGCTTCTCTTGTCTTATTCTTCTGACATGTTAGACCTTCTCCATCTCAAGGTCTTTTGTAATGTGGTGTAGGTAGTATCAAACCTCGAAAAAGACCTCCTCCATCTCGAGGTCTTTTGTAACATGGTGCAAGTAGTACCAGGCACCAAAAAATAGTATTATATTGTAAAGTGTAGAGTAAGTTAGGTTTAGGTTTAGGTTAAGTAATGTGTATAAATAATAGGTTTGACCTCATTCCAAGGGTCAGCGAAATTGATAATTTTGTAGTCCATAGCTAATAGAAATATGGTTTTCACAATTCTTAGCTACAGAGCTCAATGCTCTATAGTTTTAAGCTTTCAGTAGTTAAATACTCCCTTAGAGCCACCATTGTACCATGCACCAATGCTTGCTGGAAAAGATGTTAATGAAGAAGGAAGAGTTCTCTCAATGATGTTGTTAGCATTTTTCCTTTTGGGTTAACGGTATTTTATGCTTTGCGTTCTTCATGTCCTTTGCTCTAATACATAAAGTAGATTAATGACCTCCTTTCCTTCACTACTGATAAAATTAAACTGATGGTTGTATATTTATTCGGTATTTAGTGTAGTGTGTTAGAGTATTGTTGATATTTTAAATACTTAGTATAACTATAGGTAGATGAAATATTCCTAACTCTGTAGTATCTTTTTCAATTTTATTTGTTAAATGAATGTGTTCTCGCAAGAAACCCGACTTACCTGAATCCCCAGAGAAGACGAGTTGAAGATAAATAGCTATCCCCCTCAAACAAAATACTTG
This sequence comes from Thuja plicata, assembly GCA_018584345.1. NCBI lineage: Eukaryota > Viridiplantae > Streptophyta > Pinopsida > Cupressales > Cupressaceae > Thuja > Thuja plicata. The sequence goes on along the minus strand of MU223353.1, from coordinate 178,367 downwards.
CATCTCCCAATTGAGCCCCGCACTATCGAGACCTGAATCTCATGTGCTTGTAGGCCTAGAAAATCTCACTTCCCTGGAAAACCTTTATAGGCAAAGTTGGCCAGTACTGTGGTACCCGGTGACAACTTACCTCTGTTGGCAGACCCGGTCATAAAGTCTCGTCAACAAAAAATGGCGCTAGAGGGAGGGCATGAACTCATCCCCCTCTAAGGATTCAGATTTTACACCGCCTGAGGGTTAGCCAAGCCATAGTTTTAGGATTCAAGCATTTAGTTGGATTGGATCATTCTCACTAGCAAGATTCAAAAGAGTCCTTAGATCAGCTCCCAACCCTAGAAGGTTTGTTGAACTTGAGCCCCCTGCTTGAAAGAAACTGACCTTGAAAGCCAAATTAGCAACCATTGTCTGGGGATCTAGTATACCACAGAATACCCAAGTCCCCTAGACGATCCCAAGAACTAGTGCACAACCCAGTCAAAACCCAACTCACCTGATGGCTACGTATTTTGGAAATACCGGGTCCCCAATGGGAACTTTTATGGGTGTAACCAATGATTTACCTTCGCACCTAGAAAATATTTGTCCATGATATGAGAACTTAGGCTCACAAACTGGAGAAGAGCATCTATAGGCATACAAAGATGACATGAACCGACACCAGATCCAACATCAAGATGTTGTGACCTAGATGTTCCCTCTATCCCTAGGATAGAACAAACTGAATTGGTACCTTAATCTTCCTGCCAACTCCATCAATAGTTGGCAGGACATGGAGCATGCCTTCCTGGCTACTTTTCACGTACACATGGACCTAGTGTGGTCCCACAGCCAGTTCATTTCTATCAAGAAGGAACCGAACAAACCCCTTGTAGCATTCAACAATCGCTTCCAATGTGCCTTGAAATGGTGCACGGGTCCCTTCATTCCATCCATAGAGGTGACTATCCAGACCTATCTCAATTTGATGGACCCCTTCCTTGCCACTCTCCTCTAGAGAACTACCACCTCGGGCGACTGGGACACTTTGGCAAAGGTTTACAACCTAGCCTTAGAACTATCATGTAGCCTCAACAAATCCCCGGGTGGGATTCGATAGAGCATGTCATTTAACATGATCCCTGATAGAACTTCTTATGCTAGGGGATATAACCCCAATCTAGAAATGGGATCCCCCATGATGGCCATGAATCCCCTACCACCGCCAATAGACCAACAGACTCGGTATGTGTATCCGTCACAAACCCAGACAATACCAGGTCTAGAATCTTTTCTTTGGAACCAGCCATAGCAAGTGCAACAACCACAGACACAACCATCCAGAGTGCCTTTCTTCCAGTCATCCACAAATTGAGGATTTCTACCCTTGACTCCAGTGAATACTGCTACCTTCCCAGGAAACCAACAACAAAGACTATCACACTGTGACACAAATACCCAATTGACCGTCGAGGTTGAATCCATTTTGGCAAATGTTGTCCACACTGACTGTGGACATGGGAAAACTGAAGGTGGGGTCTTACATGGCCCATAAATCCAATTCCCAGATAGGGAATATTTTCTTAGGCCAACAAAAAAATAATGCCAGAGGAAGAAATTTCAACAACGGGCCCCATCCCAACCAACATCAATGGAATAATAACGCTAGTACCGGAGGTCCCCCTCTGAACCAAAACACCAATCAGAGTGGTACTAGAGCATCCCATTTCACACCAATCAAAGACTTCTAGCCCATGACGAATTGGTGTAGATTGCATGACACAGGCTCCCACAATGAGGTGAACTGTGTCATGCTAGAGAAAGTCATCATGATTTCCCAGCTGGACAGACAACAAGCTTCTAATCCTACTCCCCCAGAACCTCCTGTGCAAGAGCCCACTCATAGTGCATTCACCTACAAGATTATCTTGTTTGGAGTAGGCAGAGAAGATAGAGAAGATTCTAAACTATAGGGATTCTTTGATGAGTCAATTCTGGCCTTTGAGGCCAATGCCTTCACCAACCTAAGGGCTCCCTACAACACTCAAAGTGAGGTTGGTAAATGACCAGTTTACACACCTGCACCTCCCAAGGACACTCCTCCCTGGGACAACATGACCGATCGATTTGTCCCTCCAAAATTCCCTAGTCCTAACCAAGCAAAGGACCGGTCGAGGGAAGCCACCAATTCCTGAGAGGAAGGTTTGACATCATGAAGGAATTAGAACAAACCACCACCTCCATGACTTTGATTGAGGTTTTACTCAACTGTCCCAAGTAGAAGAAGTTCCTTCTGAAGCTCTTGGGAAACCTAGAAGTTGCCAGTCACCCACCAAAGACTATCTCTTTTGAGGGCGCCAATGTGGCTGTCTTTTGGGGAAATACTGAAGATCCTCCCTTCCTTCTAGGCCTAAACATACAAGGGAAAAAATACACAACTGCCTAGTACATTCCAGGGCTTCGGGAAACATAATGCCCCTATCTATATGCTAGAAGATAGATTCTGACCCACCCCATCTAACGGTGTAGTAATCCAATTAGATAAAACTAGTGTAAAAATGGTGGACATCCAAGTAGTGGACATCCCAGAGACTTATGGGATGTTATTAAGTTAGAATTAGTCTAAATCCCTGAACAGATACTTCTTGACTGACTTCTCCCACTTATGGCTCCCCTATGAAGGATAATCTAACAAGATTCAGGTTGAAAGCGAGCTCTGAATGAAATAGGCCCTCACCAAAGTCAGGAGGGTGAATGAGGTCTTATTCTGTTAGACTTCCCCTGAGGTGTACTAACCCCTTGAGATCCTAACATTCAATTTCACCCCCAGGGAGGATCCCATAGTTCTACAGAGAACCCAGGACCTAGAAGAAAAATTGAGGGTTGAGGTTAACTCTCTGGGTGCTGCAGTGACCCCCACCACACTCCTGTCTGGCACTTGGTGTCAGCTGCATTACCAAAAATATTTGGAGCTAGAGTGTGAGCCTTTCCTTGCTACCACCACCCAGCACATTGATGCCCTCTAGATAAAAGAATACACAGTCGATTCCCTGAGACTCAGTACTTCTGCTGGCGGTGCCTCTTTGGCACCATTTATCTGAGAATCCCAACCAGAAGTCCCTCCAGAGGTAAACCTCACACATGTATCATCAGTTCTAGAGGAAACTCCTCCCAAGCCTCCCAAAAGAAATCCAAAGACCACTTTTTCTTCCTAGCCCCAGACAATAAATGAAGGCTTGTGGACCCTTAAGTTTGATGGGTCCTAATCCAAACAAGGTTGTGGGGCCGGAGTGGAATTAATCAACCTGCAGGGGAAATCCTTCCTCACGTCCTATAGGCTATAGTTCAACTACACAAACAACATCACAGAGTATGAGGCTTTGGTCCTTAGACTCCTATTTTCACTAAGGAAAGGAATCACTCACCTCCAGGCCCTAGGTGATTCAGATTTGATTGTGAAACAAGTCTGGAGTCAATACACCTGTCATGATAAGAGGCTAGCTGCATACTGCAACTAGGCATGGATCCTTATTAAAGATTTTGATTCCTTGGACATCGATCTTATTACCCAAAGATGAAACTATGTCCTGGATGCCCTTGCTATCTCTGCCAGCACACTTGAGCCCATGGCTGGCTGACGACTCCAGATATTTTCTATTGACATGATCCCCACCTTGTCTATTCCAAATAATTTCACCCATTTTCAGGTCTTTGAGGATGACCATCATATCCTGGCCTTCATGGCCCATGTTGGTGTTTTTGAAGACTAGATAGTGGAATAAAAATATCATGATGATATTGGATAAGGTGATGAAGATGATGGGATCATGGACCTACCAACCAATACCATCCCAAAGGGGATGGTCGCACTTGAACGAATCTTTAACTCGGACCCTCGAGACTGAGAAAATATATCCTCTTCTGAGGGAGGAAAATTTAAGAAAGTAAACATTGGCCAACCCAATGAAGAGAAAATGATACACATTGGCACCTCCTACTCCCCTAATGAGAAGGAGAAGATTCTTGCAGTTCTCTGAGAATATATAGACATAATCGTGTGGGGGTATGAGGATTTGAAGACTTATGATACATCTATCATGACTCATACCATCCCACTCAAACCTGATTCTAAGCCTTTTCAACAAAAGCAACAACCTTTCAACCCACTAATCGAGCCTCTAATTCATCAGGAGGTGCAAAAATTATTGTCAGCCTGGATAATCTTTCCAATCTAGCATACTACGTGGGTTGCCAACCTAGTCTCTTTGAGGAAGAAAAGTGGTGAAATTTGTCTTTGTGTGGATTTATAAAATTTGAACAAAGCCTCCAAGAAAGATAATCACCCTCTCCCCTCACTAGACGAGGTATTATAAATAGTGAATGGATCTCAAATGATTTCTTTCTTGGATGGGTACTCCGGATATAACCAAGTCATGATTAAATTTGAAGATAGAGACAAAATGGCATTCACAACCATGTGGGAAACATTTTCTTATCCTAGAATGCCCTTCAGCTTGATTAATGCAGGGGCCACTTTTCATAAGGCCATGGACATTGTGTTTAAGGGCCTTGTGAACCGGTGCATAATCATCTACATGGATGATTGGACCATCTTTTCCTGGGATAGGCATGATCATTCTGCCCACCTTGCCTAGATTTGTGAGAGATGTCACTGGTATAGAATATCCCTCAACCCTGAGAAATGCATATTCGGGGTCACTAAAGGGAATTTTCTTGAGAATATTGTCTCTAAGAAGGGTATATCCATTGACCCTAAGAGAGTTTAAGTGGTGCTAAACCTGTAAATGCCTGGCAACAAGAAGGAAATGCAATCTTTCTTCAAAAAAATCAACTTTGTCTGGTGGTTCATCACTGGATTCACCGAGATCATAAAACAACTCAACAAGATGATGGAGAAGGATACAAAAGCTGAGTGGAGTCCTAAAGCAAAGTGGTCACTCACCCAAATCAAGCAAATGATTATGGAGGCACCAGTTCTGGCTAGTCCAGACTACTCCCTCCCTTTCTACATTTATTCCTTTGCTTCACCACATTCTACCATGGAAGTATTGACCCAAAAGGTTGAAAGGGAAGAATGACCAATAGCTTTCATGAGCTCCCTCTTCAAGAATGCTGAAGTCTGGTACTTGTCCTTAGAAAAGAAGGCCTTTTCTCTTGTTTGCACCATGAATAAATTATGGCATTATATTCTCTAGAGAAATGTGCATGCCATCATCTCAGACCAGGCGGTGAAATCTTTGCTGATGCAGAGTGAATTGGGTGAGAGGTGGGGGAAATGGATTGCCATCCTCCATGAATACAACTTAGAAATACAACCCATGAAGATAGTCTAAGGCCAGAGACTAAGTAGAGTGATGGTAGAAGAAACTCCCCACATCGAATGTCAGACATATATGATGGAGTCCATCACTCGAGATCCATGGTACACTGATCTGGTGTACTTATTGTTAAATAATAGATGCCTTGAGGGATTGCCTCCCAAAAAACATCGTGCCTTGCATTTGAAAACTGCACACTTAATGATGAATAACTCCATGCTTTTTCATAGGAATTAGGAGGGAGTGTACCTCCGGTGGATTGATAGGGTTCAAGCTAAAAAAATAATCAAAGAATTCCATGGGAAGTTTGGAACCGGGCATGGCGTAGTTGATGCCACTACTCATCAGATCCTTTGGGATGGATACTATTGGCCATGTATCTTTAAAGATGTCTACACTTACATTTGGAAGTGTCATACTTGTCAAACCACGACACATCATGAGTGGAACCTGGCCATGCCTTTGCAACCAGTTTTTGAGGCTAGACCCTTTGCCCAATGGGCATTTGAATTTATTAGGGAAATCAACTCCAACTTGTCTGCCAACAACTGGTACATCCTAACTGCTATTGATTACTGCACCTGGTGGTCTGAAGCCATACCTTGTAAAAACAACATGACAGATGTAGTTATCAAATTCCAGGAAGAAAACATCGTCACAAGATTTGGAATGTCATTTTCTATAGTGTGTGACAATGGTCCAGAATTTTCTTTGATATAATTACTAGAATGGACCTATGACTAGAAGATCACTCTAAATTTCTTCAACAACTATTAGCCCCAAGGGAATGGTGTTGCTAAATCAACTAACAAAAATTTGCTTGAAGTGATCAAACACCTATTAGAATAGAATCCCTGGGACTGGCACCAAAAGATGAGATTCGCCCTCTAGGTGGATTGTATTTGAATTAAGGTTTCCCTAGGGACATCCCCATTCCATCTAGTTTATAGCTAGAACTGAGTGTTCCCAATCAACTTACAAATCCCAGTTTTACAATTCATGTAGGAATTCAACAATCAAGATAACATCGTAGAGGTTCAGCTTCTAAATATGGTGTGGATGGAAGAACAAAGAGACACAACCCTTAAATATTTTGCACATCATCAAGTAGTGGTAAAAGGGTGGTTTGACTGAAGAGCCTAGTATAAGGCCTTTCAGATTTCAGACTTGGTCCTCCTATGGGATAAAGCCTGGGAAAAGAAAGGAAAACACACCAAATTCCAATAGCTCTGGGTCGGACCATATCTGATCTCAGAGATCTGCGGGGAAAATACCTATCACCTTAGTACCATGACCGGGGAACCCATCCCATTGCTCATCAATGGAAAGTTCCTCAAATATTATTTTGAGTGAGGCAGGTTTGTTCAGAGTTGTACCGTATGTAAATCTTCTTACTTGTAAATAATTCTTTCTTGGTTCCCCGTTTGGGGTGCCTTGCCTTGTAAATAGTTTTTTTGGTGATCCTCCAAGACTGCCCCCTTTCATTTTTATTTTTTTGGTGATACGAACCCTAGAACTTGGGCCAAGCTGCAAGGTCTGATCCAGGCCATCTATAGGTTAAAGGCCAAAGGAGACAAAATGGCCACTTTCTTGGCCACCTCTAGCATCATAAAGGCTGCAAAATTTCCATGTTTGGTGCAGTCACTAGAATTAATAAAGCAGCTGCCAATATGTACAATGCACCTACTCGCAAAGTTCTATAATACCCCACCACAATCGTCACCTTGGATGCTCCAAATTTTTCTTCTGGGTTGGGGATTCCTTAGTTCAAAGGGTCTGCCATCATTACTAGGGCCAAATCATTGGAGGAATTTGGTGAGGCCAAAGGCATTTCCTGGAAACACCTCAACAATTAGTGGCTGAAGTCTCCAAAGCGAGACCACAAAAGAATGAAGTTGGAAATTCTCAGTGGGGATTTCAAAGAGCCCATCCACGCAGGTATAATGTTTCTATGTAGGATCTTTGGATGGCCCCACACCTGGGAATTCTCAGCATGGATGTACTATTTTCTATACTATATCACTACCCACAACCAGACCTTCAAATGGGAAGCTATTATAGCTAATCACATGGATATGTAGTGCAAGATGGTTGTCCAGAATTCCCAATTTTACATGACATCGTATGTGCTGTGGGCTTTAGCACAACAAAGGCTGACCTTCCCAAGTTTGGGAATAGCTGGGGAACTTGGGAATGGTCCAGGGCAGGTCACACCATGGGATCACTATCCCTAGTTATAATGGGAGCTCAGCTTCATGAACTTCTATCGGGTAAATGACGCGTTCATTTACCATAATATCTTAACCCTTACCTAGGATTTTGGGTATAGATTATCATAGGTGGAAATGACTCTAGCCATCTCCTATGGCTAGTATTTTATTCAGTTCTGGCATCACACCTACATTAGTGTGACAGGCTTCAATGGGAAGCCCTATCCTCTTCCCTGGTATTGCTGGGACAGTATTATTCTTTTAGAGTTTTGCAAGAAGATCTTGGATCTACACACCTTCTTCATGTTGAAGAAGGTCATCAACATCCCATTCCATTTCTCTTGTGGGAATTATACATGCAGTCTTTCCATGACAAAGGAGGTAGACAATGAATTGAAGAGCTTGGGGCTGGTGGAATTCTACCACGCCCGGAAAAATTATGACCCCCACGGTAAGATTTCCACAGCGCTACCTCAGGCATCCCCACCGCATGAAGAGCATATTGAAGACTTCTGGGCATACTGCCAGGAAAGTTTTGATCTTCAAACCTGACACCACACATAGAGGAGCAAAGGGCTCATGAAAGAACTTGACCTTTGGACCTTCTCGAAGGGATTTAAAGATGACGAGCTACTGGAGGATCTAGCATACAAAGGATAAGGGCTGATAAATAGGATCTCCCTCTGGTGGATTGGGCCACCCTAAAGGATCTAACAATTGAGGGGGTATGCCACCCCATTTTGGAAGAAATTCACTAGTACTTTTCCCATGTGTGTCCCAAAAGAACCCGAAAGAAATCAACGGTCAAGAAGACCATTCCCTAGTCTTCAGTCTATGCTGGACCTTCTTCATCTTCCCCAGCTACTGAAGCAAGCATGAGTAGAGGGAAAGAGAAAGAGGGTTCCCTAGTTCTCAAGGAACCTCCCCAGATCCCCACCCTTCTGATGGCTCAACTGCATCAACAAATGGAGTTGGAAAAGCTGACCAATCAGAAACTAAGTATGTAGGTGTCCGTCGGTCTCCCTATAACTCCAATGGCATCTACTTGGCCTGTGGGATCCCTGTCATTGGCTGCGATGATGAGTAGACAAACTTTCACTGAGGTGGAGTCTACTAGCATTTTGGATATCGGGGCTTCACTTATAAGGAAGAAGAAGAAGAAGGTGACACCTACACCTAGCACAGCCGCCACCCCTGGCATGCCAGAGATGACCCCAGTAGATGTAAGTTTGGAATCTCCTAAACTAGAGGATATTTCAGATTACTTGCCCCCGCATGATGATTTTGAAGACACTTTCTTGGCGGAGGAGCTCCTAGAGATTCAACAGGGCATAGGTCATGCAGTGGAAGAAATCAGAGCTCAGGACAAAGAAGAGGCCCCCATGGAAAAATAAATCCCCGAAGAGAAATATACATACGAGAAAGAGAATCGAGAAGAAATGAAAACAGGGCCTGAGTAGGAGAGGATACTAGTCCAAGAGACCAAAGATACACCAAGGAAACACACAGATGAGAAACTAATGATCAGGGAACTTGGACCTGCGAGATCAACCGTACCCCTGATTGTCATGGTCCAAGCACCTTTGGTAACTCCGGGTGACCAAGCACCCTGGAGTACTTTCGGTGAGGTAGTAATGGTGGCTGCCTTGTTAAACTTTGGCTAGAGACCTCACCCACCTCCAGAAGATATTCTGGTGGAGGGAGATGTCCCAAAGGAAGAGGCCAATGAGGCCCAGGAGCAATAGAAGCAAAGGGACCAAGATGTCTCATATAAGGAAAATGAAGAAACAATTGACACCAGGAGGGACGAAGTCCTTGAAAATATAGATGAGATTTAGAATAGAGAAAAGTCTCTAGGCAGCACAACAAAAGATGCCAGTATGGTAGAAAATGTTGAAGGTTCCAAAGAACAGGAAATAGGAAAAGAAAAAGAACAGGAGGAACCAGAATGAGAAGTGGATAAAGAGCCTAAATGTAACATACACTTGGGGAATGTGCCACTATATTTCAAAAGGAATCCTAATAAACAAGTCTTAGTAGCAAATCCACCCTAACAGCCCCAATGGCTGGTAGAATCCAAGAAGAGGAAAGCCCTAGCAGTTACCATAATTGCTCCACTCTCATTGGAAAAAATGATGGCCAGGAATACAGAGCCTAAGAAGCCCAAGAAAGTACAGATAGTCCATACTCTCTAGACTGGTCCCGCCAGTATTACAGTTGCGAACATCGCAACACCCCCTCTTGATGCAGATGCAGCAGCTATGAGGCCCGAATACTACAATAGAGCAGAGGTAGAATTAGGGAGGAGAGATAAATAGAGTGAGCTAGATCTATTAAAGGAATCCACCAAGGCAATAGAGGCTAGATACCTCAAATAGGGCTAGAAGCTGCAAGAGGAAAGAGAGACAAATTCCAATCTCCTCGCACTTCTGGCAAAACTCACACAGCTATTGGCAGAGGTCCACCCCAGAGCCCCTTCTTCCAGATTGCCACTCACATAGGGTGATGTGGATTCTCTACGCATCATGAAGAAGAAAGCACAAGCTATAGATAGATGGGCCATCGAGTAGGTGACTGCTATGAGATAATTTCTGGCGGCGTCCCTCCTAGACCTCTACCGAGTCAGCTCTCTTCTCAACCAGGCAAAAGGATCTGCTATTATATGTGAGCAAGATCTAGCCAAGTATGAAAAATGGAAGGTTGGGCTAGAAGAGATCCACAACACAGGAAAAGAAGTCACCACAGAATCTAGGATTTTGGGAGACGAATCATATGATTCTCTCAAGGCCTAGTACTCTAGACTTGTCCTAAAGATTGAGGTGTGCAAGGAACTGGTTAAGGCCTTGAAAGAAAAGGTGACTATAGCCCAATATCCCTTAGGCTTATTTGAAACATTCATGGCTGGGGTATCGCAAGTTGATCCCTTCACCACCGGCACATGTACCCTAGAGGACTATGTCCTTAGCAAGTTTGATGAGCAGATGGAGTCCCTGTATCCGCCTACCAGAGATTTTGACCAGGGCAGGCTATCCAGATTGTCCAAGATGATGATCCAATCATACGATGCCATCAAGATGGTGGATAAATTCCAGAACAGGGCTACAGATGTTGGGTAAGCAATGGAGGCTGTTCACAGTAGGTGGGATAACATTAGAGACATAGATGAAGAAAGCATATGCCAAGTATTGGATTCTTGGGAAAAATCATAAGGAACAATAAAATCATGTTGGTGGTATTCATTCATTCTTTTGGAACACAAGTTCTCAGATCTAAGAATTTTGGATCCCACATTTTTGTATTCTTTAAGTGTCCCATGTCCTAGTTCCCAAGGCTGATCGGTCACTTACAAGACAGTTAATAAAGATTGTTAGAGGGTGGGTAACCACAACAAGGCACGTCAGATCGACAAGAGATTTTCAGATAGATGGTCTTCCCAAGGCGTCACTTCAATGTTACACCTGGGGCATCGGAGATAGGGCCCCACTTTCCCATTTATGAGGCATGTAGCCTCAATCCCTGAGGGATCGGATTTCTTCTTTCTCCTCTCGGCTCTCTTCTCGAGGTCGATTCTTCCACTCTTCTTTTCTTGTCTTATTCTTCTGACATGTCAGACCTTCTCTATCTTGAGGTCTTTTGTAACATGTTGTAGGTAGTACCGGCTACCAAAAAAGACCTTCTCCATCTTGAGGTCTTTTGTAACATGGTTTAGGTAGTACCGGCCATCGTAAAATAGTATTATATTGTAAAGTGTAAAGTAATTTAGGTTTACATTTAGGTCAAGTGATGTGTAGAAATAATAGGTCTGACCTCATTCTAAGGGTCAGCAAAATTGATGATTTTGTAGTCCATAGCTAATAGAAATCTGGTTTTCTTAGTTCTTAGTTGCAGAGCTCAATGCTCCATAGTTTTAAACCTTCATTAGTTAGATGCTCCCTTGGATCCACCATTCTACTTTTTGAAATACAATAATGGGAAAGCAAGATACTGAGGGGGGGGTGAATCATATCTTCAAAATCAAACACTTAAAACAAACTGATCCATATTCATACATATATGAATCTAATGTAATATTAGATAGCATCCACACAATGAAATAAACAACTCATAACACAAGAAATTGGTAACCCAAAAACCCAAATAGGTAAAACTAGGGTGGGGATGACACCCACAAAATTCTCAACTACTGCAGTAATAAAGTGTGCATGTTAGGGCTACAAAAGTTGATTACAAAATGCAATCTACCCTGTTAAAGGTCTACCCGGTTACAAGCTAAAGATCATTACAATCTACCCTGTGAAAGGATTTTAACTTACAATAAATTAAGCACTTTCTTAGGAGATTTTAGAAAGGTTTGCTAGAACCACTATGTTAAGAGATTTTCACCTAATACAATGATTAGAATGTCTCAAGTATTGATCCTTCATTATGCACTCAGATGCTGATGATAGATCTCCTCTTTCTAGTACCTTCTATGATCTCACAATCTGATATAACTTTACTCTTTTGTTCACTGTGTTGTCACTCTACTTGATCTCTACTTCTTAAAAAAATAACCCTCCATGCATTTCACTTCAAAAATGCAGTCACTACATACACTTCATCTACTCTCTTCTTACACACACAAAATAGGGTTTCAAAGCAATCTAATATATCTGTTCAAGTCTGATAGTGAGATCTAGATCAATGATCAAGATCTAATACCTATACCTTGAAGGTATTACAATTAATGATTACAATAGATCATGCATAGGATAAAAAAATTAAATGCATAACCAACTCCATAGAAGAATATTAAATGCATACATAAGTTGGCCCAAAAAGATTATATAAGTCGGCTAGATCACTTATCCTCGAAGTTTGAATCATTCCAAACATGTATACAAAAATTGTTCTGCTCAGCACTTGACATCTCTGTCACTTGGCACTTAACATCTTTGTCTCCTACTCAGATCGGTAATGTAACTCGGCTCGATAATGTAACTAGGCAAACTGAATACTAGTCGGCAATGTTGCTCGGCCTTGCATAGTTTTAGCTCAGCCACAGTGATAGCCAACTAAAAATTCCTAAGTGAATGACTAAGTGTTGGTCACTAATCATCAACAGAACTTAGATATTAACAATCTCCCCCTTTGATGTTAGTGGCAAAAACACACTTATCATTACTTTCGTTCATTTCATCAAAATGTTTCTTAAGTATACTAAGTACTCCCCTTAGTAATATACTCAGAATTATTCATACAAAAAAGTTTACATGCCTTGAAAAAATATATACAAGTGTACTTGTTCTATACTGATGTATCATACTATATCCTTTCCAACTTCCTTACCAATTTCCCCCTTGTTTTTGTCACTGATTGCTAATGGGGTTAAGTTGTACTTATCCAAAAATTGTTTATGAAGCTACAGGGTAGATTCAAGTGTATTATCATAGCTTTCCTTAGCAATCTTCATAACTTCCAATTTTATTTCTAGCACAACAGCTAGACTCACTAAACTTTCTGTAGTTGCGAGATTTGCATTTCTTTGTGATAACTCCTTTGCAATTGAAAGTTCCTTCTGTATTACCTCCAAGTGAGGCAACAGGCTTGTCTGAATAGTTATCAATTCGGCCCTTATTCGACCATCTTCAACCATAAGCTTGGTTGTTCTCCATTGTGCATTGATCAAGTTAGTAAGATGTAAAGAACTAGAAGTAGTATCCTTACCCAAAGTATTGCTAGTTGATCTCAAATCTAACTGTATCTTCTCAACAAGCTATAGATTATCCTTTGTGAAAAATTCAACATCACATAATTTCCTATACAAAGAATAAACATTTTCTGTAACTTTCTCCAAAATTTCTACAAGTGTAGAAAGCTCAACCTGTTTTTTTGCAATGTCTTCTGATATTTTCTCTAGAAATTTTCTCTCAAATCTCTTCTCGGACCATTGTAGAATTTTCTCATTACTGTTAATATCATCATCAGTTACCTTCTATACAATATTGACTAACTGATCAATAATTGGAGCTTGAGGCATTTCATCCTCTAAGTCAAAAGCCTTTGCAAATATATCCTTGATGTCATGCAACACCTACTTTTGCTTTTGTTCTATTTTCATCTCTTCCTGTCTCTTCTTTCTCTTAAGCAATTCTTAAAGAGTCCCTATTTGTTCAAAAGATAATTCATTGGGACCCCATTGTGGAATCACAATGACCTCATCTAATGTTACATCTATAATTTGAGACTTCTTCTTCAAAACTTTATTTTTCTTCAACTCTGGTGAACTTATGCTCGGCTGCATAATACCTTTTCCTGTGATAGTGTTAATGTCCATTTCCTCTTTTAATTCTATCAAGATTTTCTATGGATTAGGCATACCTCCAATTTTAGGACTTGTGGGAGTGGATGATGCAGAGTGTGATAGATCAACCAACACTTGCACTGCCTCTTCTTCCTTAGCCTTATCAACAGTATCCTTCATCACTACTCCACTATCTAAAACTATTTTGACAACCTCTAAAATAGGTGGATTCTGTGAACTTACCTCTTGTGCATTTGTTTGCTATTTCTCTTCACCTTTCTGATCATTGACAACTTTAGTTATCTCATCAGATGTTGTGGTCTTTCCTTCTTCAATATTAGTTTCCTTAATAGGTGACTTAGTGTATGTACCACTTGGCATATCTTGTTCCTTGATATTCAAATTGCTTGGATCATGAACTAAGAAATCCATTGGACTGTCTGCCGTTAGATCAATAGATTTTGTTGAGTCTAATGCATCTTTGGTCTTGTCCTATTCTGTACCAATTTGGCCTTGAGTCATATGTGGCTCAGGGGTAGTCTCCACTTCAACTTCTTTTGTCTTTTTCTCAGATGTTCCCTCACTAGATTTCTTGTCTTTTGGAACTATCAGTCCAAAGATTTCCTTCCAAATCCTTGTACTCTGCTGTACTACACCTTCAATATCATTTTTTAGAATAGCATAACCTCGGAGTTTAGGAATAAACCTATTCTTGTATTCATCAATGAATTTGGCTCTTTGTTTTGAAGTTAACTCAGGTATTACCTTGGCTAAAGTTCCTTCCCTGATTTGTCTTTCTGTCATAAGTGAAAATTCCTATTTTCTTGACAAAATATCATATAGTTCATTTGGTACATGGTTTCCTATCTCTATAGGAGTTAACTTGAAAGTATTCATCATATCCAAAATTTCTTCCTGAACTTTGTGCTTATCCACTTTATTCAATTTCTCATACTTAATGAACTTGAAAGTTGCTAACCCTGTTGAATTCCTCAAAGTGTCACATACCTCATCAATAATAGCTAGTTTCTTGAATTGTGTTGTAGGTATGTTACTGGGTTCATCAATTTCATTCTTTTCATCATCACTATCTGTCCCCAAGTCTAGTTTCCTTCTTGGTCTCTTTGCTGGCTTACTCGGCTCAACCTTAGGAGCAATTTTAGCTTCCTTTCCAGAAGTGCCTTCTACAACCTTCTTCTTTTCATACACTTTTGTTTGTACTTCTACTAGAGAAGTAACAGTAGATGCTCTAGTCCTTGGATGATTAGCTGCAGGAGGTGTAACCTTAGGTTTAGCTTTGCATGGCTTGGTTACTATGACAATTGATTGTCTTTTACCCTTAGCTTTCTTAGTGATCTCCTTAGATGCAATCACTTCCAATTTTGTAGACATATCCTCACCTTATCCACTGGTCAAGCCTAAAGGTGCATCCTCAAGTTCTTCATCACTACCTAAACCAACCATTTTCTTCATATTTTTCACAGTTTTCTTTCTTTTCCTCTCCATAGTTCCCTCTGTTAAACTTCTTGAAATTTTAACTTTGGCTTTATCAAAATTTATAAACCTTTCTTATATAGTATCAATTGCCTCGGCTAGGAGTGAAATGATGGTCGTTGATGCTTCATCAATGTTAATTTCATATGGAAATGGTTCTAAGCATGTTACCCTAGCTGTCACAGCCTGGATATATGTGTTATCCGTATCAACAAGAAAACAAATTTCTTCATAGTTCTTCTCCACTAGTGATCTAGGAATCCTAGTTATTAATCTCATTCTCTTCTTGAATTCTACAAAATAGCTCCTCATACTGCTATTGAAATTACTTCCTAGTTTCTCAATACATTCACTAATCTGAACTGCAATGGGTCTATCCTTTTTCCAAACAATATTTCCTGAAGTAGGAAATGTATACTGAATGTAGAAAAATATGCAGACTAGTAAGGAACCAAACTTACATGATGAGCTTTTAGCCTTTCTAATTGATGCTAGGTTCTTGGCTAATTATGTCTACTATAGCTCGGCAATATCATATGTATGATTCTTCTTAACAATTTTCCATGCCTGATCAACAGCTATACAAGGAACACTATCCAATCTACTCGACTGATAGAACTTATGTGCTATTACTCTTACTCCAAAATCAAGATCTAGGTCATTAATTGTAGAGATAGTCATACCTCTATTGTTCCATACGGCTCCAGTGTTCAGTGTAATTTCCTCTTTGCTATTATCTCTCATTTTCCATTTTTTGTTAACTACAGGATATCCAGTCACTTGATGAATCATGTTCTTAGTAATCTTGACCGGTCCATTATCCAACCACATGCACATATCATGAACCCAGCTGAGAATAACCTTAATCCATTCATCTTTGAAACCTTGTGGAAAATCTAGGGCATGAGTTAACCCTTTGTCTGCTAAATGTTTGAATTCTCCCTTCAGAACTCCATCGACATAGTATTTGTTGTAGGATTTCCTTAAATCACTATCACCTACTTCACCAATCTTAACCATGTAACATGATCAAACATCATGGATCATAAGTTCCTTGGGTGGAATGGATGAGAGGGCTCTGGTTAAATCATTCTTAATTGCACTTTTAGGAACGGCTTGAAATTTGAGAGGTGCACATTCATCACTCCGTACTAACTAAATTTTCTCTTTTTCTCCCTCCATACTTTTAGATGGTGTGGAAGAGCTTGCAAACATAATCTTGAAATTAGGGTTTGAAAGGTGAAGAACAAATTACCTCAGCAAGTAATGCTTCACACTGTTCACCTTAGAATTATCGACAGCACACTGACGAAATCTTCGATGCTAACTTCGTTAAGATCAATTCTGCAAATTACTCCAATCGCTCTATAAACAGTAAAAATTGCAAGGTAAAAATGAAATATCAACTGTTCATCCTTTATAGATGTTGAAAGGTCAAGGTAGGTAAGCAATGAATGTTCTTCCCATTGAGTTAGTGCAAGCTAGCTGTCCTTGGCTTTCTAACATAACTTGCATCCCACTCGGCTTACTGAACTCGGCTTTCACAAAACTTACTCGGCCAAAAAAACTCAGCACACACTAAAGAACTCAGCCTTAGTGTCCATGATTGGTGCTTGACACCTATAGTGCAATTGGCTCATCTTGGCATTTGTCTTCAAAATATGTCCTAGTGCATCTTAACATATGCAAATATGGACTTTGGTACATTTCATGTTAGGAACTGATGTAAGATAAGAATTTTTAATGCAGCTCCTTACATACCTCTTTTACTTAGTTAGAGATGATGTGATCACCTAATCCATTAGATTAGGTGACCTCAGCTTCACTAGCTTCACTGTTGCATGGTTTAGACTTCTTAACCCATGTCTTGTTCATCTGTGCTCTAATTTGCTCAACAGTAGGAGCAGGTACCCTAGTCTTACAATCTTTCCTTGTATGACCAATTCTCAGACAACTATGACAAACTAGGCTTCCATTCATCCAACTCTTAGACTTTCCTCTAAAATGTGTCCTTATGTAGTTTTTTGGAAAATATCCATGCTCACCATAGTAAAGACAACTATGCCATGTGTTGTAGTCCCACTTGTAAGTATTGCCTTTTCTTGGTGATTTATCTTGTGCCTTTGATGTCAACTATTGTTTACCTTTAGATCTGCAATCTTGTGCTTTATGACCATATTTCTGACAGTTATAGCAATTACCATTGAGTCTAGGTGTGTTGCTTTCCTTTGTCTTACATTCACATGCTTGTTGTCCAAACCTATTACAATTGAAGTAGTAACCATTAAAGTTAGTTTTCAGATTAGACTTACCATTCTTGCTTCGGAAAATGTTTGTTGTATGACCTGGTTTCCCACAGTGATGACAAATAGGTTTGTTGCTTCTTGGCTTTTCATTCCTTCTTTCACCTGTCTTAGATGATTCTCCATCTTCATTGGTTGTATATTGTTTAGTGTGACCTAATCCAGAAGAATCTTTAGGTCTTCTTGATGCTTCTACCAGTTTTTCAAAGTAGCTCATAGCTACACTTAGATCATTCACTCTATTGTTAAGTTCTTTCTCAGATCTCAATTCATCTTTCAACTGACTGTTCTCAGATATAAGATTTACAATCTCCAAGTCTTTCCTACTGATCTCCTGATTCACAAGTAGTAATTGATTTGCCATGTCAACTTGATTGACTATCATTATTTGTACATCACGTGTTCTTTCATCAAGTCTGATAGTCATCATTATTTTATCTTCTTCTACCATAGGCTTGTCATCTTCAGCTTTATTTTTCTATTCAACAACTTCACACATTCTTATTGATTGGGCTTCTTGTTCCTTTTTCAAGTTTCCGACTTCTTCACATAGTGCACTGTTCTTTTCTAGTAGATCTTCTATTGCTACATCACTCTCAGTAGAATCTCCATTCTAAAATAGATTTGTGGTGTCCTCTTCCTGATAATGAGTGCCATTCATTTGTTTGGCCAAATCTTTCCTTACAGTCAAGGACTTCTTTAATTCCTGTCTTGTTGTCTCAAGCTGTTGTAGTGCTAAATGAATATTAATACTTTTATTCTCAATGACTTTACCCATCTTGTAGATCTCCATCTCAAGATCTATATTCTCAAGCATATTATGACCTTTTTAGAGAACTGAGCTCTGATACCAATTGTTGGAAATACAGTAATGGGAAAGAAAGATATTGAGAGGGGGGGTGAATCAGATCTTTAAAATTAAACACTTAAAACAAACTGATCCACATTCATACATATATGAATCTAATGTAATATCAAATAGCATCCTCACAATGAAATAAACAACTCATAACACAAGAACTTGGTGACCCAAAAACTCAAATAGGTAAAATTGGGGTGGGGATGACACCCACAAAATTCTCCACTACTGCAGTAATAAAGTGTGCCTATTAGGGCTACAAAAGTTGATTACAAAATGTAATCTACCCTGTTAAAGGTCTGCCCGGTTAAGAGCTAAAGATCATTACAATCTACCCTGTGAAATGATTTTAAATTACAATAAAGTAAGCACTTTGTTAGGAGATTTTAGAAAGATCTTCTAGAACCACTCTGTTAAGATATTTTCACCTGATACAATGATTAGAATGTCTCAAGTATTGATCCTTCATGATGCACTCAGATGCTGATGAAAGATCTCCTCTTTCTAGTACCTTCTATGATCTCACAATATAATATAACTTTACTCTGTTGTTCACTGTGTTGTCACTCTTCTTGATCTCTGCTTCTTAAAAAAATAACCCTCTGTGCATTTCACTTCAAAAATGCATTCACCACATACACTTCATCTACTCTCTTCTTACACACACAAAATAGGGTTTCAAAGCAATCTAATATATATGTTCAAGTCTGATAGCGAGATCTAGATCAATGATCAAGATCTAATACCTATACCTTGAAGGTATTACAATTAATGATTACAATAGATCATGCATAGGATAAAACAATTAAATGTATAACCCACTCCATAGAAGAATATTAAATGCATACATAAGTCAGCCCAAAAAGCTTATATAAGTCAGCCAGATCACTTATCCTCAAATTTTGAATTATTCCAGACATGTATACAAAAATTCTTCTGCTCGGCACTTGACATCTCTGTCACTCGGCACTTAACATCTCTGTCTCCTACTCCTCTTGGAAATGTAACTTAGCTCAGCAATGTAACTAGGCAAACTAAATATTGCTCGGCAATGTTGCTCGGCCTTGCATAGTTTTAGCTCGGCCATAGTGATAGACAACCAAAACTGCCTAAGTGAATGACTAACTGTTGGTCACTAATCATCAACAAAACTTAGAGATTAACAATCACGCACCAGTGCTTTCTGTAAAAGATGCTAATGAAGAAGGAAGAGTTCTCTCGATGATGTTGTTAGCATTCTACCATCCGGGTTAATGGTATTTTATGCTTTGCGTTCTTCATGTCCTTTTTTTTGATACTTAAAGTAGATTAATGACCTCCTTTCCTTCGCTACTAATAAAATATGAACTGATGGTTGTATTTTTCTTTGATATTTAGTGTAGTGTGGTAGAGCATTGTTGATGTTTTGAATGCTTAGTATAACTACATGTAGATGAAATCTTCCTAAATCTGTAGTATCTTTTGAAGTTTATTTGTTAAATGAATGTGTGTTTGCAAGAAACCCCACTTACCTAAATCCCCGGAGAAGACGAGTTGAAGATAACCAACTATCCCTCTCAAACAAAATAGTCACATCTCCCAACCGAGCCCAGCACTGTCGAGACCCGACTCTCTTGTGCTTGGAGGCACGGGGAATCTCACTTCCCTGGACAACCTTTATAGGCAAAGTTGGCTGGTACCCCGGTACCCGGTGGCCACTTACCTCTGCTGGAGGACCCAGTCACAATGTCTCGTCAACGCTATGCATGTCCATTCTTGATTTTGATTTTTCTGTAAATGTATTCATATTCTACAAACTGTTATGATAATATAAAAGTTTGAATTTTATATCATATATCCACCAATGTCTTATATTTCATTTACAATTGGTTTGGATCATTTTTATTATATTTTTTGATAATTACAACCATTTTAGTGAAGGCAGGTCTAAACCCTAATCAGAGTTTTCTGTTTTAAACCAGAAGTCATAACTTTATTTTCCATTGTTGGCTCTTTACAAAAATAAAATTGAGAGTCCATAATGATTTTATCTAAATCTCCATTGAAGGGATTGTCTTTATTATTATTTTTTTGGAAGATATGGGTGACTATGGTATGATGACTATTTATCCTTGCTTGAAATAGTTTAGTTTAAGAACATTACAAAGTTTGAGGGTTTCGTATGGGTACAAGAGGCTATTAGGATTTTTATTTGGGTAATTGGATCTATTTTTACAATGAATATGTTTACAAGATCAATTTTATGTCTTCTTATGTGTTTGGAACATTCTGAATGTCATATTTTGATTTAGGGTTGTCCAGTGGACTAGGGACAACATATTTTTTCCTAAAATCAATCAAATGTTATGGAATTGATATGAATTCTTGATGATAGATATATTATGTTCTTACAATTTTTGTATGTATGTTAGGGAACCTAGGTACACTAGGTGAGTGGCTCACAGTGAGGGGTCGAGGCCCTAAGCAGCTAGTACCAGGGTAATGCACTGGTGAGTTGTTTAATCTAGTGAAACCATTAATAAATTATGGGAAGGGTACAACACATTAAATAAGATAAGCCTCGCCTATGCTAGTAGTGCTAGTATAGGCTACGGATGGGAGTGGGAAAAGGTTCTAATGCGATAGCACAATCAAACAATCTCATTCGTATGAGAGATGTTTGTTTCCGCATGTGCCTACTTGGGGGCTGGGGCCCAGAGTGGCTTATAGGATAACTCAAGGGGTGAGGGCTATGCGATGACACTCACCTAGCTTGTATCTTAGAGTCTATACCAATCTTTATCATGCATCTGGTAGTCCTTGTGGTGTTCTTGTATTTTCTTTTTGCATGTTGTAGATTTGGGGAAAAGTTATCACCACCTTAGGAATTTCCTAGTTGTTACCTCTTGAATGGGCCTTTTTTTCTATCTCCTAGCTCAAGGGAGTGGGCCTATTGGTCCCACATAGTTGGGTGGTTAATATTTATATCGAGGTATTGTTCGTGATTCTTTAGATGATCCTTGCACATGTTCCTTTCCAGATCTACAGTTGAAGACTTCTTATTGGATATTTTATTATGTTGAGATGTACTTATGTATTTTTATTCATGTAATTGTAACCTCCTAAAAGGAGTCTTGTAGTATTGATGTAATCTCAATTCCAAGCAATATATAGGGGAATGGGTAGTTTTAGGTAAAAGAAAGGGAAAAGAAAGTTGTAGATTGGGTATGTTATTATAATTAGAAGAAAGTGATTATGTTATTTCTCCTATTCTCTTATGTTGTTCATATATAAAGGAAATAATCTTAGATATAATTATAGATAATGATGTACCTAAACAATAATGTATTATCTTTGGATGAAATTATCAAAGGAAACTATTGATAAATGATAGATGAGTGATTTTAATTATGAACAATGACTAGTTATGAAGCAATGAATCAAGATAGTAATTTGATTGTAATGTCAATGGTTGGTTCATGTTTATGGGTTATTGAAAC
This sequence comes from Thuja plicata, assembly GCA_018584345.1. Classification (NCBI taxonomy): domain Eukaryota; kingdom Viridiplantae; phylum Streptophyta; class Pinopsida; order Cupressales; family Cupressaceae; genus Thuja; species Thuja plicata. The sequence goes on along the minus strand of MU223353.1, from coordinate 156,424 downwards.
ACCTAGGATAATTCCTACCTTAATGAATATTAATCTCTTACCAAAATGATTAGAGGAATGTGGTACAAAGGATAGTAGGAATTTATGAAATCAATATGAATTAATGACATTAGTTGATAAAGGGAATAACAATTTTTTTATGATTAACTTATGTTTAATAAAAGAAACAAATTAGGGGCATTTTTTTTGGTGCATTAAAATGAATGTAGATATTTTAAGCTCGTAATACTATGGATATCTTAGTAATGTAAATAGTTTAGATGATGTTGCTTTAAGTAGTGACGTTAGGGAACCTGTGAGGACTTAAGTTGAATAAATCTTACAATCAAGTTGTAGAAGAGTATTTTATTATAGAAATATAAAGTGTAATGATGAATATTATTCTTACAAAAAAAAGAGGTTTATTACTTAAATCTTATAGAGGTTTTATGTTTGGTCCTCTCGGGTTGCCTGGCGGGGCGTTAAACTTCACATTTTAATAATCTTCACACATATTCATAACACCCCATTTCCTATCTTACCTTTCAAGTAAAATTTCCTCTATTTTATATGTTACAACACCATTTTCATTTTCTCAAGTGCAATTAGTGAACACTACAAATTTTTTAAATCTAATGAATTATATAGGTGGATTGTAATCTCCAAATTAGAAGTCTCTTGCACAGATCATGATATCATTCGTGACCCCACCTTCTTCTTCAAAGAACCAGATATACTTGTACAACAACATCTAGTAACTTCATCAAACATAAGGAAAAATGCACGATAACTTGTCACATCTAAACATGCCATTCAAAAAAATTGATGTTTTTCTTGCATGCATCTCTACGAAAAAAAGCTCCCCCTACTACTATTACTCCTATTAGGATTTTGAATCCATTTCAAACACAATGGATGAAACAAGGTCATGTGACTATGAAGATAGATATCCACCACTTCAAGAAAAAAAATGGAGATGGTCACATTTTTAGTTTTGATATGGTTGATAATGAGAGAACCAAAGTTTGTGTCACTTGCTTCATTGCAATTGCAGACGTCCATTTTAAAAAAGATCAAGCTGGGAGTGTATACACATTGTCTCATTGTACTGTCAAAAGTGAAAACAAGTTTTACAATAAGCTTAATAGTGATATAGAGATTACTTTAAAAAAATGATTTGAGGCTCAACCTTTCTGCTCGTGACCTCTTGATTCCAACACTTTAATTCACTTTCACACCCATTATATATATCCTCACTCATAATTCTAATTCTTCTATTGATCTACTTGGACTTGTCATATGCGTAGATCCTTGCTCTACAATAAAAAGGAAAAGTGATACAACTAAGGTCCTTAGGAGGAGTCTCAAAATGATAGATATGTCTACCTCCACTATAAATGTTACTTTGTGGGGAAATGTAGCTCAAAAGGAAGGCACACAACTCTAGGAGATGTACCTTCTACAAGAGGTTACTGTGCTCACGATAAAAAAGGGATGAATTGTAGAATTTAATGTTAAGATTGTAAGTACACTAGAAACTTCCTAAATATTTATCATCCCTGGCATTGAAGAGACAAAATAACTACAATCTTGGTTTGCACAAAATGGAACTGATCTTCTCATGCCATCAATGGACCTTCTAGATGCACCTACACTTTTAAAATGGAAGACAATCTCCACTATCATACATGAGTCTTATGATTTAAAACAATCCTACAATGCATTGTTGTAGCAACCTTGGTTTTCATCAAGACAATTAAAAAATCTTATCCAGCTTGTCCCATGGAGATTGGGGGAAAACAATGCAAAAAAAGAGTAGAACAAAACAATGAAGGACTATGGCTTTGTTCAAAGTGTGTAGCTACTTTTCCAGATTGTAACTATAGATATGTTCTTCAAGTCAATCTTGAAGACCCCACATGTGCTATATGGGTGACTGCTTTTGATGAGGATGCACCTAAACTTGTTGGCATGTCTGCAAAATAATTGTATACACTACAATTCAATCAAGAGGCTGATACACATACCGAGGATGTTATTAAACTTCTACAATGCAATCAGTTTCTCTTCACCCTATCAAATACATTGGAAACATATAACAATGAAACAAGGTTGAAAACAACAATTGCTGAAGTTGGTAGGTTTGATTTCATAGATGAAATCAACATTTTGTTACATGAAATTCCTACATGATGTCTTCCTATCATAGATTAGCACCTCAAAACAAGTTCTTGTTTTTTGATGATCATTTTTAATTATTACTTAAGTCCTAGTTTATAGAAACTTCTATCTATTTGTCATATTTGTATGTACGGGGTTCTAAGACCCCTTCAAAACTTGTTTACTACACTAACTATAAATAAAACGTGTCTTGATGGTTTCCATATAAAATTTAATAGGTACATTATTCATGCTATAGATGATGATGTGAATGAATTTGTTTAGGTTTATCTATACTTTCTATTCCATACACTATGCCTTAGTTTTTATGCTAATAGATGACAAATACTTGTATGATATGGCTTAATCTAGGCCTCTGACTTGTATATTCTTGCACACACTCTATTTTATTGCCTATAACTTAGGTTACTAGTACACCCTATGACCAAAAAAAACTCATGAGCAAGACATTACTTGTAAATAGTTTTCAAAGAATATCTTAATTTTTTTCTATTTAAGCATTACCAAAAAAGTCTTATTTTGATGTTAACGTAGGTTTTCTTAGGTTTCTATAATGTTTAAATGTGGAAAGATAGTGACAATATGTTGTCTCTATACTTTTCACTCCATAAAATGAACTAAAATACAACTGAACCAAACTATGCCTCCTGGTCTTCAAGCTCATAAAAGAAGTCGCTTGTATTATGCTCGTCATGGAGAAGAAATAATTTTGCATCACGCCATCCAATGTGCAAACCACTCCCACCAACCACCACTTTGACCAATCCATGCCCACTTCCAAGCTTTTGTAAGTTCCCAGAGTCAAATTCCCTCTAAGTCCACTGAAATACATTTTCCTGGACAAAAACCTTCAACTCCACTTTCACATGTCCAAGATTTTGGAAGACCATTGGTCCAGTGTACCCCTGCTCAACTCAAATATCGTAAGAGAAGTTTCTCATATTATGTTCGACATAGAGAAGAACTACATGCATGTCGGGCCATCACACACATGCAACACTACCACTATACACTTGGCCAACCATTCTCTACCCGCTTGCAAACTTCCAAAAGCTCCCAAGATGACAAACCATCCATGCCTGCTCAAACAAATCTGGTAGAATAGAGTGCTCCAAATCCACAATCACTTAATGGATATCAATTTGTCCTCTTCCTTTTTAGAGACAACTAAGACATTTAGAAATATACTAGATGCTCTTTCAAAGTTACATACGGGTAAAAGTACAAACCTGTGTCACACTTTTACAAAGGAAGAGGACCACGACATGCTAAATTGTTAAATTTTAATCACATAAAAGTGGCATTTGTGTTTAGAATTTGAAAATGATGTAAACTAATGAAATGTGTAAAATTGGATTTATTTTATGCCTATAATTTTTTAAATTTTTTTTGAATAAGCATTGACCTAGTTTTTAAATTTTTGAAGTCCATTTTTTAATTGCTCAAAAAATGTTTAAAATGTAGGGTCTAGCTCCGTCCAACTAAATATATGCAAATAATATTTTTTTCCTCTGATTTCAGAATATGTTTTAGATAACATGTGCAACTAGTGCATAAAAAAAGAAAAATTGGTTTTTGGTATATATTTTGTCTGTTATAACTATTCAAAGTCAGAGTTACCCAAAATTAATAGTTTTTTCTCCCTCCACATTTTCCCTAGAAAATCTAAACCAAATACAAAACAAATTACATATTCTTGAAGAGGACTCTCTCCTCTAGTGTTAAATATAAGTTGTAAATTTTTTCAACATGATTTTCTATTTTTGTTTTTTTTGAACGAGCGTGTTCTTCAATGTTAAAATACCTACTTGGATTTTTTTCAAATTATAATATATTATATGTAATCAAAACATAATAAAAATCATATGACCATAATCTAGACTCTGAGCTCTACAAAAGGGTATATTTAGATTTTTAAAATGGTTGAGTTTTGATGAAGAAATCAGTTGTCTAAGTGAGAAGTTCTGTAATTTTGAAATTTTTGCCTATTTGGCTGCCACATAGACAGTTTCATCCAGAACTGGTTCAGCTAAACTAGTTCCAGCCGAACCCCTCTATATAAATATATGTCAATTCTTCATCGATAGAACATAGTTAGCTTATATTTAATCATGAATTTTTGGCTGAAACTGGTCTGAGCGAACCAGTTTCGGCCGAAACTCATTTGCCACATCGATGGCACATGGTGCCACATTTGTGCCACATATGTACAGCCAAAAATATTTTGGCCAAAACTCTTTTAGCCGAAACAATTTCGGCCGGAACTATGAAAATGGTCCTCAAGTGCGACATAGCTTCATACTTTTACCCATACATGTAATATATGTAAGGAGCACTACCTTTGTATGCATGTTCACTCTACAAAAACAACCTCACTTGCAAGAGATGAACTGTTGAGAAAGGAATGCATCGCTTCTCTTTAGCTAACAATATGGACCTGCTTAAACAACCAAATTTTTTAAGGGTTCTCACACAAGTAGAAGAAATGCTCATTGCAGGTGTTAATCTACTATTGCAAGTCACTCATGCCCATGGTCATCAATACAAATATCGTGGTCACACAATCAACTACCCCCAAGATATTAAAAAAAAACTGCAAACTCATTTCCACTTTGGATTGAAGAATTGGATGTATAAATATTTCGTAGAATTAATACACATGGGAAGGCTTATGATTTCTACACTTGTAGAAGTCATGTCCAAAATGCACTAGCATACACAATCAAGTATGACTCTTACTGCAATGATGTTCTAATTGATGATTCTGCATTATCACTACTACATGATTCTACTAGTGACATCTCAGGACTAATTCATACGCTTCACAGTGACGAAGCTGACCTAGCTTCAAAAACCATTGAGTTTGAAAACATGCATAGTGAACCCGAAAGTGACCCAGAATATTTGACATCATTTATGGTAAGACTACTGAAAAAATACGTGAGCTACAAATCCTTAAAGAATATTTACAATTAGAACATCAAACATACACCATTATTGAAAGGCCAACCATAGCCTTAGAACCCATTAATGAGTACAACACTGAGGGCTTATTTGACATGGCATTTCTCATTCTATTCCCAAATGGAAATGCACAACCTTTGCAAGCTGAAGCTAGAGAAGTTCAGCTTCATGAATATACTTTGCACCTTATGCATTGTGATGATAATAGACTTGGTCAACACCCACGCTTTAGGTACTCCCTTCTAAACCTTATGATGTGCCACCATAGCCAATCTCTTGCAACAGTATTCATTAAATAGAAAGTCAAATACAATATACCTATCACGATTGAAGACCTTTGGTCCCACTTAACAAACCTCCAATCCAATCAATTGGTAGAAGAAATAATTCATTTTGGCTCTACCATGTGAGGGACACTCACATACTGGAATAAGTGTCGCACTAATCTAATAGATATGATAACCCAAATTGGCTCTTTGACATTTTTCTTTACATTAAGTGCAACCAATACAAAGTGGCCTGATCTTCATGTTGTCCTTTCATAAAATGACACATTTTCCTTCCTCACCAATAAGAAACACATGGATAATGTGATTGTAAAAATCCACACAACATCTCTATACCTACATCATCATTTCACTATCTTTCAGGAGGAGGTGATTGAGAAACTAATGGGCACAGTTAATTACTAGTACCATTATGAATGGCAAAGTCAAGGGTCCGCACACATCCATGATTTCATTTGGAAAGAAAATGCACCAAACATGGATACACTAGAATAGGAGAACCCTACTAAAGTAAATAGAGCTAAAGCATTCTTTGACAAATATGTCACTTCTCAAAACCCTCGCTCAAAATCTGAAATTGGAAACATGATACATAGATCCCAAACTGATGATCTATGCTTGCTAGACACACCTGAAATATTTGTTAGGAATCCTTATTTTGATTATGAATAATTGGTTAATCGTGTGTAGAGGAACACCAAATATAATGGGAGGACTTGCGTGTGTAAGAAATGTTGACATGTAGAATGCAAATATAAAGCTCCTTGGAAAGAATGCGAAGAATCCCAATTACTATGTGATGAATCAGGTCACAAATCCTATGAACCTTCAAGAAATGATGACAGGTTCAAGATCCATAGCCCACATATGTGAAGAAATTATATTTTTCCATTAGTATATACAAAGAAAAATATGATAAACACCATCATTTTATACTCAACCGATAGATAGGGCACAACACTACCCAATGCCAAGGTTACTGATACTGCCAAAGCATCCCAAAAAACACTATTCAGTGTTACCCGATGAAAAAATGGACAAGGGAACCTGACGAGTAACCAACTGTGAAACCTGAAGAATAGTCAAGAGTGGAACTCGAAAAATGAAGGGAACCTGACAATCAGTTCAAAGAAGGAACACCGAAAAACTTTAAGTTCACACTGATGATCAAGAACCGACCATCAGTTACATCCTGCAAAAAAGTGGATCTTACTTTTCACGTCAGATAAATCACTGAATTTTTATATTAATCTTCTTGATTTATTTTAAATCCATTACGTGAGGAGAAAGTAATGTATTTATTATTGTTTTTATCAGTTTAACTATCTTAAAATATCCAAACTAAAGGATCAAGGTCAAGTTGTATACCTTGGATCTAGAGTTAACATTGTAATGGGTGATTCTAAAATAGGTCAAATACTTGTATAAATAGATGCTCAATCAATTATGAACATGTTTTTCCATGATGATTTTAGCCATTGAGAGCATCTAAGGATCAGAAAAGAGAATTCATGCAACCACACAGAGAAAGATCAAATCTGTTATCAAGAATAGAACAAAGGCTACTGACGAGCAAGAAAAGGTATTAATCAATCACTATAGGTGATATTCATATATTGTGAGATTTAATGGATCTATAATTTTAGAAATTATAGATTGCATATAGTAAGGTTAAACATATTGTACACATTCTAACAAGTGGGGTACATTTAAGAAATCATTTCAAGGAAGGTGGACCTAATAGTGCTATTGTAAATCTCTTAACCGAGTGTACACTTCATTAGTGTTGCTAAAAGCTCTTAACAGAGTAGACCCTAACAGGTATCCACATTAATACTCCTAATAGGGTAGATCATCAGAAGTGATCAATTGCAAGCCTTTACCGACTCCCTTCCATTCTGCAGAGAGTGAAGTTTTGTCGGTGCCATCCCACCGCAGTTTTTACTTCCTAACAAGAGTTTTCTGCGATATCATATCTTGTGTTATGTGTCTATTAATTTCATGAATGTTTCTATGAATGTTGCATACAATTAATTTTATGAATTAATACTACCTGCATAAGAAAGAACATCAGATATGGTCGGTAATACAGTAAAGATTGTTTACTAAAGATGAAAGGTGAAAAGTGTTAAAATTTTTAGAGGTACTGATTCACCCCTCCCCTCTCAGTACTACTTCCCATTAATCCCAACAATTGGTATCAGAGCTAAGTCTCTTTTTGGAAAGCTTAAAGGCTTAAGAGAAAAGATCATACAATGGAGAAGTACAAAAATGATAAAATTATTGAGAATAAAAAGCTTGAAATTCATGTGTTGGAGATTTGATTCTGGACAGTTGATTGATTGTATGTTTGTCATTGATGACAACATATAATACCAGAAGCACTTCTATATGTACTTATCCATATGATGACATGAATACTTGCATGGATAGATACATGTTGTTGACATGTTTATTATTCTATGTTCATACACGCAGACCCAGATATGAAGTTTCAGTAAAGATATGCAATTCTGTTATTGACGGTTATAGTTCTGGAGGATTAATGATTTAAGGCTGACATATGTAACATGTTCTTGAGTTGCGCCTATCTTTAGGATATGCATGTGTATATTCATGATTAGTTATGTGTTTTTAATATTTTTCTAGAGGTGCAAGATGTATTTCAAGAAGATTACAAAGTTATGGTTAAATTGATGAAGCTGACTTAGTGAAGCAACGCGTCTGTTCAGCATTGACTTGTGTGGTTGTAATTATGCTTGCGCGCTTAGTAGAGCTGACAAGGATGTTATGAAGAGTCGTCTAACAGGTCCCATGATCTCATATTTGGTGTATGTATTTATACAAGGTCATTTGTGATAAGAAGAGTTGTTAAAGCCAGAGATTGACAAGCAGAGAAGAGTGTTGATGCAGCAGAGCTATATTTATCATATGTTGATAATATAGATGTTTATGTTGAAGAATTCAGAATACAAAGGATATTTTTATATTTCTTTACAAGAGGTTAAAGCATCAGCACACAAAAGGAACTAATCAGACAAGAAGTGTCAAAGAAATAGTTCATTTCATTGGTACAGTGTGTATAAATTATCCAGAAGGTTGTAGCCTTCACTTCTTGGACAGCGAGTCCACCACCCCTAACAGGGTTATTGTAAAAGAATCCTAATAGGGTTTGACCCTTAACCAAGTCAACTATACTACTACATTGTATTGTACAACTCCTAACAGGGTTGAAGAATCTTTTAACAGGGATTACTATAAACAGTATAGTTCTTTGTGGGTACTAATTCCCACCGGGGTTTTTACCATTTGGTTTCCCCATAACCAAATTGATGTGTTGTGTAATGTGTTATCTGATTGTGTATTAAGTTCATATCATTCAGGATTAATAAGTAGAAAATATTTAAAGTTGCTGATAATTGATTCACCCCCCCCTCTCAATTATCTCTGAAGTATCCTAACAATTGGTATCAGAGCCAAGTGCCTTGGAGAAAAAGCCTAATAGCTTAAGGTAGATCAGATGTCATAATTTAGAAAAGAGAGCCCTAAGTTTGATGGAGAGAACTATCTAGATTGGAAGAACAAAATGATAACACATCTACAACGTGTTGGCTTTGAGATCTTTGAGATTGCTACACAAGAAGTTGTAATTCCATCTCTGAAAGACCTTGCAAAGGATGATGCTACTAATAGACAAAAGGAAACATTTACCAATAATGCAATTTCCAAAGA
>MU223353.1:133980-146872 GCA_018584345.1 Thuja plicata | reverse complement strand
AACCTTCAAAGCTTCAATCCACGGTAAGAAATCCTCACACATCTCTAGTCATAATGAGAATGAAGAAACTGATGAAGAGCTAGAAGAAATAATTGCCATGATTGCTAAGAGAGAAAAGAAAGGAAAACAAAAGTATGAAGGATAGCTTCCTCTAAAGTGTTTTTCATGTAATAAGATTGGTCACTTTGCATCTAAGTGTCCCACAAGAGTCAAGAAGTTTAGATTTGACTACAAACCTAAATATATGAAGGAATGTTACCATGCTGAAGAAGGTGTAACTGATGAAGATTCAGGAGAAGATGAAATTGGATTCATTGCCCTTAAAGACATGGATAAGGTGCTCAAAGATATGGACATTGCAGATAAAGAAGAAGATCATGAATTAGCCTTAATTTCCAAAGTTGATGTCAGAACTGATTGGATCATTGACAGTGGATGCTCACACCACATGACAGGTGACAAATATAGATTTGTTCAGTTAGACAAATACAAAGGTGGTATGGTTAGATTTGGAGATAACACTCCTAAACCTATCATAGGCAGAGGTTCTGTCACCTTGGATGGAAAGAATAAAACAGATGATGTTCCATATGTTGATGGATTACATCATAACTTGCTGAGTGTTGGACATCTACTTGACAAAGGCTATCATTTGGAGTTCAAAGACAACAAGTGCATCATTAGAAACAAGGATGGAGACATGATTGCATCAGGCTCTAAAACAAAAGGTAATGTTTTTTATCTTGATTCTAATGTAAGTTGTTTTGTTTCAAAAGTAGATGACAGTTGGTTATGGCACAAGAGACTATGTCATATCAATTTTGACAATATAGTAAAGATCAACAATGTCAAGGCAGTTAGAGACCTACCAAGCATTGCAAGACCAGTTGATACAATTTGCTGCAAATGTGTTATGGGTAAACATGTAAGGAGTTCCTTCAGAAGCAAGAAGACCTCATCTAAAAACAAGTTGGACTTAGTGCATACAGATTTATGTGGTCCTACTCAAAAAAGATCATACTATGGTGAAAGGTACTTTATTTTTTTTGTTGATGACTTTTCTAGAATGATGTGGGTTGCTTTCTTAAAAGAGAAGTCATAAGCTTTTGAGAAGTTCAAAATATTCAAAGCTAAGGTTGAGAATGAATCTGGACTAAAACTGAAATGCTTAAGATCAGATAGAGGAGGAGAATTCACATCTGACTATTTTTATGACTACTATGAAGAACATGGAATAAAAAGATAGTTGAGTGCCCCTACAACACCTCAGCAAAATAGAATTGCAAAAAGGAGAAACATGATTATACTTGATACAGCACGCACCGTGATGATTGAAGGAAAAGTGGGACATGCCTATTGGAGAGATGCAGTGAACACAGCAGTGTACACTATCAACAAAACATAATTAAGACCAGGCATGGACAAGACACCCTGTGAACTTTGGTTTGGTAATGTATCTACAAAAAAATATTTTAGGATATTTGGAAGCAAGTGCTACATCAAGAGAGATGACAGTATTGGTAAGTTCGATGCTAGAAGTGATGAAGGTATTTTTCTTGGTTACTCTAACAAAAGAAAATCTTACAGATGTTTCAATTTGAGATTAAAGAAGATAATTGAAAGCACACATGTTAAGATTGATGAGAATTTTATGATTCAAGAGAGGTACTATGAATATGCACCCTTGATTGAAGAAGAAACCAGACCTAATAGCAAAGATACCTTGATTGAAGAAATGTTTGATTTCATTGATGTCTCATGCAATGACCCTGATTCATGCAATGAAGAACCATAGATTATAGAGGAAGAAGTCACACCTAAGGTTCCTAAGTTTACATCTAGATACCACTCTAAAAATGATATCATTGGAGATCAGAGCAGTAGTGTCTTGACCAGATCAAAAGAAAAGAGCTTAACAGTGGATGAAGAGGTATGTTTACTTTCTCAGATTGAACCTTTGAGTGTTGAAGATGCTTGTAATGATTATGATTGGAAGCATGCAATGAAAGAAGAAATAGATTAGATAATCAAGAATAACACATGGGAATTGGTTCCTAGACCCAGTGATAAAAATGTGATTGGAACAAAGTGGATTTTCAGAAACAAAATGAATGAAGAAGGTACAGTAATAAGAAACAAAGAAAGATTGGTATGTAAAGGATATGTGCAAAGAGAAGGGATAGATTATACTTATACATTTTCCCCTGTGAGTAGACTGGAAGCCATAAAATTATTTTTAGCATATGCAATAGTAAAAGATTTTAAAGTTTATCAAATGGATGTTAAATCAGATTTTTTGAATGGTGACTTAAAAGAAGAAGTCTACATAGAATAGCCTAAAGGATTTAACCTTTCAAATAGCCCAGACATGGTATGCAAAATGAAGAAAGCACTTTATGGACTTAAGCAGGCCCCAAGAGGTTGGTATGAGAGACTAGATGGTTATCTCACCAAGATTGGATTCAAGAAAGGAGCAGCAGATTACAACTTGTTCACAAGAGAAACACCTGATGGATTACTATTAGTTGCCATATTTGTTGATGACATTATCTTTGAGGTAATGACAAACTTATTAAAACATTTGCAAAAGAAATGCAGGATGAATTTGAGATGAGCATGATTGGTCCTATAAAATACTTTTTGGGACTGAATGTAAAATAGACAAATAAAGGAATATTCATTAATCAGTCAAAATATGTGAAGGAAATATTGAAGACATTCAAGATGGAGGATTGCAAGCTATTATGCACTCCTATGATCACAGGAAGTAAACTTTCAAAAGATGATGACTCCACAGCAGTTGATAAAACATTGTACAAATCTATGATTGGAAAACTTATTTATCTAACACACTCAAGACCTGACATATCTAATGCAGTTGGCATTGTTGGTAGATTTGCAGCTGAACCCAAGCATAATCATCTGATGGAAATCAAGAGGATATTCAGATATCTTAAGGGAACTATGGACTATGGTTTATGGTATCCCAAATTAGAGAATACACAACTTCATGTGTATACTGATGCAGATTGGGCAGGATGCATTCATGACAGAAAGAGCACTTCAGGAGGAGTAGTATTTCTTGGAGAAAGGTTGGTATCTTGGACAAGAAAGAAGCAAAATTGTATTTCTCAGTCAATGGCAAAGGCAAAATATGTTGCAACAGCACTAAATTATACAACCATTGTTTGGATCAAGAAGATGGTTAAAGACTTTGGTATTCAAGTTGACTATCCTATTGTTATTCATTGTGACAATACCAGTACTATTAACATGTATAAGAACCCTATGATGCATGCAAAGACAAAACACATAGAGATCAAGTATCATTTTCTAAGAGAAAAAGTTGCAGACAAGGAAGTGACATTGGACTATGTAAGCACACAAGATCAGTTCGCAGACATTTTCACAAAACCTTTAGCAAAGGATACTTTTGTGTATCTGAGGGAGAAGTTGGGAGTCATTCTCTCTCCTAACTCTGATTAGAGAAAGCAACAAGTACATCAGTCCTTTGTGACTAATGAATGGTCGACTACTCTACTTTTGGAGTAGTACCTGAGCATAATAGTTTATGGCGACCTTTGTCATTGATGTCAATGGGGGAGTATGTACCAGTAAAAACAAGACAAACAAGGAACACATACAAGGAGCTTATACTATGGTGGAGTAAAGGAACACAGTAGGAATGTATGACAATGGGGGAGTATTCAGAGAATACACAGTACATGAAACTGTAGCAGTGTAGATGAATCTTTGATGAGGATATTGAGAAGATTATATTAGAAAGAAGACACCATGAAAAAAAGTTGTTTTTATATCATATGTTGCCATCAATGCCAAAGGGGGAGATTGTTGGAGATTTGATTCTAGACAGTTGATTGATTGTATGTTTTTCATTGATGACAACATATAATATCAGTAGCACTTCTGTATGTACTTATCCATATGATGACATAAAGACTTGCATGGATAGATACATGTTTTTGACATGTTTATTATGCTATGTTCATACATGTGGACCTAGATATGAAGTTTCAGTAAAGATATGCAATTATGTTATTGATGGTTACAGTTCTGGAGGATTAACGGTTTAAGGCCAACATATGTAATGTGTTCTTGACTTGCACCTATCTTCAGGATATGCATGTGTATATTCATGATTAGTTATGTTTTTTTAATATTCTTCTAGAGGCGCAAGATGTGTTTCAGGAATATTACAAAGTTATGGTTAAATTGATGAAGCCAACTTAGTGAAGTGATGCGTCTGTTTAGCATTGACTTGCGCAGTTGTAATTACGCTTGTGCACTTAGTAGAGCCAACAAGGATGTTATTAAGAGTCATCTAACAGGTCCCATGATCTCATATTCAGTGTATGTATTTATACAAGGTCATTTGTGATAAGAAGAGTTACGAAAGCCAGAGATTGACAAGCAGAGCAGAGTGTTGATGCAGCAGAGCGATATTTATCATATGTTGATAATATAGATGTTTATGTTGAAGCATTCAGAATACAAAGGAGATTGTTATATTGCTTTACAAGAGGTTAAAGCATCAGCACACAAAAGGAACTAATTAGACAAGCAGTGTCAAAGCAACAGTTCATTTCATTGGTACAGTGTGTATCAATTATCCAGAAGGTTGTAGCCTTCACTTCTTGGATAGTGAGTCCTTTGGATAGTGAGTCCACCACCCCTAACAGGGTTATTTTAAATGACTCCTAATAGGGTCCGACCCTTAACCAAGTCAACTATACTACTGCATTGTATTGGACAAATCCTAACAGGGTTGAAGAATCTTTTAATAGGGATTACTATAAACAGTATAGTTCTTTGTGGGTACTAATTCCCACTGGGGTTTTTACCATTTGGTTTCCCCATAACCAAATTGATGTGTTGTGTAATGTCTTATCTGATTGTGTATTAAGTTCATATCATTCTAGATTAATAAGTAGAAAATATTTAAAGTTGTTGATAACTGATTCACCCCCGCCTCTCAGTTATCTCTGAAGTATCCTAACAATATGTTCTATGAGAAGTATGAAGAATCTAGAATCAATATGAGACAACTATTGGATGAAAGAAAGAATATGGCTTCTTGCTATAATGAGACAGATTATCATGAGGAAGAGATTCCAGATTTCTTTGAATCTTCAAGATCAAATACAAGTAAGGCATCAGATACATCAGAAGAAAGCATCACAATCCTAACTGAAATCAATCTACATCTGGTTGGACAAGTCAAATCTCTAAAAATTGGTCAAGAGACACATATGGTAAGAACGATTGATGTTATGAAAAATGCAAGGAAAGTTGAACAAGAAAGAATACTAGCTATTGATGATAGAAGAAAGATCATAGACAAGCTATAAGAAAAGGAGTCTGAGATACAAAGACCTACAGAGCATCACCATGAGGTAACTAATGAGATTATTCATATGAGTCAACAAACAAATAGAATGAATGTGGAACTCATTGAAAGAATATAGATTATCGGTGAACTAAGAGAAGAGAATGAAAAACTAAATCATGAGGCTAGAATTAAAAAAAAAACATAATGACATAATTAAGAGAGCTGAAGATGGTACAAAAAGGATGGATGAATTCTTGAACGCACAAAGAAGACCCAACACCAACACTGGACTAGAGTACACTGAGCATGGAGAGTCATCAAATGAAGTTGATCCAAAAGATCCCTACGCCAATCCTAGACCAAGGAAGCATACATGAAATAACTATAGAAAGAAAGGAAACACCTCAAATGTCTACAGGAGAAAAGAGAAAGGTATTCCTAAATCCACATTTACATTCATAGGATATTGTTATAATTGTAGCAAGAAAGGACATAAAGCACATGAATGTAAATCAAAGGTGAAAGAACCAAAGAAGGAAACCTATATGGACAAGTATTGTTCCACCTAAAAAATGCATGGGAACACATCTATGGAATGCAGGAAGAAGAAAATTGAAGCATGGAAACCCAAAAATGAAGAAAATGGTTATAAACTGAGAAGAGTCGGAAATTCATTTGTTTGGGACTACAATACGTGGATAAACTACACAACATGTGGTAGATATGGTCACATAGCTGTAAACTGCATGAGAACATGCACCAAAAGGTCTAGAGGCTGGACCAACCCTGGAATGACATGTTTTCACTATCATAAGGTTGGACATCTAAAGAAGGACTACAGAGACCGAATAACAGAAACCACCATTTTTGCAAATGGTAACACCATGGAAGACATCAAGAAAATGAGAAAGCAAATGTGGAGGAAAGCTTCGACCATTGAAGAAGTTGGACTAAGCGATGCAGTAGGTGACACCTCATCCCATGGATCTGGTGACATCACCACCCTCACCTAAAGATGAACAATTAAGTATGGAACTACACTACACCAAGTCATATTTTGCATCAGTTCCATTATACAAATTAATAGATAGTCAAAATCTACATGAATAAAGATGCATATAATGTTACTTGTTACAATTCTGAGAAAATAACCCCGCTGGTAAACACATCCCAAAAATCACCGATGAATATAAAGGATGAGATGTCTATAGTTGCTGAGAATTGTCGGTCAACACATAAAAGGATAAGTCGCTAATGTAACCTGACACTCGTCGGTAAGGAAGCAAAGTCATAAAGTTGTCTTGACACAACACCAAGATTCGTCGGTGAAAGAAACAATCTTAATAGCCATCTTGAGCATCCTGTCAACACCGAGAATGTTATTTGAGAGTCTTCATGAGGAAATCTGTCTTCATGTTCCTACGAGTTGTTGAGAATTTATGACAGACTTAGGGAAAAAGTCTATAAATACTCAACGGAAGCACTTCATTTCTCACACATGATTTGAGAAGAAAGAGTAGAGCAAAAATAGAGTGAAAAGAGAGTAGATAGAAGAGCAACCTTGAATCGATCCAACACACTCCAAACCGTTCATTCAAAAGCTACATGGATTGAAGTAAGTATCGAGCACACCAAAGAACTATGTTGTTATTTTTGAAAAAGCCCTGAATTTGAAACACGATGGAAACCACTTCAAGAACAGTAAAATTGAAGATTGATAAGAAGAATACTATTAAGTTGATAAAGAATAGCACTTGTGTGGAACCTAAGTACAAGATACACCCAGAGATTGCATCACAACCCAGTGATTCTAGCGCATTTTCAAAAATTCTACCTAGGGTTTTGTTGATAGAAGATGTAAGGTCCTACATTCACTGCAAGATTGCTGAGATAGGTGATCTAGAGATAGATCAAGATTACAAGAAGTTGTGTAATGGAAAAGGGAACCTGAAGGAAGAGAACAAACGCTTATAGGTAAAAGGGATAACAAATGCCCTATATTTCTTGAGGGTTTTCAAAACCAATTGGATTGGGTTAGTTTTGAGTAGAATGCATGACTAGAAGTTATGGTTGGATGAACCTAAGAAGATCACAAAGGATGTGTTACATGATGTAACAAGTTACCCCATTACCGACAAACCTAAGGCACACAAGCATCCCTCTCGGCCAAAAGTTGAAAAAATCACCAATGTTATGTGGGATAATAGAGGACTCAAGGTGAACACCATCACCGATGAGGAACTAAGGTTTGATGCGTGTGTGATAGGTTACAAAATCTTCCAAGAAAGAATGCTAAACAACATAGCATCCACAATAGTAAGCACATCTTACAAGATAGTAATGAAGGGAATATAGATGGATCTATGTGAGATCATGTTAAAGCAACTTGATGAGAATATGACAACAATCAGGTCTACAAAGACAAACACATGTAAGTTTGGTTCACTTATCATGTGTATATTATGTTATTTTCAAGAACACTTTCCTTCAGTTGGAAAATAGAAGTGGGACACTACCAAGTTAGTCACGTTGCAGTTTAGTGACCTTATCAAGTCACTTGGTGAAAAATTTGATTTAGTGATGACTGAATATTTCCTTGACTTCAAGGAAAAGATGATGGAAAGAGTGAGGATCCTTGAACAATTTATTGAAAAGCATAGGGATGAAATATGTTTCATGGTGGATTCATATTTCACTCACATTAAACCAGTTGTACCAAGGATAGCCTAGTTAGCACCTCTTGACTATGAGATTAACATAGATCAAGCTACAAATGCAATTGATGCATTATTGAATGAACCACTTGACAACAAGCAACCAAGATTTGGGACATATGAAGAGGCCAAGTCCAAGATAAAAACAAGCCTAGTAATCAAGAAGACTGTCAACAAGAAAAACAAGATGGTGAAAAATCTTGAAAAGATGTTATCGGTCAATGAGGAGGAGAAAGAAAAAATATAGGAAACCAAGGAACAGGGTACCATCGGTGAAGAGAAACATGAGCAAGAATTAGATTCTGAGGCCACTTAATCTGACACACCTCCACCTCCTACCAAGAAACCAAGAACCACAGCGCCTCAGAGAACAAGAAGTCAAACTATAAAAGCCAGTACACCTCTCAAGAAAGGTCAAGTGAGGACCTATAAGAGGAAGCAACAAATAGAGAAGGAAATTGTGAAACAAACACCTACCAAAATGAGGAAAATACTGGTTACGACCAAAACTGACATAGAAGATTCAAAAGAGGATGAGCCAGATGTAGAGAAGAAAAGCTCAGCCCCTAGAATAATGGATGAAATTGCTGATACAATTTCTACAACCAGTACAATGACTAATAGGAAAATCAGACAGTGGGAAAAACTGGAGCAAAAGGACCAACATAAAATACAAGATGCAATAATTAGGGCAATGGTCAAGTTCAAATATGTACTAGTAGAATTTGTTGAAAAAATACCCAAAGAAATGGGTGATAGAATTTCACAACAATGGTCATATGCTTTATAAACTAAAAAGGAAGCAAGGGAGAGGGTACTTGTTACACTCATGCCTCCCGAATCCAAAATTGAAGAAATCAAAGAAATAATGAAAAAGCACTCAAATAAGTTTGTGGCAAAAATAAGAACTTACAAGGTGCTACAAGATAAATTTATAGAGCTAGATAGCATGAAAAATGCTAAATGGAGACAAATCCTAGATCTACCTACAGAATCCACAAGTTGTGAGAATCAATTACTTCTCACCGACACACCTCATGTAGAGGAGAAAAAAGATAAAGAAAGTCCTCAGCACATTACTTTGGATAATGTGGATAATAATGAGCCCATTGACTTAGACAAAGTCATGGATGATCTTGATATTCAAGACATCACTCATTATGATTCAGATAAAGATCCACAGAAAGAAGATGATGTCATTTTTATATCTCTTAAGGATCAAAACAAGCAACAAGAATTGGAGATAGAAGGAAATAAGAACATGGATGTTGCTAATGAGATATGGCCATACACTTCCATTATTGACATCATAGGTCTAGACCATACAGATCAAATATAGAAAGATGAAGATGTCACTGCTCAACAAGATCAAACCAACGAGCAGGACACCAATCTAGATGTGGCACATGCTAGAACACATAATAATATACCAGTATTTATGAAGGCCATCAATTGGCTAGAAGGAAATGAAGAATCTACAGTAGATACAAGCATACTCGAAGATAAGGGTGATGCTCAAACAAAAGATACAATAGATGAACCTAATGACAAGCAAGACAAGTCTACTGATCAAAATAAAGAAGAACAAAAAGTAGAAGAAGACAAGAAGAAGGAAAAGAGTGAAGAAGCAAAGACAGATGAGCATCAAAAGAAAACTAAAGAAAACTAAAGAAAAATCTATTGAAACACCCAAGGTTGATGGAGAGACATCTTCACCAAACTGACAGGTGAACCCCAAGCATAAAACACAAGAAGCTTCATCTTCAAAGCCCTCACCGAGTGCATCAAAGAAAACAAATAAACTAGAAATGGTAGTTAATACATATGCCTCTACTCAAATCTCAAGGAAGAAGAAGAGAAAGAACAAGAATCCAGTCACTCTGGATGAAATTATTGAGATTCCAGTATGTGATCCTAGAACATTGGATCCTACCGAGTTAACAAAGTATGCAATACTTTGTGAAAGGAAAGCCATGCAGGATAAGTTGAGAAAAACCACCAAGGAAGCAAAGGTACTTGAAGTTGTGCAAGGAATACTTTAGAAAATTGTACCTGATATAGATTTTGATCAAATAGCCCCCATGCTTGATCAATTAGTGATTATCACCGATGTTAGCACATCTCAAAACATAGATTTTGAGAAGGGTATGGAAGCTAGACTCGAAAAGAAATATGAATTCAAGTTAGCTGAGAAAATAAGCCAAGGATTGGCACTGCAAAAGGTGAAGTAATGTGAACTGGTATGTATAGTAGACCCAATAATTTCAAAATCTATAACCTTGATACAAAAATTGTGCACGTGAGATGACCTCACAAAGGAGTATAGTGAAAAATAGCACAGGTAGATGCTAACATTAAAGAGAGTGCACAAGGTCTCACAAATAGTGAAGAGGCAATCAAATTGCACAATGAACATCTCAAGCAAGCCAGGAAGCTGAGACAAGACATACAGATTACAAAAACCAAGTTTTGAGATGAGGTGAATGAGCTTCAAGCTCAACTCCTACCAACTCTCACATTACTGCAACAACATATGACAGAGGCAAGAGCACTTATTGCCACCCCATATATGTCTATCCTAGACAACATTTATGATATGTATGCCCAGATTGAGCTAGAGCACATGTCATTAGATCTCCTCAAAGAAAAAAGGGAGAAAATGATTGAGGATATCAAGAACACTCCTTTCCACATTCTTGACACTCTGTAAGTTACACATTTTTGTCACATTTTTGACAACTTATAAGTTGTACATTGTTTTCATGATTATCAAAAAAGGGGGAAATGATATGTATAGTCAGCAGTAATAGGGGAAAATGAAAGGAAGAAATGATTTGTACAGTCACTCATTTGAAAGAGGAAAGAACAAAAAGGGGAATGTATAGTAAAAAGCCAAGTACACATGTACATATACTAATACTATACCGATGCATACAGTTAGGGGGAGTCATATAATGACAAGGATATATACATGGTGTACATACTAAACACTTTAGTATTGTGCACATATTAATTTTTGATACTAATGTCAAAGGGGGAGATTAAAGACATTATATTTTGTCATTGGTATATACAAGGAAAAATATTATAAACACCATCGGTTTATACTACACTGATAGACCAGGCACAATACTACCCGATGCCAAGGTTACCCATACTGCCAAGTACAAAGCATCCTGAAAAACACTATTTAGTGTTACCCGATGACAAAATGGACAAGGGAACCTGACAAGTAACCAATAGCACAACCTGATGAAATAGTCAAGAGTGGAACCCGACAGAGGAAGGGAAGCCGACAATCATTTCAAAGAAGAAACACTAACAGACATTTAGTTCACACCGATGATCAAGAACCGACAGTCAGTTACATGCCAAAAAAGTGGATCTGACTTTCCACGTTAGATAAATCACTGAAGTTATATATTTAGCTTCTTGACTTGTTTTAAATCCATTACATGAGGAGAAAGAAATGTAATTTTTTTTTTAATCCATTTAACTATTTTAAAACATGCAATCTAAAGGATCAAGGTCAAGTTGTATACCTTGGATCTAGAGTTAACATTGTAATGCATGATTCTAAAATAGGTCAAATACTTGTATAAATAGATGCTCAATCAATTAAGAGCATGTTGTTCAATGATGATTGTAGCCACTGAGAGCATATAAGGATCAGACAAGAGAATTGATGCAACAACATAGAAAAAGATCAAATCAGTTGTCAAGAACAGAACAAAGGCTACCAACGAGTAGGAAAAGGTATTAATCAATCACTATAGGTGATATTCATATACTGTGAGCTTTAATGGATCTGTAATCAACAATTATAGATTTCATATAGTCAGGTCAAACATATTGTACACATTCTACCAAGTGGGGTACACTTAAGAAATCATTTCAAAGAAGGTGGACCTAACAGTCCTATTGTAAATCTCTTAACCGAGTGCACACTTCATTAGTGTTGCTAAAATATCTTAACATAGTAGATCCTAACAGGCCTCCATATTAATACTCCTAACAGGGTAGATCATCAGAAGTGATCAGGGTGTAAGCACAAAGTTGAGTGCCAATTTCACGGAAGTCCGCGGCCAAAAAAAATTAGCAAACAGAAACGGGCACCCGTTTTTTAAAAAATGGGTGCCCATTATGGTTCGGGTGCCCAAGCCGTGAATATAAAATGGGGTTCGGGTACCCGTAGCAAAACGGGCACCCATTTTTAAGAAACGGGTGCCCGTTTTTTAAAAAATGGGTGCCCGTTTTTTTAAAGTATTTAAAATTTGTTTTAAACCGTTTTGCAAATCATTTTCACAATTTGCAAAATAGGATTACATTTTTATCTGAATAGGTACCCATTTTTGAGAGCTACCACCGACCCCCCTGCTGCCATTTTTCCTACTACAGGTACATATTATTGTTTTTTATTTTTTTATTAAAAATATTTGTTATTATTGTTTTTAATTAGTTTAATGTTAAAAATTATATATTATGTTTAATGTTTATAGTTTTTTTAAATATAATTAAAATAAATTGTTATATATTTAGTTTTAAATTTTAATTTGTAAATTAGTTTAGAAAACTTATTTTTAATCCTAGGTAGAAAACTAAAACCTAAACCAAACGACAACTGAAACAAGAAACCCTAGGTAGAAAAACTAAAACCTAAACCTAACGACAACTGAAACAAGAAACCCTAGGTAGAAAATGAAAACCTAAACCTAACGACAACTGAAACAAGAAACCCTAGGTAGAAAAATAAAACCTAAACACAACTGAAACAAGATTGTAAACCCTAGGTTGAAAACAAAAATGTAAAGCTAGACAGAACTTCAAA